>JAODKM010000088.1:26309450-26320961 GCA_026780845.1 Petrocephalus sullivani | reverse complement strand
GCAGGGCCGGCCTGAGCCTTTACCAGGCCCTAACCAAAATTTGATTTGCCCCCCCCCCCCCCAACCACCTAAATCAAGATATCTTGACATTTCAAGCACTCATGGGGGCCCCCTGGTGGCGTGGGGGCCCTAAGCGGCCGCTTAGTTCGCTTATACCTTGGGCCGGCTCTGAGTAGGGGACTGTGAACTGCTGGCCATCAAGTAGGCCCTGGAGGAATAGCGTTATTGGCTCCAGGGCAGCAGTGAACCATTCACGGTCTGAACGGACCACCAGAACCTCATCACTCAGCATGCCAAGCAACTCAACCCTCGCCAGGTGCAATGGGCACTGCTCTTTGAACAGTTCAACTTCCATCTCTCATACCGCCAGGATCCAAAAACACCAAGGCTGACGCACTCTCCTGCTAGCATGAAGCTGACACTCCCCAGTTGGACCCGGCATCCAGATCATCGCACCTCTCTGGTGAGAATTAGAAATCAGGGTACACCAGGCATAGACCTTGGAACCCGCTCCGGCCTGTCCAGTGTGCGCCAGGGCCAAAACCAGCAACCCTCAACTCTGCAAGGGTTAAATTCTGTGGGGCAGAAGATGTTTATGAATTAACCTGCAACCACTAGCCAGCATCCTAAGTCCAGAGAGTATTGTGTCCCATTGTCCATTACACTGTGCTTGGAGTCTTTAACGGTTGATGCCATTTGATATTGAAAATCTGATTACCAGTGAGCTATTAAACTTTTACTCACAGCGATGGCCATTAAGCTGTAAGTAGATAAAATAGAAGGAAAAGGGAAAATAAGTAAAATGCAAAAGAATATGAGAGAATTAAACTGTTAGCAGCTGGGATTAATAATTCAAACTGAGAAGCTTAGGGTGTGGTGGAGAAGCCCTTATACATACAGTATGTGACACCCTACTCTATTACATTAAGCCCTTAAAGTTCATCCACAAGTTAGGAATTTTCCACTTGATTCAAGGTTACCAAACGAGTTCATAAAACATAAAGTCACATCATTCAAGGCACACATTCATACCATTTGATCATTTAGGCAGAAAATTAATTCAAGGGCATCTTCAAATGACCTTGGATGCATGACACAGTTACAGTAAGCACCATTACAGCTGCATTACAGCTCAGCTTTGGCTGGAATCCCACCCAGGGGGACCATCTGCCACCTGTCCAGTGCCTCTTGGAACCACATGAGCCTACACTGAGTATGTGATTATAGAAGGTAGATCAATAGCTTCAGTTCCTCACACCCCTATTGTGCAAGTAAATAGTATTAGTTAAATTTGAAATAATGATCCATTACATTTCAGACCTGGTATTCTGCTATTTTCCTTGCATCAGCTTTTAAATTTTACAATATTATCTGCATCCTAGTATAGACTCCTATATACTGCAAAGCACAAAAATTGTAACTAACTACAGTTTTGGTAACACTTCACGTTACAATTCCTTCGTAGCTTAGTAGAAACTCATTTACTACTCCGGTATAACCATGTAAATCATGAACAAAAATAGTAGCTACTTGAGATGAAGGATGCGTTATGATTCATTAATGATGAAGGAACATAAAATCAATATACCGGTATTTGTACATAAATCTATAGAGCAGATAAATAGTGGTAAGTTCCCATGTCCTTCTTACTTGAGCACACCTAGTTTTATAGGTTTATAAGAATCGTAATAACTATAACCACTAGTAGGTAGATAAGTATTATGTACCCTATAAAGTTATGGTTCACAAAATTTGGTTAACATGGAGCTCAACAACCTGCTAGCTATAGCAATAATCAGTAATATACTTGTAACTTAGAATTAGTTAGTGGTTAATTAATGCGTTATGTCAGAGTTGGTAATATTTACATTCAGTGACAAAAAAGTAATGGTCCAATTTGGATGTAATTTAGTGCACATGTAGACCAGCGATGGGTATGTAATTGATTTGACTTGCAAGGAGCTGGCAAGTCTAGTCACCAGACATAGGATGCTTCATAGATGCAGCATTACCTGCATTTGATATATTGATAGTTTGCTATGGGTCACATTGCGGGTTTGCATATGGCCAGGTGGTCGTTTCGTGCAATTGCCCGGCATGAGGGGTCTGCAGATGTCACAGTCACCTGATGTTGGAACCCATGGGCATGTGAGGGCACCCACATACGTCGTGGAGGTTCCAGTCACTCAAGACAGACCACACCAAGGAAGGATCGTCGTGTGGTGCGGCAAGTATCACAGAAGGCCATGACATCTACACCTACCACCCAGACACAGGTTTTAGACTCTCTACAAAACCCCGTGTCACCCCACACCGTGTCTCAACAACTGGCATCAGCCAGGCTACGGGGGAGAGGACCAATCCTGCCAATGTGGTGGAGAGACGCGCCGGCGTTACTCCTGGCATCATGGTGTGGGGATCCATGGGGTATGGCTTCCGGTCATCTCTGGTAGTGATTCGGGAGATCCTCATGGCACAGCACTGGAGAGGACACAATGGCAGTATGACTCCCTTCCGCATCATATCGCCACATGTATCCAGGGCCCCGGGGGGTGCCATACCCTACTGACATGGGACCAGCAATGTGCCCATACTGCCTCTGTTTTCCATTTAATCTAATATTATAATCCTTGCGATACTCACACAACTGCTCACCACGTGCAGATTCGTTTCATTTCCACCACTCTGTCTGCGTGCTTAACTTTTTTTTGTCACTGAGTATATTTGTGCCCCCCCAAGTAAAGTGTTACCACAGTTTAATATTTTTTTCCCAGAGGAATAGAATCAGGAAACTGATTGAGTCAATGCAACTGAACTATATCCATTGTAGCTGGTATGAGTTTTGTATGTAACAGAGGCACTGCACAGATGATGTTCCAGAAGTATTGTGTGTGCCTGTGTGTGCCTGCGTGTGCCTGTGTGTGTCTGTGTGTGTGGGGGTGCCTGTGTGTGCCTGTGTGTGTGGGGGTGCCAAATGCTTCTCTCTAAGGTTCAGAGATGTTGAAGGCGTGCTTTTCTTCCTTTGACAGTGAAGAGACACTTCATCTCTTCACATCATCAGATTACAAAAGTTTCCCCTTTTCAAAAACAAGAATATATGCTTTTATTTGGCATCGAGAACAATGCATATGCAGTGATCTTTGTGATCAAGTTTCACTAGGCTCTGTACAGAAATCATCCGTAAAGCCTGTGCCACAAGTAATCTGCCCATTCATGCAGAGGCTGGAGCTTTTTGTCATTTTATTTATTACCATTTCCACAAATAAATTATGATAAATTATACCTGTACATTTTCAGGAATTTACAGCCTTATACTTTAGAAGTGGTGAAAGTGCTTGTGTGTGAATGCAATCAAAAGAAACTATTTCCAAGGAATGAAGCTACAGTCTGTTATTGTGAATTCCTCTGTAATCAAATATAGGGGGATGTTTTCTGGGGATCCTAGATTAAACACATGTGAGGTGCATGTTTTTTTTTAATGAAGTGCAAGAAGTCTAAATGAAATAAGGCATTTGCATGTAACCACATCAAGATCAAGTTATTCTATCCCCAGGAACAAATGGACACATTGGTAGTTTCCCTTCCCTTACTTAAAATACACAGTTTTCTTTCCCTCAGATGTATGAGCCAGCCCTGTCCCCACTTTGTCCAGATATCGCCCAGATAAAGCAGGACGTGCCTATACAGTTACACATCTCAGAGGGGGAACAGTCCTTCCATTTAATCACAGATATGTCACAAACACAGAGGACGCTCGAGAAAGATCAATCAAAAAAGTTTGACTAGATCTGCATTTATTACAATTATTGTATTAGTTACACATCTATGAAATGTATAGTTTCTCCTGCTGCCTAAGGGCAGGAGCGCAGCGTGAGATTCTTACTCTGCGTTGTGGCATAGCTCTGCCTGCTTTCCCAAACAATTGTATAACTTCTTCTAGAAGATCGCAGTTAGGCACAGCTACATAGAGAGGGGCACTTAACATATTCCTGAATCCATGAATATAGTCAAAGACAATGCAAGTGAAGGCATTCATATAGTCTGACTATAAATTAAGCAATTTCTGAGCATTTTAAAAAGGATTTTGAGAATGAACCTGGAACCATGATGCCCCAAAAGAGAGTTCTGTCATCATCTTTGTGCTCGCTAACAAGCACAAATTAGGACTGCTCCTTCCCATGAATGAAACCCTTTATCCCACATTATTGCTAGTTTAGTACAAACTTTATTTGTCGGCTAACAATAAAATTGAGCCTTGCCTGACAAAGTGCAACACACTTACACACGCACAAAATTGACTGTTTATGCTCTGAAAATAGTGAGAGATTTCCAAATGCGTGACTGGCTAACTGGATTACTCTTTGTGAATATCAGCATTGAAGTATATGAACAGGCCACATTGTACAAAAAACTTTGGCTTCAAATGCATTATCTTTGGAGCCTGCACTGCCTACGTATCTCCTCAGTACTATAATTTAGTTATCCTATGTCCCTTTACAGACTGGTTGAATTGCAGCACTTCCGGGTACATGCCGTCTTCTCTCTAACCTGACCAAACAAGATAATTCAATTCACATGAGCTGAAATCAAGGCAGTACCTTGAAGGCCTCTATCCACAATTTGCTGCATATAAAGGAACAAAAAGTTCTACCTCCCTGCTGAAAAAATCAGCATAGAGCAGCATATGTTTCATATGTTTTTTTGGGTTTAGGGTATGGGTTTTTTACAGTAACCATTGTTTTACTATGGTACCTCATGGTAATTATGATTACTAAGCTCCTACCCATAGTATTACCATGGTTTACTTTTAGCACTTCATGAATAACTGTGGTACTACTATGGTTTATTTATAGCACTGCATGGTAACTGCAGTGAAACCATGATAAAACCATAGTCATAAACTCATGGTTACCCAAAAAAACATAGTAAAACCATGGTTCATTTTCATAAGGAGCTCTATGCTGGTTAGTACTGGTTTGGGGCTGGTTAGTGCTGGTTTGGCGCTGGTTAGTGCTGGTATGGCGCTGGTGGACCAGCATAGCTGTGCTGCTCTGCCTTTACATGAATATGGTCCATCAGCAATATCTCATTTATGATGCTGGTCCATCGGCACCGAAACACGACATAACCAGCACCCTTTATGCTAGTCATGCTGGTTGCATGGCTTTTTGGTAACACTTTACTTAAAGCAGTCATTAAGCTGCATTACACATACCTTTATTATGTGTTATAAAGCATTCATAAAGTATTATAAATCCAGCTATAACTATTTATAAAAAGGCATAACACATTAATGTTATGTGTATTATGCATTATGAATGCTCCAAAAAGGTCTCATCTATAATTCACTATAACACCTTCATAATGAAGCATAAAGCATCCATTATTTTTTTTTTTTGAGATACTTTATTGATCCCTGTGGGGAAATTTTCTTCTCACCTCCCCCAACCTCGAAGGGCAGTGAGAAAATGGCCGTGAAGGGCAGCATCCTCGAGGGGCGCCCAGGGAGCTGGGGGTTAAGGGGCATTATAGATGAGACCTTCATACACCATTCATAATGCATGTGAAACATAGCTATAATGAGTTATGCCTTTTTATAAATATTTATAGCTGTGTTTATAATACTTGATGAGTGTGTTACAATTAGGCTTTATGAATATAGGCTCCATAGAAGGTCGTGGCTTTTCTTAGCACACGCACCCTTGCTCTGTGTGGTGCACAGCTCTGAATGTGAGCAGTGATCTGGCACTCTCAGCTGCCAGCTACCGTAATGACTTGGCTTGTTCTCTGCAGCAAACGCTTCCCCCACGCAGCCCTGCTGCTGATGCTGCCCTGCTAAACCTCACCGTTATTCCCTGTCTCGTTCTCCTGGCCTGTTGGGCGACAGACGGAGCTGGATTCTCCTTCATACTTGGCATTAAGAAGCGAGATTTCTCTTCCCAGCGCAGCTCCCATACTTAGTAGTGCTAATTCTGAGCACCACATCCCCAGCAGCAGAAGCATTGCTCCGTGTGTCAGGTTTTGAACCATGAGTGACTGCCTGACAGCACATCGCCTAATACACCTGTAGTTCCCGTTTCCTGGGCAACAGCATCAAATATTAACACTAATGTTAATATGGTCCTAATAAAACCTGTGATGTGTCCTAATAGTAGGTCTGTCTGCACTGACCTTACATTCGCTACTGTATTCGTTATCGTAACTATTACTTAGAGTTGTCGGTCAGCCACACATCGAGTTGGAAAGATGAGGGAAATAATGAAACTAATCTGATTAATCCCACTTTTGATTTGTTTTCACGTGTTTGATTGGTATAACTGTTTGGCCCTTCGGGTGCCATCTTAATTAGGTAACACGGTATTTTGAGCTCCTGTGATTCTCATAAAGGAATTCAAGATCTGTAGAAACTCATATAGTTACATTTGGCCGGGTGTGATATTTCTAGGAGAATTACTGCTATGAAACACTTTATAATCACAGACATGAATAATCTGGCTTCTTCCCTTCGCCTACCTGCTTTTTCGTCCTTTCGTCCAAAGGCGGTTGAGATAGATTCCACGTTCTGGAGCAAAGTGATGGTAAAAGTTAATGTCCTGTTGAAGGTTATCTGGGGATGAAGATGCATGTGTGTGTACTTCTGCCTAAGCGGTCAGACGGAAAATAAAAGAAGAATGTAATGAGACAGATGCCAGGATACTGGCACGATGGTTTCAGTGGCTCGCCCCCTCCTAAGGTGCTAACACTTCCTGCATCTGTGCCTTGTTCTTTAACAGCTGCCCAAGCAGCAGGTAATGGCAATTTCAGACATGGTGGTTTTTTTTTATCAATTCTGGTGCCCCCCTCCCCCCCCCCCAAGTCTGTGAGGTAAGGATCTGGATGAATGTTTAACACATTTGCGGCCAGATCAGCATCCATCTCCGCTTGGTTGTGGTATAATAAGGCACAGGAGACTAGAATTCGGGGAAATGCCACTTGAGTGGTGACAAGGGAAACATACGTCAAGGTGGCGATACACGGGGTGACTTTTCCAGCAATGTTGCTGACCAATGTCGCTTGGGAATTTTCCTATTGATATTGGACAACGAATTTCTATTTGATCGGCAGAGAGCATCTGTTTGCAGTCATACAGACACAGACAAGTTGCCCTTTGTCCTGCCAGGTTGGCAGTTGCCTGGCAGCATTGCCCAAAAGTTACCCTGCATATCATCACCTTAAGGGTCAGTCAGGGGGTGGCAGTCCCTTCAGGACAGCCTTCCTCCAATAGCCACGTGCGGGGTGCTGATCACCCCCTGCTGGTGGGTGCCGGACTCCTAGCGGGCTGTCGCATCCTTTGGTCTTGTCTTTCACTCCCCACCACTGGCGTCGTGCGCCACATATTTATTCTTGTTTTGTTTTTTTTTAAAACTTGCCCCAAATACATACATAATAAACACATTGCCATTTCAATAGCTTTGTGAGGTGTCATACAGTTGACAATTAATCATGCTTAATCATTAGCAAGTAAGATTAACAAAGAAGTTAAGAATAGGTAAATAAAGGCTGTTCATTGCGTATTCATCCATCTCCCATAACCACTTAGCCAAACCAGGGTAACTGTCAACCTGGGTAATTCAGGTCCAAAGAGTAAAAATCCAGACCAGGATTTTGTTTCAACCAACTAGTTCAGCAGAAACAGTCAGTCACAGAGTACTCAACAGGCTGGTTTAAACAAAATCTTGGTCTGGATTTTTAATCTTTGGATCTGGATTACCCACCTCTGCAGAGCACAGGCACACCCTGGACGGGATGACAGTACATCGCAGAGCACAGACAGAAAGACTCATGGTGATAAATAAAAAAATACCATGATTCCGAACTATGGGGGGAAACCTGCACTACCCAGGAGAACATTAAAACGCCAGACACACACAGACTGGGGCTGGGATTTAAACCAGAAACCCCAGAGTGTTGATGTCACTACCCCTGTAGCCATCATTCTGCCCTATCCATCAAACAATACAAGGACGTTACTTAATACGTCCACTTTCGAATCACCGAGGGCAGCTAATCTGCCTAAAATGATTGCCTGTTTCTTAGCCATTACTCCACTAATGCTAACTCCAGTAATTGGTAGCAATCGTCAGATAAGATCTTGATGTTAAAACAGATGTAATCAGGAAAGATCGGGCGTAGCATACGGTGCTTAAAGCTTATGACCGTGCTGAGCATGTACCCCCTTCATTTTATTAAAAACGAGAAAGCCAGCTAAACGTGTGATTAATGTGATTGTTCACACTTTATATAAATGAAACCCATAAGTTAATGGCCATAGCCACCCTGTCTTGCATCTCTCGCTGTGCCAGATTCCAGTCTAATCTTAGCCCTCTCCTGCCCGACTCCCCCCACACTTTGTAATAATACTTCAGAGCCCGGATGGCCTAATATACCTTAAAGAAATTCAATAAACTGTGCCACTCGTGGCCACGAGGACAGGCTGATGGAGGAAACGCTTCCTGAAAATGTCAGGCGGACTTTATAAAAGACTGATGGATTTAAGCAGAATGTTACCCAATATATGTGTGAAATAACACAAGAAAAAAAACATAATAAAATGTGTCCTTAAGAAGAGCTAAGAATAAAGGTGTTATTCTTTATTTAAGTGTATTCCTCTGATTTATGCACCACCTTGGGGCTCCACGAGGGGCTTCAAGACCCCTTTCATTGTGGAGTAACTGGATCCAGGCCAGGAGTAGAAGAAGGAATAAAAAAAAAAAAGCCTTTCAGCTGCCCGCATTGTGAGCGAGGTCTGCCTGAATTTACCGCACGGCTTCAGGTGGCATCGGAGAACGTGAGCCCGGGCGGTAGAACATGTCACCGCGGTCGCCGTGGCCATGTGTTGTGGGAGGAGTTTACAGCAAGGCCGCCGAAGAAATACTGCAGTCTGTGTAAATCAGGGTCAGCCTCCACAGAGGGACTGATACAAAGGCCGAGGATTAGCTGGGGTCACGCACAAGTGCAGAAAGCAGACCAGTGCCAGCATGTTTTGATTCCTTTTCTACCTTTGATCTAAGTTTGGAAGGACAATTTGTGAAATAAGAGATTAAGCAGGGGGAACATGGAACAATTTCTTAATTGGCGGTAATGGCAATTTAAAAAAATCATTTGACCCGCGCGCCTTCCGGGTAAGTTTCATTACTTCTAGGTTTTAATTAATGGCAACTCTCAACATTAACACAGGAACCACCAATGCATTTAAGCAGTGACTGCAAATTCACTACCAAATGTGTGTACTTGCAGTACCTTTCTATGGAACTTGTGGACAGGGGTATAAGTTTGCATAAAATTCATATTCAAATTGTAGGGCCACTTCTGCAGGACTGTATTAATGTACTGTAGAACCAGCACTCCCATGGAAAATGACATGGGCCATACGGGCCATCTATGGGGAAAATGAGAAATTATGGCTGACTAATCCTGCCCCCTCCCTGATCCCCAGTGCAGAGTTTTTGGAACTTCTCACGTATCCGCATTTTCAAATCTAGTCTTGAAGACTTGAAGTCTTGAGGATGCTGCCTGAATCAAGAATAATACTGTTTTAATGTACAAATTCAACACTTGATAAAAAGTTATACAATCTGTGATACAGGGAGTATTAACCATCATTGAACTTTTATTCAAACAAGCTTCTGAAGGCATCGTTCACAATCAACATTTACTACCTCAAGTTACTAGCACAGAAGAGTTTGCGTCCATTCACACTCACATCCCCGAGGAGCCTGCCTCCAGTACACATGCCTAGGTCCTCCACCAATCATTGCATAGCGCAGAGAAACATGGGAGGAGCGAGGTTGTGCCTGATTGGTCAGGCCAGAGGGAGCTCATAAGGGGCTGCATATCGTCCAGTTACATAGTGGTAGATCTGTGGGGTGGAGAGACTGTGCATTAGCCAAGGAAAATTAACCAAAATGGGAAGATCAATACACACTTATGCTGACCAAGTGCGACGCGGAAGGCACACAATTACACACAGTGCCATTTGCTTGTCCAAAACCCACAGGGCAGCTATAGAACTGCTGTTTGGCACTCATTAATGTCTAGGGGTTGCATTTTTTGATGGACCCCATGAAGAAAAAAAAAATAATAATAACAACAAACCCTAAAAATCACAGATAGAAATACTAAAAAAAAAAGTTCTCCACAAATCAGTAAATAGTTATTGTCATGTTTGTGCCGGTGTGATTTATTATTGTTGTTAAAACATATTACAAACACAGCGGTTGTTTATCATCCAAATTTGATTTCCTGATGGATTAAAAAATGAAGAGCGAATATTAAACAGATTTGTTCGGGAGCCGTGATTAATTGTGGCTGTCATTCGGCTCTCTGAGCTGGAGTTTGAGGGCCACTGGGGTAGATATGAAACGTAGATTAAAACATTTACTCTTTGCGTTGGGTATGGTGCTTCATGTCGGACGAGGAGGGAGTCACAGAAACGGTGATAGTCATGGGTTTAGCTATGCTAGCAGGTAAAGTAGCAGGAAGAGGGTGGGTGGAGTTAGCAGGAGCATATTACCATGAATCATGGGAGGAGTGGCACCGTTTGACCCACCTGCCTCTCGATGTCAGCCAATAGGGTGCTGGCTCCCAGACGGAAGAGGGTGGGGCACAGCCACTCATCGCCCAGCTCCTCCTTCATCAAAGTCAGCCACACCAGCGAGTCTTTGGAAGTGCGGATCCCCCCAGCTGGCTTAAAGCCCACCTGTGTCAAGATGCCCAACCATTAGCCCAGAATGACGCGTAGCAATGGAGGAAGCACCCACACTGGGGAGCTGTGATGTTAGTTACGCTTCATGTGTTCTGGGACATTATACAACATTTCCGAGGCCCTAATAAATGACTGACCTTATGGCCTGTCCGCAGGAAGTAATCGCGGATGGCCCTCACCATCACTATGGCAACTGGGTAGGTGGCATTGACGGACTCCTTGCCAGTTGAAGTCTTAATGAAGTCAGATCCTGTTAAATAATAATAAAAAAAAATCCAGCATTTCATTCTGGTAGGAAATCTAACCACAACAGAAAAAAAAATCCCTGCTGGAACATTCACCCTCAGAAATAGAAGATCATTCATGTCTAATATGACCACCCAATTCACTGCCATTGACATTCAAAGAGCCTTTGAGATCTAGTAATTCTATATCTATAGATAAAGACCACTTATAGATACAGTGAGCAGAGCAGCTGAGAAACCGGCCTATCACAGCAGAGCTTGCCGTGTAAAGCGGTTGCCCTGAGTGACTGTAAAGAGGATACTGAAGCAGTGAAGTGCCCTCATTCTCCCTGGCTACCCCTCTGCCCCCCTAACATCCCTGCTGTGGGGGGGGGGGGGGGGCATGTGGGTCATGGTGGCACACTCTGTAGGGCTGATCTGCTTAATACGCTTACTTAATTCCGGGGGGTTAAATGAACCCTGCTGCCAATTAGATTAAATCAGTGCCGCTAAGTGCATTAGTGGGATGGGGAATGGGAGGAA
>JAODKM010000088.1:26281764-26309350 GCA_026780845.1 Petrocephalus sullivani | reverse complement strand
AACCCTCTCCTGAAGAGCAGATTGGGGGGGGGGGGGCTGGGGGGGGGGAGGTGGATGGTGCTATAAAAGGAACAGCAGCCTTGCAAATGGAAGCCAGTGCCGCATCTCCGTTGTTATCTATGCTTAGTTGACACTTTTATTGGATGTCGAAGTGGACGTTTTACTGAAGCGAGTCAGGTTAAGCAGCTGCGGATTCAGCAGCGGGGTGACCCGCAGAGCTGGGGCGGCCGGTGCCCCTAACCACCCAGCTACGTGACAGTCACCTTCGGAACACATGAGAAATTAATCAGCTGCGTGTTTGGGAAAGACTCGACAAACAAACCAGTGTGTCAATGGTGGGAGGTCAGCTTGGCCACTCAAACACTCCTGTTTGTCCTGATGTCACTCGGCTTTATTTTCCTACATTTTTCCCCCCCTGGTTACACTCCATAGTCTGTGATTTTCTGGACTGTCTATAATAACCGATGCCACAATTTCAGTACATCTGATGATTGGCTGTAATAAATACCATACGACGCTCAGGGTTACAGATTAGGGATTTCAAAAATGTGATCCATTGTTGCAGTGTCTCCAAGATAACGTTGTTGTGCGACTTGGCGGGTTAGGCCTTACGGAAGGTCACTGTGCGACTTGGCGGGTTAGGCCTTACGGAAGGTCACTGTGCGACTTGGCGGGTTAGGCCTTACGGAAGGTCACTGGTTTGCATCCCATCCTCAGCAGAATACTTACATTACCACTGGGTGCTTCAGCAAGGCCCTTAATGCTCAAGGTATGCCCCATAAATGGCTGCCCGTGGGCTTGGACCGTGAGCTTTGCCCTCGTCTGTGTGTGTGTGTGTGTGTGTGTCTGAGGAGGTCATGATGGGACTTGTGGAAGAAGCATTCCGATGTGCAATTGGGAAGTAAAGTATATTTTCAAAGTGAGCACACTCATCTTCAGTATCAGTAAGCGGTAGGGAGTTACAGATCCATCCTGCTTTGTACAACCTTGTTTGTAGTTAAAGAAGAAAATGATTAAAGCAAATTTATATAAAAAGCAGAAGTCTTTGACTGGTTAAATTGTAATGAAGGGTCCATACATTAAAAGCAACACTTTTTACTAGTGTTTTATATATATATATATATATATATATAGCATGTTGCCATGTTGCTGAGATCCAAGCCTCCTTGGCATGGAGGATAAATACCAATGCAGCACAAATTTGTGGAGCGATATTCTGCCATTCCTCACAAATGATTCGTTTCACCTCTCTGTTGGAACTTTACTTTACGTTACTTTAAGGTTCGGCAAAGGAGTTCTAGAGCATTCAGATCAGATGAAATACTTGGCCAGTATATTAAAAACTCTTGTTTGCTTTGTGTGTTTAGGATCATTGCTGTGTGGGAACATTCCTTTCTTGCCTAGCATCTCAAGACTGGGAATCATCTTTTCATTCAGTATTTTGGAGTACACACCAGAGTTCATGTTTCCCTCTATAAAAGTCATTTCCCCTACACCTGCTGAACTCAGGCAGGCCCATGCTAACACACTCGCTCCCCCATGTTTTACATTTGGCACCATACAGTCGTTGTAATTGTCTAGCCCAGGTCCATGCCAAATGTGTTGGATCCCATCTGATCCAGCAAGCAGTTTATCATAGTTTCGTCTGACCAGAGAATGTGTTGCCGATATTCACCAGGCCTCTTTTCATTTTCTTTGGCAAACCTTTATTCCTGCAGTTTTGTGCCTATTCGCTAGTAACGGTTCTCTTCTTGGGCGCCATCCATGGAGGTTAACTTCACGCGAGGCTTGGCGCACCGTCTGCACACTCGCCGAGAGGCTAATTTCTGAAGATAAATCTTGTGCGAAGCTGGAAGAATAAAAGACATAATGGATTCAAAGGGACCATTAGAGAAACATGTGGAGTTACCAGCTTGTTTTGGACACAGCTGTGGAAATTGCATCATGGGTATAATCGCTCTTGTTTCACTGAGTGTCACGTGTCATTGGTCCATCCATACATCCATTTTCTGACAGCACTTGTCCTATTCAGGGTCACGGGAGGTCAGTAGCCTATGGACACCAGGCAGGGACCAATCCAGAATGGGGCGACCAGTCCATTGCAGTGCACACTCACACACCATTCTGACACATATGCACATCTGAGGTTAATTTGGTAATTCCAATACTCCTCTGCATGTTTCGGGACTGTGGGTGTATTACAACAGAGGAAGCCTCATGACGACACGGGGAAAACATGCAAACTCCACACACATGGACCCATGGCAGGGACCTAAAGTCGGGACCCAGAGGTGTGAGGCAGCAGCGTTGACCACTGGGCACGCCCCATCAAGTGTCATGATAATCTGTAATTCCGATGTGGTCTGTCCAATCTGATTGTTACACAACAGCATGTAATTGTATTGTTCAAAGTAAAATGGATGCAGTTATTCTAATACAACACTGAATCATTTAACATTTCAGTGATATCAAATAGGGGTGTACTCACTTTTGTCGTAGGCTGTTTATATTGTCTCATTAAAAGATATGAGGCAGAGGTCATATGCAGTGATGAAGGAGAGCCAAAATTTGCAATGCCAAATCACCTCATCTTCAGGATATGGTTATGAGCCTCTATGGTGAAGACCCACCCATGACTCAGCACCTTTGGATATTTATATGGGACATCGTTAAGCCAGTCTTTATGATTATTTATGTCTATTAACTCATGGCTGCCGACGGAATAGCAAGTCTTACTACAACATGAAAGGAGTATGAACAGGAGTAAATCCACACAAACTAATTTCTAGCAAAAACTTGGGGGTTCTGCATATTGGAGACACTTCATGGAAGCACCTTTTCAGCCAGATCACGGAGAATCACAGGAATCTAATCTTGCGGTATTGCAGCTTTTCTGCATCATGCAGATGTAGCACTTTCCTGGTTATTTCTGTCAGTGAAATAAAGGCACAGATATATTTCTGATGTGAGCATGAAATGCATGATTCTGGTAACTTGTAACAGCAGCAAATTTAATGCAAAATCAGCATATAAATAGCCGTATCCATACACTCAGTGCCCAACAATAGGAAGCCACCCAGTCATCCCTAATGCCCTTGACACATGCTTCCATTTGGGGGATGCCAACAGTACGCAGCTGCCAGGGACTAATTGCTCCAGAGGAGGATGGGATCCACTCTCCCAGCACAGCGCCAAGCCTGTGTCACGGGCAGGAGGAGGGTGACTGCTGAGCCACACGCCTGTGCTCCTCTCCGTAAGCCAGGACAGCCCAGGCCCAGCGGATGAGCACCTGCTGCCTCCCATAAAAACCACCAGCGAGCCCAGAGCCACGTCCGGCCGGCTTACCTGCCCTTTCCAGTCTTTTCCCAACTTTCCCTTTATAAACGGTGCCTCCCCCGGGGGGGATTTCATCTATGTCTCCTGTGCATAATCCTGTCACATTTACCCTGAAATATGTCCTTATATACAAACAGGTTATGCAGCTATGTAGCATATTCACTGCAAAAAAAGGACATAGGCCAAAGAGCTTATAGACAACAGTCAGCAAGTGAGCAGCTGAGGAGTGAATTGTGCAGTATGCCACACAAGCCAATCACATTAGTTACATGCAACTTTTTAGGTTAAGATTCTGGCTACAAAATTGACGCGTTAACGCGGATTAATCCAGCATCGTGATTAATCTGATTAAATATATTAACGCATTTAACCCATCTGCATCGCAGAATGACTCAAAATCCCTGAAATGCAGCGTTGAGGTAAGTTCAGGTAAGAAATAGTTGCCACCACCAGCTCAGTCAGTTTCAGGTCACATGTCTACCCTCTCCATCCTGCATTATACGAAATTCCTCTGTCAGACTCAAACTGCCGTCACTTGATGATGGAAGGTTTTGCTTGGAAACGATAATAAACTAGTCAGACCTCCAGTTGTTCACTTTGCTCTATTATGAGATGTAGTGAGAAAATTAATGTTTGGACCCTTGGAAGGAACAGACTACAACACTGTATAAAATTCTGATGCAGTTTCACTCTGACGAATGAACGTATAAAGGGTAAATCCTACACACGGCATACAGAGCACACACACACTCATGGTATGTGCATCAGCTGAGTTAAGTGTACAACTGCAACACAGGCAATGAAGCTTCAGAATCAATTGCCATACACATGCACCTCATGACAACTGGCGTCTGATTGCAGGGCTCAGGCAATTAAGAGACACTGTCAAGCCTAACTGCAAATATACCCCTGAACAACAGGGGGCAAACATGCAAACTGCACCGACACCACACTGGCAGGATTGGTATCACTCCCTCTGAAGGCGTGAGCCAGCAGTGCCCCCCACCTTAAGCCCTGCCCCCGTGCCTCCTCACCCCCATGCCACCACAGCAAAATCATAATATAAATGACTGAGAACAGGCAGAAAATTAAACGCGAAATTCTATACCTCAGTCTGTAGCATTTCCGACTTGGATGGACAAAAATTATGCTGACTTATTCTAAACCTTAATATAGCCACTTTGAAAATTATATTAATATACAAAGAAAATCTGTTGAGACATGCACAAGAAAATGTAATGTATACATTTTCTAGACAGTATAATTACATATAAAATGCAATGCCTGCCATCAACAACTCAGAGACTGTAAGTACTTACAGTGAAGGTCCAGGAATCTTAATCCCTGTCAATGTTCAGGGCGGGGGAGATGGATTTTTTATCTACACTTTAGGACTTTAAATAATGAGATTTGTCTTTCATGTTCATACAGGATGTGTGCATAAATATGTGCATAAAATAATTTTACATAGTATTTAGAAATGTTACCAACTGAAAAATCACTGTCTATAAGAGGTATGTCCATCCATCTACTGACCATGAGCACTGGTCTCATGATGAGCCTGTAGGCTGCCCCAAGAAGGACGGGGCACCAGGCCACTGCCGGCCACACATTCACACATAACTTAGAACAATTTAGAGAAGCCAGTTAACGTAATTGGTTGTATTAGGACTGTGGGAGGAAACTTGAGCACAGAGGGGACATGCAACAGCACACACACAGAGCCCCCCCCCTCCCTGAGCCAACATGCAGCCCATTAGCGTTGCAAACCATTTTGGATAATGATGCATCTCTCTTCACTTCTTTTCCAACTATGAGCTGGAATGTATATTCACGGGCTGCAGTATTATGATTAAAAACTGTTGCGGATGCGCGGGAAGGTCGTCAGCTTCCACGTTATCACCGTCTCTGTGGAAACAAAGAAGGCCTGAGCTGTCTGTATGCTACTGTGCACTGCTGTCACCATTAAACTTGCATAGTCTTTGGCTCTGCAAATGAATAGGTGGCCATCAACCGTTCTATGCTTAAGCAAAAAAACAGTGCATAGCTATTGTAAATGTAAATGTTTGCCAACCCTTTATATTTCAAAGCTGACCTTCTTGTTTTTCACTTGTACTCTAAGGAGCAAAGTGAGATAAGTCAAAGGGGCCTGCTTTGTGGAAATGCCTTTCTCGCGTCTTCGCAGGCATCTGAAGAAAGCCGTGAGGCAGAATTCTGTGTGCTGCAAAACACTGAGTGACACTGTGTTGGTAGAGTGGAGAGAGAAATTCTGAAATGCTGGGACTAAATGACTGATGCTGTATGAAAATTACAAATTGCCTCGTTCCTAACTGAACATGATGTGCAGCATCTGCGATATTACTCACCATGCAGGAAGATGCAACTTACGTAGAAGTCGTTTATTATGTTGCTTAGTACATGAATGGCAGGGTAGAAACAGACTGACACTTTTTTGGGGGGATTCTCCTTTTTGCCTCCCCCACTCTGCACTCCGCGACACACACAGCCGAGCACAAGCTTGAGGATTGCAGTGATGGGCAGCCACCTGTGGTGCCCACGGAGCTGGGGGTTAAGGGCCCACGGACGTGTGAGTATTCTGCTGAGGCCAGGCTTAAACCAGCAGGCCACCGCTAACAGGCACAGAGGCTTTGCCCCCCAAGCCACGCACAGGCCCCAGGCGGCTAATGGCTTTATTTGTAAGATGCATAGTGTAATAGTCCTTCAGTGAAGTGTATTGAGATATTTTGGGTACCCTTTCCCATCCTTTTCCTTTAAATAGTCATTTGCTTTTAAATTATTATGTTGAGCCCCCCCCCCCACCCACTCACCTATGCCCATGGTTTTAACCCATTGTAGCAAACTAAATCTTGGCCTTGGACTGAAAAATGGGTTTGACGGCAGGCAGATTGAGGTCAGTATGTCTGCACGATCGGACATTCAACTGAAACCACCCTCCTCATTGTTCCCAAGACTCCTCACAGCTAAAGGCACCTTCTTCTTGTCTTTTCTTATGGACCTGCGTGGAGGTTTCAACACAATAAGTCCTCAGACCATCCTCACACACAGCTTTCCACGATCAGCCCCGTCCTGTGTGTCTTTTGCCCTGTGTTCCCCTCAGGCTTGTTAATTTTGCCTCGTGTTCCAATCACCTTGTTAACCAAGCACACCTGCCTTGTGTCTGTTCCTTTATTGGCTCCCTATATTAGTTTGTCTCAGTCTTGTGTTCCTTGTCGGTCATTGTGTTTGCTGTGTGTCGTCATGTTTGGATTCCCATTCCTGAAACCTGCCAAAAAACGCCCCTGAGAGGGGCTTTTCCCTGAGAGCTGCATTCTGGGTCGTTCCACCCTCCTACGACATGACATAGCTAAGCTTGGAATACATTCACTTAATTTCCACACTGATTATTTAATGTAAATGCTTAGTATTTGGCTACAGAGAAGCAGATAGAACTCATGCTTCTCGGTAGGCACGGGGGCTGAGAAATGAATTCACACATGTTCATACTGAGACAGCAGCACGCAGCAGCAGAATGGGATCTTAGTGCTTGAATGGGGTACTACTGAACAGGACCAAGAGCTTACAGCTCTATGGATTATACTAGTTAGTTATATTCATAGTTGATATATTAGACAGATAAGATTTAGTTACTGTCAGAATTGTAGACCAGTGTTTCTCAAACTGGTCCTCAGGGACCCCTAGACATTCCACATTTTTGCTCCCTGCCTACTGCCAGTTGGGAGGGAGCAAAAAATGTGGGCTGTCTGGGGGTCCCTGAGGACTGGGTTGAGAAAAGGAATTATAGACCATTAATGACAGATTCTTATGATTCAGAAAAAGGAGACTGCATCCTAACAGGGTTCTGGGGACTTTCGGGTAGACAAATATAACTAATTATCGTTATTATTAATTCATACTAAAATACGTTCATGAATTTTCATATTATACAAAACTATATCCTTCTAATGGATTCGACTCTGGACACAGCTGTCCTCCCGCAGTCCAAAACAAGCATTTAGGTTAAGTGGCATCTCTAAATTGCCTGTAGTGTGTAATGGCCTGGCAGTCTATTCTCTTCAGCAGTATAAGATAAACAGGTAGTGTATAAATCAATGACATCATTGAAACTATTTAAAAATTGGAATACATGCAGCTATTTTTTTAACCAAGATCATGCCACGGCGTCCGCCGGATCTCGGCATGCACTGCTTCCACTTTGTGGTGAATCGCAACCCCTACCACTGTCCCCAAACCAGTCCACTGTTTTTCTGTCCTTCTTCATATCTGCGATTTGTCACAGGACGCTCAGTCACACCGTAAATCCTGCAATATCCTTTGATGTTGGGTGGTGGAAACACGGCACTGACATTTTCTGATTTTCAGGGCATTTCTGGGTGGTTTAACATAACAAAAGTTCACACAAGTTCAATTAGTGCAAAGCAGCTCATCAGGGGAGCCATTCGGGGAACATAACTGCTCATCACTTTAGTTACAGCTTTTAAGGGTGGGATCCTGCCTGTAGGACATCCTGGAAGTTGATGACCAGCAGTGAGTGTGTCTCACGTGGACTTCACACCTGAGGTCATACCAGCCTGAATACAAATGCCCAAAGTATAGGTTTATTCCATCTGGGCCCCATTGATATAACGGGCTATTGCAATGGCAATGTGTGATGCCATGCATATAGTTTACATAATATATTAAAATGCATTACGTGCATTGTTTTTCAAAACTATAAAGACCTCTGCCTGTGGCATCGTCTTTTCTAAGGTTACACCATGATTCATGCCTTTTTCATTTAGGAACTGAACACTCAAAACTAGTAAAAGAAAAATCAACTGGAAAAATGGTGATGATGGAGTGGTCAACTATTCTGCACATTCTTAAGGTGCTCGATTTTGGTTTTGGATGGTGCTTCCTGCTGTCAGGTGAATTTCACCTTGAATCATGAGCACATGAAGGTTTTCACATGCACATGCACAAGCACATGCAGCCTTTCATGCCGGCGTATGTGAGTGTGACTGAAAGCGAGGGCGGGGTGGTGGTGGAAATGCTCCGCTTCCTCACCTGACTACCAACACCTGAGCGGCCAATCAAAAAAGAGGAGACGCAAATAAGGCAGCTTAAGTATTTATCTGGCTTGACAAATCGTTGTTGCTCCAAGCTCCATCTCTGCAGCCACCTGACAACAGCCACATCTTCTCATTTTCAATGCAGGTTTGTCTTTTAAAAGCAAAAAGGACAACTGAAAACAAGCACAAGCTTAACCCTCATAGCATTAATATAAAAAGTACCAAAGCACAACCACCGCCAGAGTCTGCAGCAGCATCAAACGATGATCCTTATCCAGGGGCATTGATAAATCCATCTGACACTGAAAAATCCATTTTAGTGAAGTTTAAAATCCATTTTAAGTTCAAAAGTACTTGCAGTAAGTTTAATTTGCCTTAAACCCCAAACCATTAAAGAGAAATATTATCTGTTTTATAGGCAGGGAATGAAATATTAAGCATAAATAAAGTTATATATTTAATTTTAAAGTTGGGATTTTCATTGTTTTGATGTGATACAGAATGCCTTATACTCTCTGATCTTTGCAGGTCTAATTTGTTCCTCTGTGTGGTTTTCTCTCTGAGATGCGTTCGAATTAATATGCTTACTGCATTTCATCCATCAAATAGCTCAGACTATCACAAAGCACAGTTCTAAGCACTGCAAAACTATACATCCATAATACATTTCCCCGCCACACAGTACATACATAGATAATTGCAGACGTATAGAAATGTGGTTTCACCGCATTGACTGAGCATTCATAATTCATTTTACTTCTTGCATTTTTAACATGTAATGTTACACAGAAAAAACATTTCCTGGAAGAGAATGATCACCTTCTAAAAATGGGTAGGGGAGTGATCTCCTGTAGGGCTGCAGTCTTTGCCAAAAACAGGAATTTGCGAAGCATTCAAGATTCCTGTCCAGCCCTTCTCCAACAGTTCATCCTTGTCAGTGCTGTGGTCAGCTGGAGGCTATTCAGAATTTCAAATGGCTTAATTCATGTGAGCAAGTAAGTTTAAACCTATCAAAGGCTTGTTGAAAGGATCACATATCATTTGGAAACATTATATTTTTTACTGAATACTGTACATTATTATATATTCTCATTAACCCCTGCTTTTGACAAAATTGGAGCTAAACTCAATTCTGACCGCTCATATTGGGAGAAGCAATCGAAAGTGATCTTTTATCATCTATAATTTGATTTAAATATGCACTTATAATGTAACCCCAAAGCCCTGCTCCAGAACCTTTTTCTAACCACAATTAAACTAAACAGGCAAGAAAACAGATAATGTATTGGTGCGTTTGCACTTAATTTCCCAAAAGATTTAACTTTGAAGTAATACTGTTGCATCTAAATCCGGAGTGGTGTCCCTATATCTACATGGATTTGCTGAGTCTAAATTGCTATTTGTGATGCCCTGCATGTAGTCTAATGGGATCCTCTCCAAGGTATACTTCCTACTGTTTAGGCATGCCATAACTCTGCAGTCGATAAGTAGTCAGAAGTAGCAGTCTGGAACAGAAGTGGTACAACAGTTGGAGAAATACAAAAAATATAGCAAAGCATATGAATTTGTGTTTTAGTGAATCTACTACGCGAACATATATATAAGCTGGACAATAGAACTCGTAGGATAGTCATAGGATAAAAGATAGTTTAGGGGCCCCTAACCAATTAGATAGTGACATTTACTTATAACTGTATTGCTAACATTCAGGTGCAAATATATACAGAAGCAATATCAGTATTAGCAAAGCTAGAGTACAATAAATATGCTGAAAACACTCAAGCAGATAAACAAATAAGACTCAGTCTCCTCATCTAAACTCTTATATTCCAGTCAGTTTGACACAACTAACAGATCACTGGTTTCCTTGACAACAGGATGCGAATGAGGCAAATAAAGGCTGCACCCATTGACACTGAAATTCTTTAAAAGAGAGCATTTATGAGTGCAGGAGCACTTATGTATCTGTACAAAATGGCATTATGTCTATAAGAAATATTAAACAACTATCAAATGGTTAAAATATGAGAATATATAACAGGATTAAATTAATTTGCAATGAAAGCTGATTGCTGCTTTAAATGCCTCATCCTGGCCTGTATTACACTTTTGATGCCATGTTGCTACCATTATCATGCTAGTATAGTGTAGTAGAACTGCATTGGATATGTATGAAATGTAACACCATACATTTAGCTAAAAGCTCCAGTTTAGCTTCATCTAAACACAAGGTCTTTTGCCTTGATTCCTTCATGCAAACTCAGATTATCTAGCAAGACATCCTTTGTGCCAAACCACCATATTTCTCGTGTTGGACATTGCATGCTGATGCACCTTTTTGCCTTTGATACCACAGTGCTATCTCTGTGAATGTTCTTTACATGTGCCCAAAACCAAACCAAAACCAAAATCGAGCACCTTACATGTGCCCCTGAACTAATACCCCAAGAAACCTTGACTTTTTTCAGTTTCCTGTAACAAAAGATTTTTATACTTTTAATACTTCTTTCACTTTTATGACACATTTATTCCATCCACTATTATGCGTAAAATACATAGTAACTGGTACTTTGGCTCAAAATGTCACATCCTTTAGCTTTAACTAAACTAGAAGTGAATGCTATGCCCACCTTTTTGCAAGCCGCTACAAGTGGCGTCCACTTTCGAAAATGTCAGATGGCTTCGTAACAGCCTATTAAGGAAGCTCTACTATTATGTCTGAATACCCTTATAACACAAAGCCCATCTCCCAGGTATACTGGGAGAAACGTGTAAGTGCTTGTAGGCATTTGATAATGAATGAAAGCATCAAGCCTAATAGCAGCAGTGAGAAAATTGGCCAAAAGTGAAGGCTGACACAGTCGAGTGCACGCAGCGTAATTTCGTTGCTTGTAGCTCGTTTTTGAAATGGGAGGAGCCTGACAAAGCCTGCATCAACGCCTGTCACAAAAACACTTCACAGCAACTTTACTTTTCAGCCACTACTTTCTCCTTTCTTCTTGTTTTTCTCTTGTTCAATTGATTCCCCGCGCCCAAAACTTTTGCCATTGTAGCTCTGTCAGCTTTGCTGTCTAAACGTCCTTCCTTATTCCATCTAGCTTGTTTTTTTATACACTCATTAGATGAAGATATATGAGGACTTCCCAAGGACAGCAAGTCATCGATCACACTGGTAGTGGCTGTGTCTGGTCTTTTCTCCTTTCTTGTTCAATTTAATGGAGTCTTGGGTGATGCGATAGACGCTAGGTAGTTGCAGTCTGCAGGAAGAGGGACCAAACTGACGCACAATTCGGAAGGGGCAGATGAACCTGGGGGACAGCTTGCGGCAAACACGAAGCTTTACACGTTGCCCTGGACAATAGCTGGGAACAGGACGGCGATGATGGTCAGCGCAGGTTTTCTGGGTCTGCGCATTCTTGCTGAGCGCCTGAAACAAGCGTGATCAAACCTCTCTTCCGAGTTGGTGCCAAATGTCCACCAGCAGGAGTCCACAGGGCGCTGATTCCCATGGGAAGAGTGGGGGTTGACAACTAACGCCTTTCCAGTGTGTTAGAGTGAGTATGTGGGTTGTACTTGGAATTACGCGCATATTTAGCGCAGATGAGTCGCTCAGTCTGTGGGATGGCCCTTGCAAAGTACCCGTAAGGCCTTCGACACTTCCTGGTTGGTTCGCTCTGCCATCCCATTCGACTGGGGGTGATAGCTGGAGGACAAGCTTAGGTTAATGTTTAGTTTCCAGCAGATCACTTGTGAGGTAAATTGAGGTCCCCGATCAGACACAATATCTTCGGGGAGACCATAGTATTGAAACACCCAAGTGATAAGGACATCCGGGACTTCGGGAGCAGTCAGTAGCTTAGGCAGGGTGATGAGATGACACATCTTCGAGAATCAATTGACTACTGTTAGGATGGAGGTGTTACCCTGTGAGGAAGGAAGGTCAGTAATAAAATCCATGGCGAGGTGCGACTAGGGTTGTGATGGCACTGGCAGCGGTTGAAGCAGACCGCTGGAGGATTTTAGTTGTGCACACTCAGGACAGGACGCCACGTACCTCTCAATATTGGAGCAACATTTCAGCTACCAGTACCGGGCAGCCACCAGGCGGGTGGTAGAGAAGATCCCAGGGTGTCCAGAACTCCTGGACCCACTGCATGGTGGCTGGGCAAAGAGAACGTGGTACGAACAGTTTACTTACGCTCGTTGGCAGCTCAGATGGTCTCATCTAGCAACCAGACAAGGGGTGCCATGAAACAAGATGAGGGCAGGATAGGTGTCCTCCGTTTCCTGAGCAGTGAATTGATGGGGCAGGACGTCAGCTTTGTTATTTTTCTTCCCGGATAAGTATGTCACCCTAAAATCTAAACGAGTGAAGAACAGTGCCCAGTGAGCCTTTCTAGGATTAAGACATTTAGCTTTCTGCAAGTATTCTAGATTACGATGGTTCGTATAGACCACAAAAGGATGTCTAGCCCCCTCCAGCTAATGTCGCCACTCCTCCAGGGCTAACTTGATAGCAAGAAATTCCCAATTACCCACATTGTAGTTATGGTCTGCAGAAGTAAATTTCCTGGAGAAGTACGCACAGGGATGTCTTCGCCCGCTGGTTTTGTGGCGCTGGATCAAGACGGCTCTCGCTCTGGTTTCTGACGCATCAACTTTGACTTCGAACTGTTGTTCCAGGTCGGGTTGGTGGAGCACCGATGCTGAGGAGAAGTCTTGTTGCAGCTGGCGGAAGGCAGTGGCAGCGTCGGGACCTCACGGGAGCTTGGTCGTGGTTCCTTGGGTGAGGGCTGTTAGAGGCGTCGCTACTTGGCTAAAATTACGGATGAACCATCGGTAGAAATTGGTGAACCCCAAAAAACTTTGCAGCTCCTTCACAGTCCGGGGAACTGGCCACTCCCGGATAGCCTTCACCTTGTTCTCATCCATGGCAACCGCGCCAGGTCAAATAAGGTAACCTAGAAATTTCGAACAATGAAACTAGCATTTTTCCCCATTCACGAACAGTTGATTCTCCCACAGCCGTTGCAACACTTCTCATACATGGTGTGTGTGTTGACTTGGGGAGGAAGAATAAATTAAGATGTCATCGTTGTACACTATGACAAATCGATTCAGCATGTCCCTAAACACCTCAAACATAAAAGCCTGGAAGAGAGAGGAGCTGTTAGCATACGGCATAACCTGATATTCGTCTTGACCCGTACTGGTGATGAAGGACGTCTTCCACTCATCTCCTCCCAGATCTGGACCAGGTTGTATGCACGGCACAAATCCAATTTGGTGACGATAGTAGCCTCTCTGAGTTGTTCCAGAGCAGAGGGGATTAGAGGTAGGGGTTCTCTTCATTTGATAGTGATAGCGTTCAGGGGTCGGTAGTCGATGCATAGACGCAGACCTCCGTCTTTCTTCTTAATGAAGAAGAACCCCGCCGTCACCAGAGAGGTTGAAGGTCGAATAATACCTTGCTTGAGTCCATCTCGTACATACTTGTTCATTGCCTCTTCTTCCAACCTGGACAGAGGGTAAAGGCAACCCTTCAGGAGTGGTGCTCCCTCCAGAAGGTCTATGGCACAATCACACGAGCTATGCGACGGGAGTCGGAAGGTCTGAACCTTACTGAACACTTCTAAATAATCGTGATATTCAGATGGAATGAGGGAGAGATCCTCCGGCGTCGGGCTTTCGATCAATGTTGCCCTACAAAACAGACTATCAGACAGGCAGTGCGAGGAAACCATGCAAGCATGAAGGAAAAGCAGCTGTTTATGTGTCTGAGGGAGAGAAAGAAGACTGGGTGAGTTTTCCAGTTTTCTGCAAAATGAACAGACAGATATCCAGGCAGAAAGCAGCTGCTAGGAGTTGTGCCAAACCTCACCATTAGTATTAAATTATATCCTGTTTGATTAGGACTCTGTCCCGGGGATATTTCAGGGGCTGGTGATTCACTAACAGCCAAAATGAAGGAAGAATTCACCTGCTTAAAGAAATTAATCACAGATGGGAATATGGGCACTGGGTACACATTGTAATCCTTTTTAGGTCTTTCAGAAGCATTGTCAGAAGTTAAAGTAATTATTTATAGTTATTAACCACGATTACCACTGGTGCTGAAACATCCACTTCACATGTTTATTTGCTTGTGAAATCCAAGTTTTATATGAACTAATATGTTTATAAGAAAAGAAGTTGCAGGCTCTTTCAAGGCTTATCAGAATTCGAGACACTAAGGAGTGTGATAATCCCCCCCCCACCCCTTGTCTGGCCAAGCGCACACAGACGCAGCATGTAATTTCGCTGTCTTTGTTCAGCACTTCCTCCTTATGCATGGTGCTGGGAGCCCTCATCACCTTCCTGAGACTGTCCGCGCCTCCCGCCACGTCTGCATTCATTGTACCTGCCTCAGTGTCCCCAGGGGACTTAGAGCTCCGTTGATGGCCACAACTGGGGTTTTTGGTTCACATCGGGCGTGAAGTCCCCCATAATGCCCCTTTGTGCCGGGTACTGCTAATAACCAGCACCAAGCCGGGCCCCAGCGCTGTGAACAAAGCCCCCCGCGCTACCCATCTCGCCAGGCCCCTGTCCGCGGCCCACATCCACTTTCCGTCACGCTCCACCAGGAGTCCGCGTTTCTCATTTGGCTTTGCGCTCCGCGGACCAGCTCGGATACACGGCCATCCTGCCTATAATGAGATTTAAGGAACATCAAAGTGTCTTTCCTTAAAGGGGTATAAAAAATAGGAGGTTTGAAATGCAAATCCATTACCGCAAAAAGACGTGCGGAAGAATTATCCACCATAAAAAGAAATTCGATAAACACGTCAGCGAGGGTTTAAAAAAAAAAAATGATGGCCACCACTGACTTTGATAAATGAGAATAAAGAGTTTCATCTCAACGCTGGATGTACAGGCCTGACGTGGCAGACTGAGGAAGCACATGAAAGTGTCAGAGTTGGTGATGGCCTTAAATGAGGGTGATTCTCTACGTGATGCATGCTGGCATTGCTGATAGGCAGCATCGGGGTAGAAATTAGAATTACCGATATGTACAGCAATCCATGACAGGCACATGGATTAAACTTCACGGTAAATTTTGCACCATCTTAAATGTGGAATTAACCTGCAAAATGGAAATTTAGGTTAGTCGTTGGCAAGTTCATTTGGGGTAGGCACTGTAGCTATGACTCACAACGGGAGAAAATAATAAATGTGATGCTGGTTTTTTGTAATTCATTTCTTTCTATCTGAGAAATTACTCCCATCTCATTTTCTGAATGGCGTCCAAGCGGAGCTGGAAAGGAGCATAAGACAGTAGCTGTGATTCCTGTTGAGTATTCATTGACAGTAGGAGTCAGCTCCACTCTGCCACAGGTACGCTGGGAGAGGTCTGGTTGGCCTGCTGTCTGGAGGTGCTCTTGGTGTGTGTGCTCTCAACTGAAGAAACACGATTAAGCCCAGCGTCTTCAGGGAAAATGTCCAAGTACATGTGCTCCACAATACTTTTTCAACTCTATCTTTCCTGGACAAATAGATATGTTTACTTCTGCTCCTACTCTGGGGCCCTTTTGAAGGACTAAGGTAAATGTTGTTTGTCCAGCAGCCCGCTAGAGCTTCAGGCTACGTGGGATTGATTATTTACTGTGGAGGTATGGCCTGTTAACCCTATTATATGCTATTTCATCACAGGCCCACAGATCTCCCCCCATTACTCAAAGTTATAACTGCTGGTCTACAAAGAGGCAAAGTGACGTGACACAAAATGAGAAACTGAGTATGAAAAGTGTACAGTAAAAAAAAAATATTAGTTTGAATATTGCCATGGAAGTGAAAGGTATTCATGTAAATTAATTATCACTACAGCTATTAAATAAATAGAAATATCAAATATATTAAACATTAAATATGAAAAAATAAACAAATATCATTTTCAACTTTTTATACTGAATTAAAGTCTTTCAATTCAATTCAATTCAGTTGTCCCAGGGCGCTTTACATGGGTGTGTTGAAATACAGTGCTATATGCCAGACAAAATGGAGTGGAAAAGAGAAAATGAAATGCATAGAATGAAAGAAAGACAGAAGAGAAAAAAAAGAAAAGAAAAAGCCAATTGACAACGGCAGAGAGGAACCAAAAACTCCCAAGCAGGGAGAAGAAAAACCTCTGGGGGTCCAACTGGCTGCCCACCCCCCCAGGCATGCTAACATTACAGAGAACGAAAGCCTGCTCAGAGTGAGAACTGTTATTGGGAGCAAGCCAGAGTCTAAGAATGACTCAATCAGTCCTCCATGCCGGCCCTTGAAGGCTGCCCTAACAATGTTTTAAGTCGTAGGCCATATCCACAACGTCACCCCATTCTTGGGACTGGACCAGGATTCCAGCTCAGATTGTGCCCACCCCGGGCACCATCCAGACATGTGGGAAGGCAAATGGCGTGGATGGTCAGAACACGCAATGATCGCACACTAATGGACAGGCGTAATTGGCAAGACATGGCATGTACAGCGACACCAGTGACCATAGTTACCTTGTGTTATGTGTTTGGTTGCGGATAAGCTAAACTGAAGTAATAGGTCTTTAGACAAGATTTAAAGACTGAGACCGATTTGGCATCCCGAAAAAAAGCTGGCAAACTATTCCACAATATAGGGGCCCTGTAGCAGAATGCTCTACCGCCAACTATCGCTTTATTTATACGTGGCACAACAAGGAGACCTGCATTCTGTGACCTAAGTGCACGATGTGGCTAATGAATATTCAAATGAATATTTTATTTTACATTGGAAATTTATTTAATTGCACTGACCTTGTTTTTTCTAAATAATTGCTTTACAGAAGCATTTTTTAATAGGTTATTTTTAATACCCTAAGCGCTCTATCTTGTCAAACCAATCACAAGCTCAACTCTGCTTCCAATGCCAGAACACATTCATATTTATTTAAACCCAATTTGAACCAGGCCATAATCTTTTAAACACACATTGTGACTGTAGCTACCTGTTCATTCCACTTTCTCCGGATTACCATAGTCCAGTAAAGACTACAGCAGTCAGTAAGTCAGTATGCCTGCACCTAATTATACGTCTGTTTAACTTGGGATAAAACTGACAAAGGAATGAAAAAAGCACAGACAGGTTGTGTCCAGTAACACCCCGCCCATGGCTCAAAACCCGGAACCTAAGGCGGACTGGAAAATCAACGTGCTCGGCCCAGCATGGACCTGACAAGCGGCAAAGTAAAACTATTACAGCAAAATAAAGCTCACTAGAATTACTTCCCTTGAAACTGAAACTCTATGTAATAGTGAAGCACAGCAAGGCGCATGCCTGCCGGTACAATACATTTAAGTTGACTATAACTGTCTCCCTTCAGAAATGACAAACTTTACGCCTGCATAAAGCAGGTCTGACATGACTTCCAGGTTCCAGTGCCCCAGACCTTCACTAGGTATCGGTTCGGAAGGGTCCTTTTGCTCCCACCAAGTACGGCAGAATCCAAGTAGCAGTGTCCCTCCTGACAGCATTCACTGGCTAATATGCAAATGGCCATCCTATTATTTGACTGGAACAAGATTATTAAACAATCTCAAATAACTAAGTGAAACATACATCAAGAAATTGGTTTCAACTTCGTTTTGAGTAACCAGGAGGTAGGTTTCACCTGAATGTTACTAAATAAGGTCTTCTCTCCATTTAATTGCATGTAATGTGGAACGGGATTTATCTAATATGCAGCAACCACACTTAGCATTTAAATGAAAACAGAACACAGTAGTGCGATACACTGAACCAAGGCCAGATCAAAGCAATTAAATCAACAATCATGTTGATGCACATTAAAGTTAAATGCCATGTATTCCGATGTTGCCACACAAAGTGCATTTGTGTATTTTAACACATTAATGTTGCTTTTATCAAGAAAAACAAATCATTCAAATAGTGGAAATCAACATGTCACTGAAGGCATGCTGCCTTTCTCTTAATATAATCGAATTACTACAGAGATTTAAGTGTAAATAATGAAATAATAAGCTTCCTTCTGCAAACGATCTTACCACAGGCATGTTATTTGGCTTTTCACATGGCCATGGGTTGTCCAATGTAATGCTGGCCCAAAATCTGATCAGTTAATCAACAATATGCCTCATTAATATATGCATAACAATTTGTTATATGAAAAACCCAGATCCATTTGGGTCTAAGCCTGCTCTGAGATGTTAATTTTTTATGAATAAACTAGTAACACTCTAATTGAGGGACCACAAATACGTAGTAGTTTTTTTTTCTTTTTATTAAATATATACAAACTATTATTTGTGTAAAGGCAGGGGGGAGGGGTAGTGTGTGGCCTCTGTGCCGGTGATTTCGAATCATGTCACCAGCATGAGCAAGGCCCTTAAACCCCCCTAAGATAATGCTCCTGGGGCACCTGACCCTGCATTGTGACTCCTGTATATGTGTCTCATGTGTATAGTAACTTAAATTATGAATCACTACCTCAGAGCAGGACGTGTTCCACTTGCTTTAAAAACTGCAGTCATCACCCCCTATTCTTAAGAAGCCCACATCGTATCCAAAAGTCCTGACCAAGCTTCAAGAACATCTCAAGTTCAACAATCTCTTTGAGAAGTTTCAGTCTAGCTTCCGGCATGCCCATAGTACCGAAACAGCACTGCTCCAGGTTACAAATGACCTACTGGTGTCTGCTGATTGTAGTTCCCCCTGTCTTCTAATCCTACTTGATTTGATAGCTGCATTTGACACTGTTGATCATGACATTTTCCTCAAATGACTTTGTAAATTTGTGGACTCTCTGGATCTGCATTGCTTTGGGTCCAGCCTTGGGAGTCTGACATAAATGCTGTCACCTAAGTGGGCCCTCAAGGATCAGTTTTCGGCCCCATTCGATTTAGCATTTTCATGCTTCCCCTTGGTTGGTTAGGCCTTCTGATTTCATTTATTTATTTGTTTGTTTGTCATTTATTTTTTATCACCTTTTGCACCTATCTTATCTATTATCTTATTTCAACTTTATGCCAGCAATTTGAGAGATTGTGATTAATAAAAAATGTCAAATTTTTTTTATTTAGGGTTGCAACAACGAATCAACAAAAATCGATTATTAAAAGTGTTGGCAACGAATTTAATTATCGATTCGTTGTGTGTTGTTCTGTTAGTGCGTAACTCGCTATGTCGCGGAGAAGTTTACTTACCTGCAGGTGGAGTCGAACGGAGCGCGGCCAAAAGCGTGGCGAAGGAAGAGCGGAGGCGGTATTTTCCAAATAAAATTAAACAAATGAAACATGACAGAGGCGGAGAAAACGGTTCGACCGAAGTGGTCAAAAGTGTGGGAGCACTTCATATTACAAAAATGTGAAAAATGGTGCGTGAGTGTGTGTTTTACTCTTATTTCAGTTTAATGTTGTTTTTGTATAGCACTTAGTCAGTTTAAGCTGTGTTTAAATGTGCTGCATAAATAAACTTTACTTTGACATAAAGTCAGAGTGCTGACACTGCACTGTGACAGAGTAGTTCGTCAGGAGAGGCGGGCGCACTCATGCTCGCACACACGCTCAAACGGTCGCACATACACGCACACGCTCCCATACACACACGCACACATTCCCATACGCAGGCGCACACGATCGCACATACATGTGCGGACACACAAACAGCCGAACATGCGCGCAGCCAAAACGAAACCTATTCCCCAACCAATTTTCCGTTTGCCCTGTACTTATTTCAACGGCGAAATGCCATGTTAGGTAGCTAAGGGTGCACACTTGCCTGCCCAGACAGTGCCATCTTTTGCCATGTGAGTGAGGTAGGGTGAATTGCATTTAGACAGGGATGAAAGTAACTGCATCTGTGAGTATATGTGATAGTACCATGCAAAATCGTTAAGTGTTAAGTGTTCTGTTACTGGGTTTTTTGATTTACATTTTCCTTTGTGCGCTTTTTTCCTCCGCCAATTTTGATAATGTTCTATTTCTGAATAAACAGGTGGAAATAAAATAAAAAATATCCGATCAATAGAAAAAATAATCATTAGTTGCAGCCCTATCATCATTATTTCTCAAAAGGAAAGCAAGATACTCTCCTGGAGCCGGCACCTTAACGTGGTGGAGGGGTCTGCATGTTCGAGTGATCCCAGGAGCTAAGTTGCCCGGGGCTTTATGTCCCTGGTAGGGTCACCCAAGGCAAACAGGTCCTGGGTGAAGAGCCAGATGAAGTGTGGCTTACTAGACCCCTTATGATGAGTAAAAACAGAGATACACGTTTTCCCTCACCCGGACTCAGGTCACTGGGGCCCCCTCTGGAGCCAGGCCTGGGTATGGGGCTCGATGGCGAGCGCCTGGTGGCCAGGCCGGGCACAGCCCGAAGAAGGAACATGTGTCCCCCCTCCATTAGGCTCACCACCTGTAGGAATGGCCAAGGGGGTCGGGTGCAGTGTGAGCTGGGCGGTGGCTGAAGGTAGGGACCTTGGTGGTCCGATCCTCAGCTCCAGAAGCTAGCTCTAGGGACATGGAATGTCACCTGTCTGGCGTGGAAGGAGCCTGAGCTGGTGCGCGAGGTTCCAACTAGATATAGCCGGGCTCACCTCGATACATGGCTTGGGCTCTGGAACCACTCTCCAACAGGTCCTGACTGTTGTTTGCGCTTATGCGTCAAACGGCAGTTCAGAATACCCACCTGTTTTGGAGTCCTTGGAAGGGGTGTTGGAGAGCACACCTCCTGAGGATTCTTTTGATCAGCTGGGGGACTTCAATGCTAATGTGGGCAATGCCAGTGAGACCTGGAGTGGCATGATTGGGAAGAACGCCCCCCCCCGATCTGAACCCGAGCGTTGTTATGTTATTGGACTTCTGTGCTCGTCACGGATTGTCTACAATGAACACCATGTTCAAACATAAGGGTGTCCATACTGTATGTGCACTTGGCACCAGGACACCCTAGGTCACAGTTCGATGATCGACTTTGTGGTCATGTCGTCAGACTTGCGGCCGCATGTATTGGACACTTGGGTGAGGAGAAGGGCGGAGCTATCAAATGATCACCACCTGGTGGTGGGTTGGCTCCGCTGGTGGAGAAGGAAGCCGGTCAGGCCTGGCAGGCCCAAGCGTATCGTGAGGGTCTGCTGGGAACGTCTGGCGGAATCCCCTGTCAGGAGGAGCTTCAACTCCTACCTCTGGCAGAACTTCGCCCATGTCCCGGGGGAGGTGGGGGCATTGAGTCAGAATGGGCTATTGTGGAGGCAGCTGACCGGAGCTGTAGCTGTAAGGTGGTCAGTGCCTCTCACGGCGGTAATCCCCGCACCCACTGGTGGACACTGGCGGTGAGGGATGCTGTCAAGCTGAAGAAGGAGTTGTATCGGGCCTTTTTGGCTTGTGGGACTCCAGAGGCAGCTAATGGGTACGAGTGGGCCAAGCAGAACGCGGCTTCGGCAGTGGCTGAGGCAAAGACTCGGGTGTGCGAGGAGTTCGGTGAGGCTATGGAGAACGACTTCCAGACGGCTTCGAAGAGATTCTGGCCCATCATCCGGCGGCTCAGGGCGGGAAAGCAGTGCAGCATCAACACTGTTTATGGTGGGGATGGGGTGCTGCTGACCTCAGCTAGGGACGTTCTGGGTCGGTGGAAGGAATACTTCGAAGACCTCTTCAATCCCACAGACACACCTTCCATTGAGGAAGCTGAGTCTGGGGACTCTCCCATCTCTGGGGTGAGGACGCTGAGGTGTTTAAAAAGCTCCTCAGTGGCCGGACCGCAGGGGTGGATGAGATTCACCCAGAGTTCCTCAAGGCTTTGGATGTTGTAGGGCTGTCCTGGTTGACACGCATCTGTAGCATCGCATTGGACAGTGGGGGCAGTACCTCTGGACTGGCAGACCGGGGTGGTGGTCCCCCTCTTTAAAAAGGGGGACCGGAGGGTATGTTCCAACTATAGGGGGTCATACTCCTCAGCCTCCCTGGTAAGGTCTATTCGGGGGTTCTGGAGAGGAGGGTCCGTGTGGTTTTCCTCCTGCCCGTGGAACAGTGGACCAGCTCTATACTCTCAGCAGGGTCCTGGAGGTGCGTGGGAGTTTGCCCAACCAGTCTACAAGTGCTTTGTGGACTTGGAGAAGCATTCAACTGTGTCCCTCAGGGAGTCCTGTGGGGAGTGCTCCGAGAGTATGGGGTGACGGGCCTCCTTATTAGGGCTGTTCGGTCCCTGTATGACCGGTGTCAGCATGGCTAGGCTCTCCCTTAGAGATAGGGTGAGAAGCTCAGTCATTACGGGGGGACTCAGAGTAGACCCGCTGCTCCTGCGCATCAAGAGGAGCCAGATGAGGTGGCTTGGGCATCTGGACAGGATGCCTCCTGGACGCCTCCCTGGTGAGATGTTCCGGGCATGTCCTACTAGGAGGAGACCCCAGGCCAGGGAACGCCTCGGGATTCTCTCAAAAGAGCTGGACGAAGTGGCCGGGGGGAGGGAAGTCTGGGTTTTCCTGCTTAGACTGCTGCCCCTGCGACCCCACCCGGAAAAGTGGTAGACGATGGACGGATGGATGGATGGAGGAAAGCAAGATGAAATCGCTAAAAATATTCCAATGCACCTGCATGTACACTTCGGCACCACTGCCTTCCTTTGAGCACTACATGGCTAGAGGGAGCTGCTCCCAGTTACAGGAACAGCTGCTTCTTGTGCGATGACTAATGGAACTAGCAGATCCCTCCTGCACCCACAGTGATGGCAGATCCAGCGAATGGAAGCCTCCCCTCATTACTTCCACACAGGCCCGGTTGTGCTGCCTGCTGATTGAAAACAGTGTTTGCCATTCATGCACAGGAGCAAAGCGTTTTTTGAGACTTGCTTCCAAAAGCACCGACAGAGGAGCATGCCTTGCAGGCCATCAGCCACATTCACAGACAGGGAGGATATGGTCAGTTGCATGGGTGGAAAGAGTCATAGATGTGTGGATTGACATGTTATATATATACAGGACTGACATATTTTTAAACCCAACTCTGAGACATAGTAAGGACCTTTGAAGGCTGTATTTCTGAGACTTCTCTTTTTATCGACTTTGATAAAATGCACATATTCCCTTGGAAAAAGAAATTAGCCGCAGTTCTGGCTGAGAAAGAATTTCTGAAAAGTTGTCAGTGCTTTGCTTGACTTATTTCTGCTCCCCACTTTGCTCCGTCGCCACCACTGCTGTGTGCAAAGTAATTACCAGCACCAAGTAGAGTACAAACAACGGTGACAGCATGAATCCCTATGGGAGAAAAACTTACCTTTAGAACATCTTGCGCAGAAAAAGGAACATTCTAACTGGAGGATGCAAAAACAGAGCATCTATTTTGACAGGGTGGGTGAATTTTACCTGGATTGAATGCACAGTGAGCAGGCTTGTTGAGAGATCCTTGTCAAATCCTGACAAACTGGAGTCGATGAACCAATAGAAAGGAAAACCTTGAATGTGATCCAGGCATTCTCATCCAAACATCCGTCCATTCAGCCAACTACTTGTACAGTGGCCGATCGTGATAACAACCAAAACAAATATTATTTTAGGGTAATTTGTCATGTCGAGTTTTATGCATTTTTATAAAAAATGTGGTGTTATGACATACAGCATTGACTTTTCACAACTATGTTTATTAATCACTTAGTGTTAGATGGAAAATTGAATAGCCTGTTATATGTTTGTTCTGCCTTAGGCATTATCTATTTTCTCAGATTCCCTCCTCCATCCACTGCTGGGTCACCCTGAATGTTATGGTATGATATCACAGGGCACATGCATATGTAACAAGGGCAATTTACACACACTTATCCTACTTTAACCCACATGATCAGTGAGTGGAAACCAGATCTCCCAGAGGAAGCCCACACACAACTGCATCAGGAATCGAACCCATAACCCTGGAGGCGTAAGACCACAATAAACAAACGGTAAATCGCAATCTTTTCCCTTCTTGATCATGTCGGTGTCTGAATCGCCATGACGCTGCTGTTTTGATCACGCCAACGATGATGGGGTGGTTCCCGTGACCTCACCCTGACCCAGATGTATGGGGCTGGCTTCTATATAATGAAAACAGCACGCCCTGCCCGGGGTTCTGTGTGAATGAGGTTTTGTGAGATCGGTCCATTGGTTGTGTTTCTATTTTCCTGTTTTTAGACTGTTAGAATCTTTTCTGCCCATGCGGTATTTTGAATGAGACTTTACCAACATGTAGTTCTTAAAAAACTGCAAAAACATGTCACCAGGTTTCCTGACGGTGACATTTTCCACACCCTGCCAATTTTTTTTTTTTTTTTTTGTGAATCCCTGAGGGTGACTTTGTCTGATTCAGAGACAATGCACCTGCATCTCTAACCAATGAAGAAAGACTTTTATAGCTCTTTTGGAATGCAGATGAGCCTGGAAGGAAGGTTACAGACAGAAACAGGTTGAGATGAAGCACTTTTATCTGGTCTGTGTTCACGTGTCTTTTTCTGTAGATGAATCCTAGTGTTTATGTCAATCACAGTGTATATGTTTGTGTTTTTCATTAGTGTATTTTCAGTCCTGTGATCTTACTTCCTGAAGCACCAAATTAGTGGAATTTGATTGCATATTGTTCTATAGGTATACAGTACAACAAGTAAGCACAAGTACATGGATGAGCTTCAGGATTTTGTGCTTCTGCTGCTATTATGTGAGACTTTCGGCTAGGGATACCAGCCATTAATTTGACAAGTATAGTTCATTAACTAGGGTGCACCCGGGGTTTCGTAAACTACAGTTAATTTAGTCAACAAACACGTTCTCTTCATGTTTTCTTGAAATTATGTATATCAATTTAATCATGGGCAATGCAAATCACCACCACAAAGTAAATTACAAACTTCAAACATCGGCCCTACACGGGACAGAAAAAACTTACCACAGTTATTAACCCGAAACTCGGTGATCTCTCATCGTAGATCATAAGTCACCTCATCTTTCAGCTGTAGTCACAAATAATTGCTTAGATGTGATATTTCAGGCAACCAAGGAGCAAATTCCCACAGGGAAATAATCAGTTGTGCAGTTGTGCAATTTCCTAATTGACTGATAACCTAGTGTATTTGTATCTCTCTAAGGTAGCATGTTATCACCTCTTTCTCCCATTGATATTACCTCTCAAAATACGGTTCCCCCTCAGCAAGAGCTAAAGCACCTCAGGGTCCTGTCTTAGTGACTCAAAGAATGTTGGGTGTAGTATAATCTCAGCCCACCCTCAAAGCAATCTTGCAATTACTCCATTAGCAGATAATTGAATATAAGTTAGCAAGGAGGATATCCAGTTAGTTTAATGATTAAGGGCAGGGGTTGTTGTAATACCCCCGAGATTGTTACTTTCCTTACAGCTTGGATAAAATATTTAAGCTGTTTATCAGTTTTACATCGAGATAACCAGTAGAAGAACCTTGGTCTCTTAATGAATACTTTATAGATGTGTATGAAGAGAAAACCTCTGTTTTTTATTCCGTATGGGCTGATCTGTACAATGGCATACACAACAGCAACATATACTAATTTAATAAAGCGGCCGTTGTTCACTTTCTCTTTTTTAACATTGCATAATTTGTCCAGCAAACTAAGCTGGCAAACTATAAAGGAGCGATTGTTTGAATGTCCTTAAATGTTGTCTGTCTGGTGCCCAAAGCAGTATTTCACAATAATGCCTGTTTCTTCATTTCTGTTCCTGATAAAAATTAATAACTCATTAGAAACAAATAATTGCTGTTGTGTTTGTCACTCATTCCCGCAACGCTTCATGTTCTGCCCATGTAAAGAATATTATTTTTGTGCCAATAAAGGGTGGCATGGTGGCTCAGTAGTTATACCTGTCTTTTTTTTGACATGGATTTTCTCCAGGCATGTGAACTGGTGACAGTGTGTCTGAATGTACGTGCTCGTGATGGACTGGCATGCTATGGATGACCCCCATTCACGGATTTCTGAATCATCACAAGTGAAACCCCAGCACAAAGTCAAGAAAGTATTGAAGGTGTATCATAAAAATATTAATTATTATATTAATTATTAAATTGAATGTTAATATTTGCCTCTGGGATAGGCTCCAGACACCCCTCCCCACTGTGACCCTGAATAGGACAAGTGATTTCAGAAAATGGATGGATGGATGGATGGATGGATGGGTGAGTGGATGGATAGAAATGTTAATATGTCATACATCAGTGTTTCCAAACCTGGTCCTCGGGGACCTGCAGAAACGCCACATTTTCAGGAAACACTGTTAAACATCACATGGCATGTAGCATGGCAGCTCAGAGAGCAGCCCTGTAGCCTCATGCTTCCCCCAGCTCTCTGCATGTGCAGCTTGCACTCTCTCCCACTATTCATGCTGGCTTCAGGCACACTGCTTTTCCTCCAGAACTGCAGCAAAATGATGCCCTGTGCAGGACTGGCATCCTGTCCAGTGCCCCCCCCCCCTGCCTTCAGCACCGTGCTGCTCTGGGATACACACCAAGATCACTGTGACCCTATACTGACTATAAATGTTTATGATCCATAAATCTGTCCCAGGCGGGATAGGGTGCAAGGCTGGGGTACACCCCAGATGGAATTGCAGTTAGGTGAATGAATATTTACCTAAAATGGACCTAAAAATTCTGTCTTTAAATAATAGTTAGTTACTCCTCAGCAATGCTTGCTGCAGTAAAGTATATAGGGTTCTCAGAAATATGAGTGTGTGGATGTTGTTGAGAAGATGTGGCTGTTGGAGGGCTCTTAGATGGCTTTGAGTAATGGGGCTAGCTGACTTACACCTACCCTTCATTCCTAAAATTCGTACTACTGAATGGGCTTTGGTGACCCACACAGCTGTGTCACCGATCCTCAAAAGACTCCTTATTGTCTACTGGATATGTTTTTATGCCCCATTTTCCCCAAAGTTCCCCGTTTCATGTTGCGTTGATGCTGTCTCCCCCAGCCTGCGGGTCCCTGAAAAAGGAATGAAATCTTTAGAGCATCTTGCTTCTCTGACAATGTCAATGGCCGAGGCAGAACTCTTTACCTTCTCGCCTTCCTGTCAGTGGCGGCTGCGGTCTGGTCCTCTCACCAGATGACAGATACCTGCAGTCTGTGATGGAACCCTTCAGGTTGGCTCAGCTGCCCTTCACCCATCCCCTGCCCCCCCCCCCCC
>JAODKM010000088.1:26265081-26277209 GCA_026780845.1 Petrocephalus sullivani | reverse complement strand
GGGGGGGCCCCTGAAATAAAGTGTTTTTTTAATTTTGTTGTTTGGGGCCCAGGAATTAAAACTCTTGTTTTTTGGTTTTTGTTTGTTTGAACCCCCCCCCCCCCCCCCCCGGACCAGCTGTGTATATATGTGTAACTATGTCTCAAGGGAGACCATTCTGGGCTATGGCAAAAGAAGAATTCCAGTGTACCTGCACTCATACATGTACTAATGGTAAATAAAGGTTCCCTTCAAAAAGAAAACCCAAACTTGAAACCTGAAAAATATATTTAAACCCTTAAACAAATTGCAAATGATCTGACTCCCTGCTGTCATCCAATTCCATTTAAATTACTGATTCTCAAGTGGTGTATCAGAATTTCCTCCTAACCCAAAATAGCATGTCCACACATCCCAACCACACAGGTTAAATCAGCAGAAACTACCAGGAGGCCACTAAAACCACAGTGTGGCTTTGACACTTGTTTGCTATTTTTCAGCAGTGGCTTGGAAAGAAATGGAAATAGTCGTTTTTTCAAGTGTTAGGTGCGTGCAGGAGCATGCTGTCTGGCTCCTCAAAACCCAGCACACTATGGCATATTTTCCAGCCCAGATGGCAAATGAATGGCAATACGGCTCCTGGAGGTCTGGAGGTCTCTATGACTTTCTTGAGCCAGCTTCAGCAAAATCACCAGGAGGGCCAGGAAACCTTTGATGATTAATTCAAGGACATATGCAGGCTGTACAGGCTCCAGAGCAGGTTAGCATCGTACTGCCAGAGATGAATTGTGATGCGGTTATAGAGTTTGGGAGACAGCCAGCAGACCTGATGCCATGGCATATGAGTGTGCTTACCATATTATCTGGAAAGTCATATACTGTACAGCTATTCAGCCTAACCAAAATACGGGCATGTAAACTCAAGGTTCAAGGTACTTCATTGTCATCAACAGCTGTTTACACATACATAGTGAACAAAACAATGTTTCTTCATGGGCCATGATGCAACATGCAGTACATAAACATATAACAAGATACAATATGCACAAGGACAGAAACAACACCACACAGTGCAATAATATGCAATACAGGGAATGGGAAAGTACTGAAGTACTTTCTGTACGCATATGTAAATATAAGCAGCATATTGTGTCAGAGAACTGCATAGCTGCATGCTGGACATCATATTGCACGTAAAGTTATTGTAGTAGCGTCGATTGACTGTCATAGGTAAAGTGCCATTGAGATTATGATGGAATTATTGTGAAGTATACAGTGAGGCAGTGCACTGGAATGGCATTTGGCTAGGCAGAGATTTTAACTGAACGTGCATTAAGAAATCTGATGGCTTGTGGCATGAAAAAGCCATATACAAAACAGCAAACGACAATAAAGTCCATGTAGTGGGTGTAATTGGTCTTCCACGATGTTACTGGCTCTGCAAAGGCAGCGGTTGTGGTACATATCCCTCAGGGGAGGTACAGGCACCCCGATGACTTTTTCAGTTGCCCTCACTGTCGACTGCAGTGTGCTGCAGCCTGACACCTTGAAGTTCACGTATCAGAGAGTGATGCAGCTGGTGAGCAGACTTTCAATAGCTCCCCTGTAGAATGTGGTGAGGATTAGAGAGGGGAGTCTCGCGCGCTGTAGTCTCTGTAAAAAAGTGCTGCCATGATCTCCAAGCTAAGGAGGCTGACCTGAGAATGCAGAGAAACAGAAACGGAGTTGTCCTGAGGTGCAAAACACAGACGCACAAAAAGAAAAGGCGCGAAAGCAAAACTGAGCGGTCCTGAGCAGATTCATAAATTCATAAAACACACATTTTTAAAACATCTCATGTACAGTAAAGATAAAAAAATATAGAACTAAATATACGATTCAACCCATTAAGTTTATCGCTATTGAGCCAAATATACTTTAGCAATCTAATAGAACATGGGAATGCGATTTTGCATGACAGCTGTCATTCTTCCAGTCTTCCGCAAACTGTGGAGGTACCAAACATGACGTTGCTGATGACATATTTCCGGAATTTACTGGATTTGCACATCTGGACCACTCGCTTGTGTTTTTCAGTGTTTTGTTTTTGTGCGCTTGTGCTTTGCACTTCTGGACCATTCGTTTTTGTTTTTCAGTGTTTTGTTTTCGTGCATTTTCTATTTGTGCGTTTGTGCGTTGTACCTCAGGATCGTTCCATTTTGTTTTTGTGTATATTCTTTTTGTCCTTTTGTGTTTTGTACCTCAGGGCCGCACCATTTTGCTTTCGTGCATTTTCTTTTTGTGCGTTTGTGTTTTGCACCTCAGGATCGTTCCATTTTGGTTTTTTTATGCTCTCTTTTTGTTTGCTTGTGCTTTGCACTTCAGGGCTGCACGTTTTTGTTTTTGCGTTTTCCATTTCTATTTTTGTGTTTTACACTTCAGTGCCACCGTAATGGCTGGTATAGTTAGGTCAATTAACTTGAAGGCAAAACTGCAAGATCTTCGCATTTTAGACTTGGGGTAGATGTCAATGTTTGGGAATCCCATCATCAAAGAAACTCATTATTCTTTTTAATCTGGACATGAACATGCTTAGACCTAAAATGCATGAGCCATTTAATAGGAGAGCTGCTAACAAAATTGCAGCCTCTAAAATGATCACAGAACAGAATGAGCACTTCTGCCACCCTGTCTTAGCAAATTTGTACATTGTGAGCTTATCAGAATTTGGAAGTCATGGCAGGGATGTTGTTCAGAACGTGCTTGTATCTAAGGGCAGTGCTCAAAGACACATAGCCTGGTATACAAAGTACAAAAGTTTGAAAAGTTATTTTTGCTAGTGGGAAGTGCCAAAGCTGTGGCAAATCAGGGAGTTTCAAAAGCTGAGTGCAAGTGGAGAAAAGATTTGAATCTATTATGTTCTATGTTATACACTTTCAAGTCTGGATCAACAAAACTAGACAATCTCAAAAGTCATGACTTACCATCAGCAGCACTTGCACTTTGCCATTGTTGTAAGCCCCTGAGGGGCTGGTTATTATGTCTGAATTTAGTGCCATTGACTGCAAAACTCTTGAGAAGTTTGTTCAGCACCTTAAAAGGTCCCCCTGCTGTCTTGATGTTTTAGCCTTCCAGCTTTTTAAAAAATGTCTTAGTTGCTTAGCACTGGATTTATTGCAGCTAATGAATGGCTTATTTCTATCAGGTGTTCTATCGACATCATTAAAAAAGACAGATATTAAACCCCTTCTGACAAAGAAAAATCCAGGTCATTCATGGTAAACAGTTATAGGCCTATTTCGAATCTACCTTTCTTAGGCAATGTTATTGAGAAAATTCTCAATCAAAACAGCACCTTTTTTAACATGAATGGGTATTTTGACAACCCTCAAGTTTCTGACCAGATCACCATTATGAAATTGCTATAATAATCGGTGCGTCCCCATAAAAAACATTGATGCAGTCCTGGTGTTATTGGACCTTGATGCAGCCTTTGATACCACTGACCATAAAATGCATAGAAAACAGGTTGAAAAACTTTGGTCCTTAGGAGGCTCTGGACTTCTTTAGAAGTCAGGGGTTATTTAGTAACTCCTGGCAATTATGGATCTCAGTGAATTGCGATGTCATATGGAGTGCCCCAGGGACCAATTCTTGGGCCTCCCTTATTTAATCATTATATGGTTCCACTTGACTGAATTCTACAGCAAGAATGGCTATTATAGGTATACAGATGACACCCAGTATTTAGCTCTTTCATCTGATCACTGTAGACTCACTGTATCGATGCCTGGAGCAAATAAACTGGATGCAGCTAAACTTCCTTCAGTTAAACAAAGAAGAGACTGAGATTATTCTTTTGGTAACAAAGATGAAAGGCTTAAATTTAAAGCATATATTGACTCTAAGGCATTAATAACAACAACCCAGAACAAAAATAGTATGTAATAGTAGATTGGGATCTGAATTTCAGCAGCCACATTAAAGCAATAATCAAATACAAGTGTTTTATCATCTGAAATGTATATAGTTATATATATATATATATATATAGTTAAAATATATAGTTAAATTCAAAAACTTAATTTGCAAGCGTTTACTTCCTGTAGGGTGGAGTGTTGGCAGGCGTGCCTCACAGGTCTTGCCAAAAAGCCCATTAATCAGCAACAACTCATTCAAAATTCTGAGACTAGAATTTTAATAAATACCTGGGAAAAAACTCACTTTAAAATCACCCGAGTTACTTTGGGGATTGATTTTATAGTACATTTAGTTCAAAATAGCTTAGGCACAAAATATAACACTGACCCGGAAGGCCTGATAAATCTTATAGATCCTTGGGAACTGTTCAGCCTTAAGTTCAAACTAAAAGTAATTAAATGGCTTTTAGCCAATACAAGGCCTATAGGTTGGAACCAGCTCCTCAAAGTGTGCCCAACCTTAGCTGATTTCAAATCTTAACATTGAAAATTATTTTATTTTCTGCTTATTTTATTTAAATATAATTTTATTATTCTAGCATCTGTTTTATATTCTTTGGTAAACTATTATGATAATCTATTTCACATTCAAAATATCTTTTACTTTATCCTGCATGCTTTTTATTTTATTTTTTCTTGTTTTATTTTTTCTGTTTCTTTTATGAACAGGACTTCATGTATGAAGATATGCTTTTAAAATAAACTTGCCTAGAAAATTACAAATTCTTAACATATGTTAATAACATATGTTATTACTGCCATATCAATCTGCCAAGTACCAAAATAAAAACAGATAATTAACAAATGGTCTGGATGGTGGAGCCAAATTCAGAACATTTAGTAAATTTGTTTAGAATTCTAAAATGTTTTGCACTAAGCAATTTACATGAATATGTCCTGCGATGGATGGCATCCCACTGAGTGTGTACCTTGTGCCCTATGCTTCCTAGGAAAGGCTCCACATCCCATCCATGACCCCGTACTGGATAAGCTATCGAAACATGAATATATATTTACCTAAAAAAAAACTGCTTAAATAAATTACACTCATAATTAGAATCAGGCTAGATTGTTTTTTCAGCTTATTAAAAATCTTCATCCCTTAAAGTTTTCTGTGACTGATTAGGAACTACCATGATGAGCAATTATCATGTAATTTAACAGTGCATGATTAAGTATTACAAGCAAATATAATTTGCATTTTAAAGTGCAAGTTTAGCTTTCCTTACTTAGTGACCATTAGGTCTGTCAAAACTGCGCTTAGCCAGTTTCAGGAAGATGTACCTGCAGGAACACTGTGTATTTACCATTTGGCACAGATATCACAACACAGATAACTTATTACAGTTCTGTCTAAAAATGCAGAGGCATTCATTGAACGTTATAGTATCGTTACTGCCATCCATTTATCTGTAGATAGCCGTATCTACAACACATGCATGTGCAAAATTACATATTTCCTTCCAGGACTGACTTCCCATCCTAGGTTATTCCCTGCCTTTTGCACATAATTTCACGGATAGGCTCCGGACCCCCATGATCCCAAATACGACAAGCAGGTATATAAAATGGATGGATGGATGGAACTGAAGAAGTTTCTACCTCTGCTAATCACTTGTAACTAATTAAGCATAAAATAAGTTTGGGGGAATCGTTAGTTTATCGTGGGTTTATGAGTTGGCAAGATTTGGTCTGTGTTTCCAGTGCAGCACAAGTGTGCCAGTAAGATCTTCTCGTGCCATCATCCAGTCCCTGGGGCCCTCTTTACTCTCCAGAAGAGCCAGGCTTTCACTGTATTCTTTGGACTGTGGAAAGCAGCTGGAGTTTGCTGGAGGAAACCTCAGGGAAGGATATACACAGACGGCACACACAAGGCAGCAGTGCCAATTTAAACAAAGTAAAACTTGATAGATAATTTGCAAGTAACAGCATAAATATTCATTCTCTCTATTTTGGTAAAACTTAACCTGAACAATTTCAAGATGAAGAACTTTAAAACTAAAAGTTTATTTAAGGACTTTTGTGGCGGGTATAGCTCAGCGGGCTCTGGATGATACCTGTGTGTGGGACATCACTGGCAACTGCTGCGGGAATGCTGGGTACTGTTTGAACCTGTTGCAGGGTGGCTGAGCCTGCTGCTGGGGTGCTGAACCTGCCAAACCTGCCGCAGGGACGCTGATGTGCTGAACCTGCGGCAGGGGTGCTGAGCCTGCTGCAGGGATGCTGGGCATTGGCCCCGGGGAGCAGTGCTCGGGGACGATATCTTGCTCAGGGTACCTGCAGGTCGGGGACTGGCACTCTTTCGACTACACTGTGCTATCCCTAACCAGTGTGTTCTGTGATGGGCTAGGAATCACCCTCTGACCTTCATCCAAATATCACCTGTAGACTAATGGCCATACGAAATGATTAAACCCCAGTGCTTTTTCTACAGTCAGGCTTGCTGGCATTCCCTGTCATTACACTAACATTACCATAGAACTGACTGCTCAGCGAAAGCATCAGTTCATGACAGGATGGGATAAAGAGGAAGATAAAAACAGGTAATGAGGAAAAAGTTACATTTGCTCATATAACCTGCAAAATATATAAATATGAGAAAAAGTGCAATGAATGACTGGGCATGTGAGTCATCATCAGGAGATAATTAGACAACTGGTTTCTTAGCAGGGAACAGAAATGCGTGCTGTCTGGGTTCAGCATAACCTCAGGAGTGGAGGGTGGGAGATGCTGAGAACTTCAAACATGTTGATATATATGTAGACATACAGAAGCTATTTGGATGCTAAATAATTTAATCATTTACTCTATTGGCGCGGTGGTGGCCTTTTGGTTAGACAAGTCCACTTGCGATTGAAAAGGTTGCTGGTTTGATTGCCTGACCTGCAAGGTACCACAGAGGTCCCCCGAGTAAGGTACAGTACTGCTCCCTGGGCACTGAATTAGCTACCCGCTATGTCACATACGGGTTACATGCAGAGGACGCATTTTGTTGTGTGCTGTGGTGTGTCAACAATTAATCACTTTCACTATAGCATTTTAAATAATACTGCATATGATGGCATCATTTTATTAACTTGTTTTGTCATGCACCTGTGATAAGACATTATATAATTTATGTAAGGAATGCCACCATCATAAAGATTAAGAAACTCTCCCCTCATTTACAGAAACAGTGCCATAACATTTATTTTGGGGTGTATCTAGTCCTACAGCTGTTTTATAACCACAACATTCAAAAGGATAGAAGAATTGTATTACCTTGATAATCATCCCTGGCATGCCAATTCCCAGAGCTTAAGAGGCGTAAGTCCCTTTTTTTCGCTCTGAGCTTGTAAAGGAAACTACAGAAGTAAGAGATACCATGTTTGTAGTGGAGCAGAGCTTTTTCTGGGGATGCTCTTCTATAAGCAAATGGGTGTAAGAAGGTAATGGGAAGAGGCAAACATGAAACACTGCACACTCAAGCAGCATGCACAATAGATTTTTGGGACAGAGCCACTGGTCATGGATCCCTGTCAAATCAGAAATAAAGTACACAAAACACATCTGGACACTCAGAATGGGGAACAGGCAGAACAAATCCATGCAAGTAGCCAGGTACCTGACTCTCTGTCCTGGCACAGTCTCAGTCTGGCCCTTTCTCACTCTGTTCTTCTTTAGTTTCAGATTATAATGTACTATTTATACATTACCTTCAAATTGTATAGCTTGTGACAGCATGATGGTCCTCCCACCGTTGATGTGATTCTGCAGGTGAATGTGTGTGTCTATATGAATGTCTTTTAATGGGGCCCAGGTGTAGGGTGGACCCCGAGATTCTATGGAGTGGGTGTTTGAGGGAAAACGTTCAGACAGTCTACCATTAAAATAGTCCTCCTTCTTTCCTATTTATAACAATAATAAAAATGCAATTGGTTGGCATTTTTCCCGCCCTGAGATAGGACAGGCCTATCCCAGCACCCTGAAGTCCCAGGGTCTGCTTGTGATGAACGGGAATTGCGTTTAAGGTGCACCGCTGCCTTAGAGCACGTCTCCATACCAGTGTGCACATATGCGGAAAAGTTCTTCAGGAAAATACAAACTCACCCATAGCCAAAGATGGAAGGATAATTGGATAGAAAAAAAAGGTCTTGCAATGCATCAGTTTTGGTTTTTAATGATGTGATAGAAATGTATTTATCAGGTGCTGTAAGGAACTATTTTTGGTTGCATTAATTTCACTTACTGTAATGGTGTCTGCTGACTTGTTAACCAGAGAATTCATACTCATTCCTCAAGTATCATGTAAACTATTCAAAGTATTATTCGAACATTTCTTATTTTTCTCAGAACAAAAATTTGTTTCTTTGAAAATATCTTCTGATATTTGTAAAATTGCTTAATTAAGTAAAATGCACAGCCAGCCCACCATAATGATAACCTCTATCTCAGATTTTTTCATGGATGACTCACTGATGTTCCAGTTAACGAATCTTAAAATCTGCTTACAAATGTGTAGTTCTATATTAACTAACGGCAATCAGTTAAACAGGTTCCCTTATCATGAATGCACAGCTGGTGTTCTGTAGGTAATATTTAAGATTCACAAATAGGCTAAAGTGATTTCTGTTAACTGTTAACAAATATGCAAATACCACAAATCTCTGGTGAAGTAAGGGAGTAGCAGCTTTCTCAACATTGCCTCCAAGATCACAAGATGGATAAGACATCTGCTTAAAATCTGTGGTTTTATGTTCATGTAAAATAACACACAAATGCTTTTAAAGGAGACCATTATACAGGGCAGGGCTTGTCATAGGCTTGTAGCTACGATTATGAAGAGTTAAACAAACAGTTATTTCTCCAACCACATTATTAAACCTGCAGAAAACCATTATGGTGGCTGGACCCCTTGTGCAAATGCTAACAGACAAATTAGCATTGAATTGATCGCAGAACCAGGGAAGGTGTGTAGGGTATATGGGGGAAATGCTGCAATCATATGAGCTAGCCATCTACTTCTCCATCTCCCATAGTCACCTGGTCTGAAGATGGTCAAGGTGTAGCTGGAGCCAATGGAGAAGAAAGTATGGGATATGAGGAAGGGGACAGCTTTATCTGATTTTACAATCCAAACACACACACACCCACACCCACAGACCCACGCACCGATCTTAGTGGGCTCCAAAAACCCCAATCCCAATCATGACACACACATATATACAGTATGTATAGTGAAGTGGTTAGAATGAAATAAACCCGATACAAAGTCTGTTATAGCTTCTGCCCTCTAGATTGATACACTGTGTGTTTGGTATTGTTTCAGGAGAGTTGAAAATTAGCAATAATATACTGTGTTTTCTGATTGAGGCGGATTGAGTTTCCTTTGAACTGTGATGGAGGAAGATGCAACAAAAATTATAGAAAAAAAAACATACTCTTGAGTGTCACTATTCAATGGGGTCGAGGTGATGTGCTGATTTGCAAGTGTTGTTGTAGTTTCAGTGTACAGTTGTATAATTTTTAATCAAAAATTTTAAAAGGATTTAGGGCAGACTAAATCCTCCTGAGATACAAATGTAACAAGTAATTTTACTGATGGAGTACGTGCATATAACTGAAGGAACTGATGAAGGAGAAGGGCACACTGGAGTAGGTCCTCACTTTTTCAAGCAGGATGCGGTTCTCAGACAAGAGATTAAGAAGAATATAGGTAATGAGAAATACATGCTCCTCTGTCCTGGGGAAAATAAATAAATAAATAAATAAATAAAAGCCCTTGCAGAGGCAGAAATATTCTGCAGACCATAGCTTGGGATTTCATGCAGTAAATCTTTGCAATTCCCTTTTGCAATGTTTTATTTTATCAGCTTACATTTGGGAGATGCTTGGATTTCTACAATGTCCTATGTTGGATTAATGCATCTACGTGAAGTAATAAAACTGCAGGAATTCAGCATTTAACTTAAGATGGCCGTTGGAGACATCACCAAGCAGGTATCTGTCACAACAGAAGTTCATCCTCTCATCAGGAAAGTGCAAAACAGCAGCACTACCGAGAGAATCACACCGGCAATGCAGAACACAGATGTGGTCAATACGATGACCAGGACCAGGTGATTGGTCCCTGGAACAGGAACAGGATCTGTGTTAGGGAAAATGAGTTTCCTTGTCAGCCGTTATGAGGATTGGGTAGAAACAACTTGGATAGCATTCAAATGCACAGAAAATAGAGAGTGTGTGACAAAAACAAAGGAGTTAGTGGAAAGCTTCTATGTATAGTGTTACTTTTGCACTAATGGCAGGAATTTGGGTAACTAGGGGCAGAACATGGCAGTTTATATGTATCATATGGAGTGAGAGAGATTCAGAACCAATCAACATGCCAAACTGTGGGCACCTGGCTGTCTCTCCCTGCACTGCATGGCCCCCCGGCCCTTTCACATTTTGGCTTTTTTGTCGTATTCATTTCCCTTTGTCTTCTTATAGCACCGGATGTTTCGATCCACCACATGATCCTTCTCCATAATACCTCCAACAACCCAGCTATAAACAAGTATCAGTATAGCTTTTATGAGTATTAATTTGATATATATCCCCTTCCACTTCCGACCATCACACCCCCCCCCACACGTTTTATTGCAGAAATAGCAATTAATAGGAAACTGTGACCTGTGAATACACACATAAATGGAAATACAAAACTCTTAATATGCAGCGGCTGGATTGTATGTTTTTTATTATCGTGGGTGAAAACCTGTCAGCAAGCTTATCTGGTCTTGCTCAGGCATCAACATGCCTGGATGTGTCTTGCAGAAGAGCCGTGTCTCCAGACTCCATATCTGGCCGGCCATTTTAGGCGATCTCCTAGACCAGCACGGGAACTAGCATCAGTAGCTGCTGGGGATACCATGCCGTTGACAGCCACCAACGAGCAGAAACGTGACCCCCAGCCCCCCAGCTGGACAGTGATCTGAGAAGGAAGTGATTAGGAAGAACCCAGCTTGTGATCACCATGTGGTTGTCATGGTGTGACCCATTCAAAGAGCATGGTATCTGGAACTGTGACTCAAGATGACTTATCAAAGCACTGCTTCAAGTGCTGCTGTCAGATGGTGGTCTTGTGACCAGTGCTTGTGTGTGATTGGTGCTGCTTAGGCCCATAGGTAGCCCAGAGGGAACAAAAGCCAGCGTCATGAGGGACGCTGCTGATGGGCTTGTGATGAAGTGTTGTGTGGCTCTGTAACAGAGCATCATCTAGAACGGCACGACAGGAGCAACCACAAGCCTTGAGGCCCTACTCCAGTGTGCCCTTCCTCACCTGTCCATGGCCAGAATAAAATGACTGACGTGTGCAAACCTTCACGGAGGAAGGGGCTCATTTTCATTGCTGACAAATTATATTCAGATCCCAGCATGCAAATCAGGGATGGTGGGGAGGACAATTCAGCCATTTTGGTCATCACATGATATGTCACAACAGGAGAGACTTGGGTTTTCATTTTCTTTGCATAGTCTGTCAATTCCCCAAAACCCTTTAAACCAGTCTTGCTATGCTGTGTCATCATTGTAGTGGACTAACTATACATTGAACATAACAGTCAGAAAGGGGTTTGACAAATGCGGTAGAATAAGAGAAACTGTATGACACTTAGCTACTAGCCAGCAGCTTGAAACTGATAGTGAGACAGAAAAACTATGGGGAGCCTTAGATGCCCATTTAACTGCCTCAGAAACAAAACTTCTATGTTTATACTGTAGAGTAATAATTCACCAGTATGTACTTCTTTGGGCATATTAGCGTGTACACATAGAGATCAATGGACTCTCACAACAATACAAATTTGCAACACTGGTAATAGATATTACATTTTTTAGCTATCAATGTGTAGCATTTAGCACTTAAATATTGTACAGTATATGTTACAGGATTTTTTTGCCAGCCTCAAAAGCTGAGTGAAATGTAGATGGCAGGGGACACTGACAGAAACCAGGTCCCTCCTGCCTTGGCCGGTCAGTGCTATAGGCATCCTATGAGTGTGCCAAGTCCCTCCTGCCTTGGCCGGTCAGTGCTATAGACGTCCTATGAGTGTGCCAGGTCCCTCCTGCCTTGGCCGGTCAGTGCTATAGGCGTCCTATGAGTGTGCCAGGTCCCTCCTGCCTTGGCCGGTCAGTGCTATAGGCGTCCTATGAGTGTGCCAGGTCCCT
>JAODKM010000088.1:26251816-26264981 GCA_026780845.1 Petrocephalus sullivani | reverse complement strand
TGTGCCAGGTCCCTCCTGCCTTGGCCGGTCAGTGCTATAGGCGTCCTATGAGTGTGCCAGGTCCCTCCTGCCTTGGCTGTTCAGTCCTATAGGCGTCCTATGAGTGTGCCAGGTCCCTCCTGCCTTGGCCGGTCAGTCCTATAGGCGTCCTATGAGTGTGCCAGGTCCCTCCTGCCTTGGCCGGTCTGTCCTATAGGCGACACAGGCATCCTCCAAGTTTGCCAAATCCTTCTGGCCAGGGCCAGTCAGTTCTATAGGTGACTTATAGAATAGAGAATAATACCTGGATTAGCTCTTCCAGTATTATACTCTTTTCATTAAAAAAATGAAAATAATCACTAATGGAGTCTTAAAACACTTACGTAAATCGCTCTGGCTAAGGGTGTCTGCCAAATACTATAAATGTAAGTGTAAGTGCAAACAGGTGTCTTCTGAGCATCCCAGGTTCCTGCCACCAGGGCTGGACAGTCCTATAAGTGACATAGGTGGCCACTAAGGACACCAACTTCTGAGGTGGGAATTTCACTTTGTCTTGAATGGGGGGCCGATGGTGATGCGCACCTAGGGCATCACATGGGCTAGGTCCTGCCTCCCAAAGTGCAAAGACGTGTGGTCAGGTAAAATAATGTTGCAAAACCGACCCCAATGTATGTGTGTGGGAAAGTGTGTTTGTACCCCGAAATATTTATCTAGAAACACTGAAGAACGTGGAAAAGGGACAACGGCTTGAAATATGCCGTATATTATAGTTGCATTAATAAATGGCTGACTATTCTGTTCTGTGGTATAATAATCAGAGATTGACATAACTGGTATTCAAGTACGCATTTGCGGTATAAATGATTAAATGCGTAGTAATGTCTTGTCCTAAAACTGCAAACACAAATAAAATAAAAAGTACATATTTGCATTTTTACGATAAGAGATTACCGCACATTTAATATTTTTTACTGAAAATGTGTACTTGCATACTGGCCATGGCAAACCCTAATAATAATAATTATTATTCTACTACAGTATGTGTTGCATGATTACCATATCCCCATTCTCTTAATCAGAATATCGAGAGTTTAAATCATTCAGATGTATGTATCACTAAGACTACCTGAGATCGGTAACGTTTAGCCAATATGAGGTCATAGCTAGCAATTCAGATACTGTAGTGCTTTTGGAATAAGAAAAATTAATACAACAAAAGTTTTTTTTAGATTTGCTTGAGTCTTCTGTGAGATTTTGAAAGATTTATTTTGAGATTTTGAAAGAAATATGAGAAAATGTGCATTGAGGCAGTAAGAACTCTATTAGTAATGCAGCATTCTGGATTTTATCTTGGCAGAATAGAACACCGAGCACTTTTTAATTGTTTGAAGTGTTGCTTATGTTTATGTTACATTGTGTAGTAAATTTAATATTGCTCTGTAAAGGCTCTTGATCATGCTTATTGCATTTACAATAGCAGCCTGGCATTAGTTATACTTCCTCATCCAACTGTTAAAACTTTAACAGAGGGCAAATGGCTAGTGACTGCACATATTATGTATAATTAAATGCTGATGAAATGCAGGTGTCTGAGAATGCCCGACACTATACCTATGCCTTGCGTGACGTTCTATGTAAATCTAGGGTTTATAAATTATATAAATTCTGAAATTGTGGCCTTATGCCTTCAGGGCTGCAGCTTCAATTTCTGGCCCAGCCCCATGCATGGGCTTTCTGTGTGATGGACTGGCATTCAGGCCAAAGCCCTGTGTTTCAAGGCATAACCCTGCGTCGAATAAGCAGCTCTAGGAAAATGGGTAGATGTATTATCGACAGGCTGCAAGCCTTTATGGTTTTGTTATGGAGTTTTGCGAAAGAAGACTTTTGCTGTAAAACTGTCAAAACAAAATAGAACAGTGCTAGAAACCCTGGCTTACAGCCGATAAAAGCTATTTTTGTTATTTGCGCTGGGCACATTTCATAAACTTGTGCTACGTTGGTACAGGAGCTTGATTTATAGATTTAAAAAAAATCAAAGTGCTAGCTGTTGTTCCTTCAAACAAACACACACCCACACACTGGAATTATTGACCTGCATGGTTGTGTTGTGATACATAGTGATACCGCTCATACATATAATAGTTATTTATAATTATAAGTTATTTATAATTTTATATATATGTATATATATATATAGTGGTGGCCAAAATTATTAGAACACCTGACAGATATGAAAATATTGACTTTTTTGCCTCCAAAACATGATTTCATTTCATAGTTTTCATGAAATATGCAGATGGTTGCGCACAACAAATATCAGATGAAGTGAGACGTACTGTTTTTATCCACTTCTAACTTTAATATTTGGCATGTCCAGTTTTTGTAGCAATTACAGCAGCACATCTCTCTGGCATAGTGTCAATATTTTTTCTGAGAACTTCAACACTAAATGTACCCCATGCCTTCTGCAACTCAAGCCAAATCTTTCTTTTAAATGTACAATAGATCTGTCCAGTTTATTTTCCAACTCGTCACAAATGTGCTTGATGGGGTTGAGGTCCAGACTTAGCACAGTGATTCTCCTTATGAAGGCTCTATTCTATCGTTTACGGAGCATAATAATCACTTTGTAGATGATTTCATTTGTTTTATGGGTATTTTAATGGCCAATTCAACAAAAACAACTGAAACCTTTTAAATAATTTTGGCCACCACTGTGTATATATATATACACACACACATACACTTCGACAGTCATGTGCCACATACTGTATAGTTATGAATAGACATTTGGCCATCTTCTGACCCCAATGACTGCAGCAGTGTGACTTTTCACTAACATGCTAGAGAAAGCTGCTGGTATTGTGTTCAAATCCAGCTTCAAAGCCTTTGTTAGTTCCTCACACTCTGTGATAAATCCAAAAGATGCCAGATGTAAGCCACCAACTGGGACTGCCTGTTAAGCAGCCCGTCTGTAACCCTAAACAGCACTTCGTGTTTTTCCCATGCTCAGCATGTGCATTGGTCCCATTTACTGTAAGATTAGCCACGTTTAGGGCATTTTGCTAGCTGGTGTCTTTGTGTATCCGTGGCCTGGCTTCACAGAGACCGTGACCTTCCCAGTGGCACACTGGCAAAATGTGTCTGCTAAAGACAGTGATTCTGTTACAGGGTCACATGGATTCAAAAGGTAATGAAAAGCTGCTTTTTTGAATGATTCTGCTCTCTCTCTCTCCACACACACACACACACACACACACACACGTATTAAGTTTCAGACATCATTCACACATCTCATTTACTCCTAATTTATAAATGCATTTAAAATCTGCATCCATACATTCCCATAATCCTCTCGTAATTTTGGGCTTTTTCATATGTCGTGAAGTAGGCCTGTCATACTCATTTTGCCGTGACTGCTACCAAAGAGACGACCAGAGTTAAAGGCATATACTCAATGGCAGAGCTAATGCTGCTGTTAGCTCCTTTATTCAGAAACGAAAATGCTTTTCATTCATTGCACAAGAATAAATAGGCACTTTCTGTTAATGTAACTGTACTAACCGTACAGAGCATTTAAAGGGAAAGTTAAAGAAATGGTAAGTATGTTTACATCCTGGTACTGAGTGGCATTCGAGGTACTTAGGGCCGCACACAGAAACTGTTAGTTCAATTTGTAGGCTTCTGTCATTCAGGGCTACATACCTCTCACAGATGAATTTACCACAAGCGCAGGTCGGGGCATCAGCTCAGAATAAGAAAGTCAAGACATGCTATCTTCAGCGAGCACTGGAGCACTGGAAGAGTGATATCTGAACCAGCAGTGCTCCCCATACTATCCCAGCCCCCCCCCCAAATCAATAAACCAGCACAGTGCCCAAGATGCAAGGGTAGGATCTGCACCCGATGTAGCCTCCGGCCCCCTGAGGCCTGCTGCCTGTGCTGGGGCCTGGGTGGGTGTGGCAGAAAGGGTCCCATCTTCAGCTCTGAAGGAGCTGATGACTATAAAACTAAACTCAACCAAAATAATCTCGCCTTCAAGTAAAAGGTGATTAAACATTTATATGAAAAAGTGTTTAAGATATCTTTAATGAGAGTTAAATAGCTCACAGTCTTAGCCTTTTATTTTCATTTAGGCAGTTAAGATTATTAACTTGCTCCAGGGTAGAGCAGTGAAGCCTCCACTCCCACGAAAGCACTGGTTTATAACCCCAGCTATTACAATCCCGGCCGCCCATTAAAATGTACACAACTGTAAAATGATAATACAAAACGAGAAGTCTAAGTAGGCTCTTAAAAGCGTTCTGTTTATTACAAAACAAAGCAATTTAACATATATCTTTGCAACCCGGGTTCATGTTTAAAACTATTTGGGCATGTCTTGAGATTTTCTCAGAGTGCAGCTGTAACGGAGAATAATGAAAAAGGGGAGCGATCACGCCTGATGGGCGGCTGCGGCGTGCTGCGTGTGGCACCGGCGGGCGGCCCGCGTACAGTAGGCGCGTTTCTGCGCCGTCCTGTAGAGTGCAGTAGATAGTTTGATTAAATTCTTTTATACGGGCCTCTAGCAGTGCGCGCCCACATACTGTACATAGGCGAGGGCAGCGAGGGAGGAGCGAGCGTAGTATTTTTGTTGATTTCCATTTCCCTGTCGTGGCAGGCGAAGAACACGGCCGCAGAGCATTTTTATTTTTCCCCGAGATACAGAATACAGCCGCATGGCGTGCCACTCGCCCCGAAACGCCGTCGCCAAGCATTAATTTGACGGCAAGTCGCGGATTTTCGCCCGAATGTCCCTTAGCGTGCGGCGTACGTAACTACTGCGCTTAGCGTGCATACGGCCGCTGCCTGGACTTTCTTCTCCCTTCTTTCTATTTCTTTTTCCTTTTTTCCCCCCTGAATCGCCTTTCATCGCGGCGCAGAGCAGCAGATCGCGGCCGCCGCGGACGCACGGAGCGCAGGGTGAGTGCCGCTGCCAAGTCCGTACTTTGGGCAGCTCCGTCCCGGCGGGGGCAGCCTGCGCTCGGCGAGCTGGGCTCCGTCCGGGCGAAAGCGCCGCCAGCCCGCAGCCGAGCGCCGGGCGCCTTTGACAGATCCGATCGGCGGCGCTACATTGTAACATCGGCGCGGCGCGGCGCGCCTCCATCCCGGCCCTCTCCCTGCACCCGTATCTATCATTCCCGGACTGACTGACCTACATTAGCCGGGATTATAAAATGTAGAATCGCGCCGTGTCGCCCGGTTTGCGGCTATAGTGAGCGCACTACTGGGACGGATGTGCGTTAAGTGCGGATACATTTATGCAGGTCTTTCCGTGCGCTGTCTGCTTGATGGAAATGTGTTTCTGCTTTGCGCAGTTACTGTAAGCATTCCTTTTCAGTGACATATTCTCCGCGTAGCTTTCACTGCTGAGTTTGTAAACATCGTAAAAATGTTTCTGCTGCATCCGGACGGGCCACTGTAAAATGCCGGGGTACCAAATTAGAAATGTAAGTAATGCACCTATTAACGTTAATCCCAGGCTCTGGTTTTGGTGCACTAATCCAGAAATCGCAGTCATCTGTGTAAAATGTAATAAGGGAGGAAAGGTTGTGCAAAAATTATATGGGGAGGGGGTTGGGGGGGTCTGCAGCAGAGTTTCGTAATTCGCTGTTTTTATAGTTTAATTCCCATGCGTATTGCTCTGCAGAAAGCCATGACTGTACAGCTAAATAATAACATCGCTCAGTTGATACTCTGATGCACCGATTTTCTGATTTGTTCAGGAAGGGGGGGGTGCATTTGCAGAATTGCGTGCTCGTCTGCCCTGGTTTGTATACATGTCATTCTTTAGACAGCACTGGAGAAAGTTTCGATCGGGTCGCCCCCTTTCCCTAGGTGGGAAGACGGAGCTGAACAGGTGCGTCCCGTTAGCTTTCGCGAAACACCCCATGCTTGTGCCCTGAGCCCAGATTTATGAAGGAAACCATATTATGCCACCAGCCAACACGATTACGTCCTTCTCGTATGAAAACAGCAGAGAGGAGAGAATATTTCGTTAAAAAATACTGCGCCTGCAAAATGACATGGAGGCTGTGGTTTGGCGTTTAACGTGATTGTGGTTATGCAGATTATGATTAAATGCAAACCGTAGTATTCAAAACATCACTGGATGAATAAACAACAAACAGATCTCTTGTTCCAGATTATAGTTTACAACTGATATCTGAATGAGAGCTCGTGGAAAATCAATTACAGCCCCCTCTTAAAATCAGCTGGCCTCCTCCTTAATCATTATCTGCTGTTTTGTTGCTTAACGCCTCATGATCTATACTTTTTGTTTATAACTTACCCTTGTTATTGGTTATATGTTGCCTGTTCAGAGTAACCCTTGAGTCAGGGAAGCCCCTGGTGCATAATATGAATGAAGCTGGGAGAAGCTGAGGGTAACTTTGTGTAAAAGAGCCCCTTGTCATTAGTGGACTAATGAGCCGCTGAGTGAATGGCACACAAAGGGTTCTGTTGTCAGCTGCGGCTTCTGTGTCCGCGATACCGCCGTGGGAGGTAGCCCGGTGCGCTCTCCTCGCTTTGGCCGGACCCCAGTCCACTTCTGCCAAGTTTTTGGAATGGCTGAACTCTGGAAGGGAACCGGTGCCATTGGCTGGCTTTTTCTGCCGGTCCTTTCCTGCTGTCCTGCCCTGGGAGGGCAGCACGGCTTGACGTTCGAAGAATGTGAGTTGGGTTATATAACCTGGCGTTGCAGCTGATGTCCTGCTCTGAATTCACTGTATTATGATGTCACAGGCTGGAAGGAGCCAGCCTGATATTTAACCCTGCCTCGTCCCTGCATGGCTCTGGGGGGAAGTGGCACTTTGCGCTGTCATTCTTGGCGGTTCCTCACTCTGTGTTTTATGAATGATTTGAAGGATGCCACTGCAAAAAAATGAAGGGGCGTGGCACACTTTTGCTCTAAACAGCAATTTAGTTTTGCCGGTTGAAAAAAATCAATAAAATAAAAAGGGTACCAAAAAATAGTACATTTTCATTAGTTTCTGTAGCCAGTACTTTCATGAGCGCTGTATGAGTCTGTCTGCAGCTTTAAGGCGGTTATTCGTCAAATAATGAAAACGCATATTTCACACGTACTTGTAAGTGTGGTAAAAATAATCATTAGTATTCCATAATTTGTACTTTGCTTTTCTTAGTACAGTAGTTGTGATTCTTTTAGCTTTCTAGTTTCCATGTCAGTGGTTGCTTTAAAGGTTTTCTCTTTGTTCTTCCTGGGACACTCCCAGTTTATAATAAAGGAAAAAGTGGAAGGTGTATGAGTAAGAAACGCCATTCCAGAATAATGTGGTTTTAATAAGACGCCCTGCCACATAATGACAGTGTCTTTCGGAAGCAATCTGGCTGACATTAAAGGCCTCGGGGCCTACCGAGGGCATCCCAGCAATACGTTAACTGTAGCCGAAGAACTATTAAAAAGCGCTTTTTACAGATGCGTCAGGAGCTTTGACTCGCTATAATTAGCTTTTCTTTTGCAACTAACTCAAGTCATTCCTAACTTTTTTCAATGTAAAAAAAATAACTATTTTGACAATTGACTTTAATATTTTTCCACCTCTCGTGGAAAAAAAAAACACTGTTTACTTGTGGTTTTTGCTATAGTGTATCTGGAATGTATGACATCATTTATTAACATAGCTCAGTGCTGGAATGCTATGGGTTCCCTTAGAACATATTTCCTAGATGAAATGGAGCATATTGAAATAAGCAGTCACTCAGATGGCGAGCCGAGGCACTGGTGAGGCACTGCTGCTGATTAGCATACCATTCTGTTAAACAAGGCCGTATTTATCGCGTGCTGTTTGATCCAGCTACTGAAGACCTGGTCTCTTACAGATAACACAACTGCATTCACCCAGACCTGGCTCTCACGCCACTTTCCTGTAATGGGTTTCTGTAACCCCGCTAGCGCTAAGTAGCGCTGTCTGCTTCTCAGGCTTTCTTGGATATCCGAGGTTAGGGCTGTGGTTTTTTTTTTACCCAGATTGCTCTCAGCACCTGGCTTCAGCTGTGATCGGAGCTGCTGAGGCCCACAGTTGGTCCTTTAAACTGAATAAAGGTCATAAAGCATCAGAACACCTATTTGTGTGCTTGCTTATAGTCTGACAGGGTTTTTACCTGCTCAGGTCCTCCCTATTCATGCAGAAACATCTAATCGTTGCTGTCCTGCACATGGGCCATTTTCTATAAGGGTGTAACGGCCCTGGCTGTGTTTGGCTTCTCTTACGTGAATGTATTCGCCGGGCCCGATGTGCAGTGTGCAGTGCAGTGTTTGGCAGTTAGGAGATGCCGTTACCCTAACTGTCAGCATTAAGAGGCTGCTCTGGGACTGTTTATATTGCAGACTGGAAATGAATTGCAGTGCCCAGTGAATTACAATTCACTTGCTGTATACTATATACAAAAAAAAAATCAATTTTCCCCCAAATTTTATGGACTGCATAGGTGCAAAGTGAAATCATTTTTTAATTCCCGATACATTTTCAGTACCAAAATAAAAATTAAGCGCACTGTCAACTGGAAACATTTTGTCCTGTAGATTTTGAACTATATTTAGAGCTATTTAAATAAATTCAGGGAGTAAAGCTGCATGCAATTGTAAAAGTGGCCAAATGCAGACCCTTTTATACACTTTTTCCGTGACATTTTCAAGTTTTATCTAAGCTGTCTCTCATGTCACTTATGTATACAGTGAGATCTGTAAAGGCTTGCCATGGTTGATGTAATTATGCCTCTTAGTATATGTTTTACCATCTTGCAGTTTTTGCAGTTTATTCAGTCACAAACACACAAATGCAGATGTAAATATATCTGTTTTTTTTTTTACTGAGGCAGTTTCTGGATATCTGCCCTGGTCAAAAGATTTCTTTTGCATCCAACAGCAGAGCCGCTTGTGGGAGTTAAACAGAAACTGCTGAAGTTTTCTGTGATTTTCAATTTGCCAGTAAAAAAAAAAGTTGTATTACAAACCCTTTGACGTGTAAAACATTTCTATTTGGCATTCCTAAATTGTTATTGTTTGTTTAAGCTGTTTGAGGAAACACATGGCCTCATGACACATTTTAGGAAATTGTTGGACAAATTTCAGGATTGTGAAAGACCTGTTTTTTTTTTTTTTTTTGATTCAGCCTTTAACATCACCACAGACTGTTTTTTTTAAGACGATGGCTGAAGTTTCAAGGCCAAAAGACATCCATGTCGGCTGGGTTTGCATAAAACCAAACGGCATTACATAAGAATATTTTGACGCCCTGAATCCGTCCCGGACACAAGTGGAAGAACATGACACAGTTTGTAGACGGTGTGGTCATGCCAGTTCTGGCGGGAAACCGGCCACTGTACTTCTGAAAGCATTAAAGAATCCCTGAATAGCACATTCCTCTGCCGTCTTCAGGCACTCATTGAGAAACTCAGAGGTGGTCACAACCGCGAGATAACATGTATGGGCCTGTTTGCGTCTGAGGTGCTAATTCATAGCAGGGGTCGCACACGTGATGGATTTAATGTTAGAAATTTCAAAATGGAGTAAAAGAAAAAAAAAACACGTAACGATGCTTCAAATCAATGCAGCATGTTAATAAAGCTTGATATTGTAAGGACTTGGAGGCTAATTATCACATGCAAAATATAGACTGCCAATTAAACGTCGTTAATTAAGCGTTAGGGGGCTGCATGCTGATATGGCTTCAGCGAGATGCATTGTATTGGTGAGCCATCCATAACCCTCATACTGCCCTGCTGCTCCAGGAAATACTGTCATCTTGCCGCTGCTGGCACCCCCTGCCCCCCGTCTGAGTGGTCATGTGTCAGTCCCAAGTGACCCTGTTGGAGGCTGCAGTGATAATGTCCCAGCCTGCTTTCGTTTCTCAGGGACGGGCGACGGCAGGCCCCTCTGTTACATTTCGCGTCCTTATAGCCGCTAAGGCTTTTTCCCCACAATATTTATCGTCGTCTGTGCTTTTTTAGCAAATAGCTAGATCACACCAAACTCCGCAGTGCAAGTCAGCATAAATCCTGCAAGATCCCATGCCATCAGTCAAATTAAGTATTTTGTGTAAATAGAATAGGAACTGTACAGTGAGACTTCACACAACATATTTCCATGAAGCGCGGTACTGCCCTCAATTTGTGATTGCAGTTGCCGCTCCACTTTCGCAGATTTGATGTTTGCGATTTTGGTTATTTCGGGAGTTGGCCATGAACAATTAAAAGTGGATGTTTTTGGAGTTTGCCAGACTAGTGAAGCAATTGGCAGATGACAGGTCAGCCAAAAACAATACTAAAAATCATATAATATATAAATATTATTGTTATTTGATATTTATTAATTTAAGTGCATAGTATTTCTGTAATATAAAAAAATATATTTTCGGTAAAAAAAAAAAAAAATTGAAAAAGAGTCGTGTGATCTGTGCGTCTTGGCTTAGTTACGACACGCATCTTTGTTTCAGCGATCTGCCTAACCCACGTGTTACCTGTCTCCGTGACCATAGAATCTCCCGTGACTTGTAGTAAGTTTTAAACCTTTCAGTGCTGACAATTTAGCATTTTTAATAATGGGCCCAGGTATTTTGAATTTGTGTGGATCTTCTACCCCATACCCCCTGTGAATGTGAATGGATGACTGAATTTCTTTTGTATGGTAGCTACTATGTTTAATAATATTAATGTGTTTTAATAATATTAATGACCTTTCCTGGTTGACCGGAGGGATGGTATATAAGATATCTACAGTATACCCAGATCATGAAGATGAAGCTAAATGAATTTATGAAGATATAAGAATTAGTTGCTGGATTCTGAACTTTAGCCTAGTTAAAGGTTTCCTTGGTTGTCATTCTGGGGTTGAATGGGTCAGTGCTGTTTGGCCCACATTCATGCAATAGGAAGAGTTATATCATCACTTCTGGCTTCAGGTGCACAGTTAGCGCATACTTACCTCCACTTGTCAACGCATTCTGATTGCTATCTTCTCTTTGCACACCTGTATGCTGGGCCTCCCCTCCACCCCCACACCCCCCAGCCCCACCCTGGGCAAGAAAATTTCCTTGGAGTCCTCCATACGTGTCCCGCAGAGTTACGACGTGATCGCGTGGTGGGATCACTGCAGGCTGAGGAAGGGGCATTATAATTTACACACGCCCAACCCCATTGACGTCAACGCAATTAGAAATTTTTTACGCTCAGGTTCAAAATAGTGATGCGTGTAATGAATTTTATAAAAGCAGAAGCAGGTTACTGTCTGCAATATTTTTGGGAAGATGCCATCCCAAAAAAAAAATGGAATGAGAAGCGTTAGAGAGGCGTAGAGACGCCCTCCGGCCGTAATCAGACAGACGAGAGACTGATGACATGCATGCATTTAAATCAGCGTTTAGCAGGAACCTGGAGTTTCAGATTAAATCCACATCCCAACGGGCGTGACATATCGAAAGCCATTTGGCTGTGTTCTCCGCGGACGACCGTCAGGTCACTCACAGTGACGTGGTCATGTGCTCTGACCTTGGATTTTCTTTGACACATTTTCCCAATATTAGACTTGTTGAGCAAACTGTTGGTTTAATTTTCTGCTGAAATGCTTTTCACTCTGTGAACGAATGAATTAGATGCAGGCGACTGGGGGGTCTTTAAGTAGCTGGAAAGGAATTTGTGTTTGTGCCCTTGACTCTTGACAGCGTTCTGCAGGGAATATTGGGGTTAACAGCTTAATCCTGGAAAAGGTCAGCCTTTTTGGCTGATCCCCCAGTTTTGTGAGAAGGTGGGTTTGTATCCTCATGGACCGGAAATTCTTTCACCAATTCTAAGGTTTTTCATCTTTACATGTGAAGCCTCCCAAGCTTCTCCCTGCTCTGCTTTCTGGATTGTGGTAAATGCTGAGATTCTCCCTAACATGAATATGACAACATGTATTCAGTGTTATATACAGTACCAGGCAAAAGTTTGGACACACCTACTGTTAGAAAGGTTTATTTGTACTGTTCTCTACATTTTAAAATAATGACAGCGGCATCAAACAATAAAATAACATACAAGGAACTGTGCTCTGACCAAAAAAGTATTACGCAAAACAAACAATTTGTGGGTGGGGGGTCTGCTCTGTGGGGTCGGGACTTGGACGTTTGCCAGTTCAAATCCCATGGTCAGCAGAGTGATCCCACCATTGGGCCCTTGAGGAAGGCCTTTAGCCCTGATTGGTCCAGGGACTGGCTGATCCTACTGTCTCCTCTATGCCAGTTTCATGAGGTGGCCTCCTGGGATGCTTTTCATGCTGTCTGGAAGGAGTTCCCGCATATGCTGAGCACTCACTGGCCACTTTTCCTTCTCTCCTCCAAAACCATCTCTTTTGGGTTTAGGTCAGGTGACCAGGTCACATCAGGTGACCACGGCAACACTATCACTCTCCTTTGAAGGTGGCTTGGCGTGCCCGAGCACCTTGACTGGTACTGTACTTCTTACATAAGAAAAGGGTACCACTACAGTTTACGTCCTTCCAGTTTTTTGTTGTATTAAAGCACAATAGATGACTGAAAGCTGGCCTTTTAAGTGTTTTTGGGAAAGCTAGGAAAAGCCCAATATTTTCAGTGTCTATGGTGGAACAAAAAGGTGTCTAATAAACAAGCATGATACCTTTTTGGGTAAAACGAGGCCTGTAGTCCAGTGTTACTGTCAAACCAAAAGTTAGCATACAATAACACACACAGTTATTGGGAATTGGGAAGGTGCAATGAATCACACAAATAGCTACAGGCTGCTTGATTCACTTTCCCTTCCTCTCAGTACCTAATAAACAAGAACTGAATTGGCATAAAACAATGAACGAGTTTGAAATTTATGGCTGATTTTGGGGTAAAATAATAACATCACAGTTCTCAGTTCGGATCATAACTTGCACGAGTGACTGTTCTTTGGCCCTGTAAAATGGTGAGGTGGAAAAAAACCACTATATCGAATATAAAGAAAACATTTTACTTGACTTTTGCAACCATTTTTCAGACCACCTGTAATCGAAAATTACTAGCATGCTATGTTTTAGTGGTACCTGAGTAGCAGGGAATGTTTTAGTGGTACCTGAGTAGCAGGGTATGTTTTAGTGGTACCTGAGTAGCAGGGTATATTTTAGTGGTACCTGAGTAGCAGGGTA
>JAODKM010000088.1:26222216-26248422 GCA_026780845.1 Petrocephalus sullivani | reverse complement strand
CTAAATCTCACTCTCCCGACCCTACCAGGATCCACCCGCTCCCCCCACCCCCCACCCTAGTCTGCACCCCCCCACCCCCCCCCCCCCCCCCCCCCCCCCACGCCTCAGCAGATTTTATCGTGGCCCCCCATACCCCCTGACCCCCACCATCCCCCTCGAAATATTTTTACAACTCGACCCCTGGTTGTACATTTATGCCTGCACTGCACCCCTCCCTACTGCTCCTTTGAAGCCTTTCACCAGATACGCCCCTGTACAGTTCTCACTGTTAGGTGCCAATACCAAGAAGAGTACTAATTAAAACGCTGAATATATATTAAACTCTCAGTGGCCACTTTATTAGATATACCTGGTCATTAGCGCAAACAGCCCGCTCCTGCAGGCAGAGAATTCAGCTAAGTTAAAGCTGAGTATAAGTAGCCCGGGTCAAGAGGTCCAGTTACTGTTTGGCTGAGCATTACGGCGGCAGGGGCGTGTGATCCAAGCGAGTTTTAAATGTTCTGCCGTTATTGGTGCCAGTGTGTCCCGAACGGCCGACCCCGCAGTGATTTCCCCATACTGCAGTGTCTAGGTTTTACGGTGCAGTGAACAAGAAAGCAAACAAACAAACAGTTGTCTGCATTTCTGTGGCTGCAAACAGATTGTCAGTGAGAGATGTCAGAGGCGAATGGCCAGACCTGTTAAAACTGACAAGAATTCCACAAGTACAAAAATAACAGCTTAGTACAAGTCGCTGCGAAGGGCGGCACCTCCGGAAGCACACCTCGCCGTCTGCCGCTGCGTGGGGGTACCTAAAATAGTGGCCGCCCAGTATATGATGACTGGATTCTCCTGTCATGTGACTCTCTCGCCTTGACTCGCGTGTTAGCGTGAAGTGCTAGCGTGAAGTGTTTACGTGAAGCATGCACCCTCTGCTCCGCTTGTGGTCCTGCACTGATGGGAAGCTGTTTATCTGTGTGTCGGTGAGGCATTTGCGGTGGATCTACTCCCCCCTGTCTTACTCAGGTATGAAACCCCCGCATCGGCAGATCGCTCGGAGCAGTGGGGGATGCTAACGCAACGTACAGGCGCTCGGGGTCACAGCATGGCCCTTTGCCTCCCCCCCCCCCCTTCCCCACAGCACAGATGCACAGGCAGCATTTCTGATTGGCTCCTGGCAATGAGTGACGCTCCATCCCCAACCAATAGGAGTGCCACTGCTGTTTTGAGTCCTGGTGTGGGTGGGGCTGACGCCTATGGCTCCATTCACAGGATGCCATCCCCTTTCCGGAGCACGCCGTACCACAGGAAGTGTGTTGCTCAATTGGCGAGTGGCCTGGGAGTGTGTTGTAAGTGTCTTAGTGCTGTCTGGTTTGATGTGTGTGTGTGTGTGTGTGTGTGTGTGTGTGTGTGTGTGTGTGTGGGTGGTGTTTACTATGTTTGTTTATACAGTCCTTGCTATAGTCTTGGTAGGGTCACTTGTTTTCAAATCTTTTCCTGTTACATTGACTATATTAAATTATTACTTCTAAATTAATGGGGACTGCATTGTTCATGCTGTCAGAAAAAGTCCAATACGAATGACCTGTAGTGTAGCATTTTCCTGTGGGGAAGCAGGATGTGGTGGCCTCAGACGTGCATAGATCACCTTCATGGTCGTTTTCTTTTCCTCGTGTGACAGCGACACAGGAGATCAGGCTCTCTGCCGAAAGTGAAAATGACACAGCGTTTTCGGTAACGCCTCTGTGACGGACTCGACTGATATCAGAGCGCCGCCGTTTCCGGCTGGGGCAAGGCAGGTGTCTGGCTTCTGACCACGCCGCGCCATCGCCGCGCCTCGCCTGAAGCACCGCACCCTGCGCGCGCCTCAGGTGGCGGGGTCCGTGCCCGGGAGGGACACTGCCGCTCTCCTTCTGGTAAACGCGTGGCACACATTTGCTGCAGTGAGATGCCGGACGCTCCAATATGGCCTTTGAAAGCATTCCAGCCAAATGGCTTTTTCAAAGCTACTGGGGGAGCTGGTGCTAGCTGCTGGAGAAGTGTGCTGCTATCATGTTGTTATAGCCTCCGGGGAGCATCGTTAATGTCAGACAGAAGGCCGGAGCAGCAAAATCAATGTTTTCCAGGTGTGTCCTGTGCTTTAAAACCTCCAGGAGCTAAAAATTGTAAGTTTTGACCAGCTATGTTTTTTAAAAAAAAAAGAAAAACAAGTTGATGACCACATTCTCCATCATGACGACCTTCCACCATCGGGAACGATCTTCATCAGAACATCACGGCGCTGGAAGAGCAAGGCGGCGGGACGTAGATCATATGCTGGAGCATCCTCGGCTGAGCTGACCTGTTAGGACCTTGGTTTAGCCGCCACTTCGGCAGCTTCAGCAGGGACCTTCAGCACTGCGCCATCATGTCACAGCAACTGAACAGAAGGCCGTTTTGCTGTTACAGAGACGCTTGGGAAACGTGATATTTTTGCACACGAATGTCTCATTTTTCTAAAGATTGGATGATATTGCACCCATAGTTTGCCTTCAGACTGAGCACTCCATTTCCTGCGAGTCACTGCTCGTACCCGGGGGAAGCTCATTGGCCAGTATGTGTGCAAATCCCCAGCTTTAATAAATGCTCGTCTGCTTTTCTCAGCCATTGGCTGGTCCCGCTGCTGCCAGCTTTGTCAATGAGTTGCACAGTTCTTAGTGCACCCAGACCTGAGTTAATGCTGTCTGGCTTTGAACATAGGGCAGCTCCTGCACTGACTAAAATATGAAAGCAAGCAAGAATTCATTGTGTGTGTCAGTTTTGGCTTAGTTACTGACATGGGTGCAGACCTGTAGGGAAAGCCTGCTTGCGAGTGTTTGAGGCGCTGGAGAGCTAGGGGATTGCATCACCGAGGCAATGGCAGAAACTGCTGAGCTCTGGGATTTCGCTTTTTAAAGAGCTGTATCACTCGAGACTAATATAATATTCACTGACAAAATTTCAACCCATGCTATAAAACCCGCTTTCAGAAAGTGAACAGATTACTACCCATCAGTTTATATTGTGGCACTGGCATCCTCAGTTGGTTAGTAGCACCAGTCCGTGCCTTCTGTTGCCACACAAATTAGGCTCTGTTCCCTCTTCTGAAGTCCACAGTTACTAACCATTTTTCTGACCGTGTTCAGATCTTCAGTGATGTCCTTTGAAACACATTCTAGATCTTCTGTAACATGCTTTTATTCTCATGCCTTTTGGACCCTTTTGCCAGGAATTATCTAGGATGACTGGGATGGCGCGGGTTGGTGATCAGCCACGGGATTTATTCTGGCTGGATGTGGGGAGTGGCACGCACTGAGCATGTGCGAGGCGGTAGCCGGCAGACAACAGAAACACTGTGTGCCTCGGTCTCCTGGCAGTGTGTGGCTAAATACTGAGCCCGTACGCTGAATATCTGCAAAGCTTTTGCGCTAAGAAAGGCGCATCGCCCCCTCTTTATTCGGGGAATGTTCCCACGACACCCAAAGTGTGCCAAACATCACACACGCTACTTCCGCAACAGGAAACGGGCGCAAGTCGCAGAAAGACTTTTATTTTGCAACTTGTTGCGCACCTTTGATCCCGGAGAGGAATTATTTTGTCGGTATTTAACTCCGGAAAAACTTGTGCTACTTTTATCTTTCGGAACTTGTGATTTGACTGCTAATGGTAATTTGCTAATTCCAGCGCTCCCAGTTTCTCGCAGCACTGAAGGAAACAGGAGGAGTGAAGCCATGCTAATTGTGGAGGCGTTCAGGAGACTAATTAGAAAAATACAGATGAAAGTGGGGAGTAACTTCCTAACGCTGATTTCGTAATTATTTTAATAAAGGTTCTTATATGGGCGGTTGAGAAATAAGGCCTTGTCTTGTCTCGTCTTGTCCCATTCAGCCTTTGCCTGTGTTTATTACACTTCTTTATCTGACTTTTGCCCCAGGTATATAATTTAAGAGTCAACAGCTTCCACACTGTGCTGTAGTTTCCAGTTGCAGTCAGGAGTTCCTTTGAAGTTTGTGTGACTCAGTACCGGAGTCCCCAGAACACTATGTTCTCGGATTGTTACGACACTCGGTTTCATATAATTCTGTATTCCTTCCTGTACCACAGCAGATCCTGTTTAGGGTTAGCAAGAGAGGTCAGAGCAGGAGTGAATGGCAGCCTCCTGAGAGCGTTGCCCTGTGACGTAACGAGAGTAGCGGATGCGGCGGCCGCGGCCGTGATGGCCCGGGGTCCTCGGTAAGGGTGCTGAAGGCAGGTGAGGGCAGTTTGTCACTTTGCTTTAATGTAAACTTGCTTGTTTATTTCTGGTCTGAAGAAGTGGCACATTTCCTTCGGTGAGGCAGCTGCTTTGGAGTTTAATGTCTCCTGAGTCACCTGAAACAAAGGCAAACTCATGATCTACAGCCAAGCAGCCACTGTCTCTGTTATACGACGTCCGATTAGGGTGCCGCTAAGCTGTTGTGTGTAGTAAAGCAAATTGCTTGGTAGTGGTTTCATTTCAGAAAACAACGGCGACTTTTGTCGCTATCCTACTATGTTCTGTCCATTCTGAATATTAACACGTAACCAGACACTGGTCTAGACTGGTCGTCTAACATTTTTTGATGCATTTATTCAAGTGACAGATGTTACGGTCCATTCCAACCTGCAACGTATTCAAGGAAAATTCACAGTAATACAAAACAAAAGGCTGTCTATGTAAAACTATTTCAAATCATTTTTGTCATGCTAAAACCAGACCTCAAACTAACTCCTTAACATCCTTCAGGTGTTTTAAATTTCTTATATAACTAACGTCTAAACTGAGGAACAGGAACTGGGGTTAAGGCCAAACTAGCAAAAGAAGGCTGAGAAACTTGAATTGATGCTGATGCTTTGGTAAAAGTGTCCAGTAAATAAAATGATTGATGATAGCTAACGCTGGGGCCCCTAAATCTATCTGAAGGTAACATGAGAAGTCAGGCAAAGTGATACCAGGCTGTGCCATGAGAGCATTTTATTGAGCTCCTTTAAATAAAGCATTTCTTTGTTTCTCCATGCCATTTACCCTCAAGTTTACAGGGCTCAGGATCGCATCTTTGATGGTACGCATATATATATATATCTTTATATATATATATGTGTGTGTGTGTGTATAAAAGCATAAATATAAAAACAACTACAGGGCTCAGGATCGCATCTTTGATGGTACGCATATATATATATATATCTTTATATATATATATATATATGTGTGTGTGTGTGTGTAAAAGCATATACATAAAAACAACTACAGGGCTCAGGATCGCATCTTTGATGGTACCCATATATATATATATATCTTTATATATATATATATATATATATATGTGTGTGTGTGTGTGTATAAGCATAAATATAAAAACAACTACAGGGCTCAGGATCGCACCTTTGATGGTACGCATATATATAAAATGTGTGTATATATATATATATATATATATATAAAAGCATGTGTATAAAAGCTACTACAACGTACATATTTTCATTATATTTTTGTACGTTCATTTTCATTATTTTAATTTTGTCATTTTGCCATTAGTACTTAATTAGAATGGACTAGTTGAAATTAAATAGTATTGTGTGTTCGGTTGTCTGTTGATTGCAGTTGTTGTCTGACCGAAGCTCATATGTGGAGCAAACGTCAGTATTGTCTGTGTGCAAAACAATGGTGGGAAATAATTGTGTATTAGAAAACAAACAGACTGATTAATGCGACTTTCCAGGTTTCTGATAATATGTCAGAGCAAAACCCTGGAACAAAATAACATCACAGCAAGACTATATTCATGTCACAGTATTCACAACACCGTTTTTAGTTGTGGAAAACAACTTTACTATGTCTGTATGAATTTTTTCTAGATTATAAGCTTACTCACAGATTTCGACTTCAGTTTCAGGCCGCACTCCAGCACTCGTTTGCAAGCCGTGATTGTAGCTGCCAACCAAAGACATTGTCAAAAGTCAAATGTGTAAGCTGGCCGAAGATACGGAAACCGCAGAGAGCCGGGTTTGGGTGATCTATCACATTACTGTGGGGACTGATTACTGACCCCATTCGTACGGCCACTTCAGGTAATAAAACCCATCTGGGCCTGATTGGACTAAGTGCCTTGTTGGGGTTTAAATAGGGTCACCTGGGTGGACTACAGGGAGCCAGCGAGCCTTGGGAAGAGGCTCGTGTGGGTGTGTGCTTGGGGACAGGTGTCTTTTTGCCTTATAGTTTTGATTTAATTTGCTCCTCAATAATAGTTTATGTGTTAATCTTTACAGGGAATTATTCTTTGTTCTTTGTTCACAGAGCATTTCTTCATCGTGATCAATTTTGGCGAATATCGTTGCGATAATTAGCCTCACATTCACCAAGATCTGATACCAGCTGTAGTGCTTCAAATCAATCCAGCGATTGATGCAGTGGTTAAGATCAAGTTAGGCTCATTAAAGAAAAGAGGACAATCTGGGCTAGGTCACACACTGTGGAAAAGTGCCTGGGGTTCTGTGTATCCTGTGATCAGAGGCGTGCTCGTGTGAGTGGGTCTGAACTGTCTGGACCATGCTTGATTTGGTTGACCAGACCTTACAAGAAGAGTCTGATGTTTTTGTAATATTAGTAAAACTGCATGGGTTGGGCTGGTATCCTTGCCAGTGTGCCATGTGTTTCATGCCCTGTTTGTGCTGTGATTGGCTATGATATCACTATGCCTTGCCTTGTATAATGGTTGGGAAGATATACGACACTGAGCAGCTCTCTCCATGCACTGGCCACATGGAGTTATACATAGTAAAAAATGCAAAAAAACAAAAAGGAGACATAAGGTTAGAAGGGTGTTTTTGCATGTAGCACCTGGACCTGCTACACATGCAGAGTGCGTCTCTTGTCCTGCGAGGTGGGAAGGGGCGTAAGATGATACCTTCGGTGGCCTTGGCCCGAATGATGTGCTGCCGCCAGGCATTTCAGTGACTTAGAGACTTCTGCACTTGCAATGATATCACAAGGGAATGTGTGAAAAGTGATGGCTTGAGAAGGACAGGGAAGTGGGTCATCGTGGAATAGAGGCTATGACCACTCTCACTGCACCCCACCCCCCAAACCGAAAGCCGGTATGGCAAAATCGCAAATATATGTGCATGCTCCACATTTCGGAATTGAATCATGGTCTTATTTCCCCTCATAGTCGAGAGACATACAATCAGGTGAATTTGTGTGCAAAAAGAATATCTTCCACCTCCCTGTACTAACGAGGAATTCATCCGCTTCTTAAAAAGTGTGTAGCTGGTTTGTGGCGTGTCTGTCAGGAAGTGGAAGGAGCGCACAACCCTAATGTGTCTCAGGATTTCTGAGAAAACCGACCCGTTCTCCAGCTTTCGCAGTTTCCTGGGCAGGCGCTGCTCTAGTGATGAGCAACACCCCGTATTATGTAGCAAGAACCTCGGAACTGTGTCATCTCTCTGTGGGTGGCAGTTCATCTTCTCAAGATCTTTGTTTTTTGTGCCTCCCTGGTTTCCGTTTGATTTTAGCCAGTCCAGGATGCGCTGTGTCCCTCCAGCCCCCGGCACCCTCTCCTCATAGTTCGCGCTGGTACGGTGTTCAGAATTGCCCGGCCAGCTCGGCAGCTTTTGGGGACGTCACCGTTCACATCAGATAAATTCGGCCTCATAGGTGCTGGAGCTTGCATACCCGGGGAGTAACACCAGCATTACACTGTCATTATATCACGGCATGATTAGTGGTTGTCACATGTCTTTAGGAGGCTAGACAGCAAGCCTGAATTTTATGAATTAATTGAAGTGTGAAAGTCAAATAATTACTTGCGCAGTTTTATATTCTATGGTTTTTAATGCTTCAGTAATTTTTACATTTTCAGAAACCCCCCGAAACACATGTTAAATAGTAACATGGAATGTGTCTCATTAAAGACCTGACTTCTATAATAGTAACTGCGTAGATGTTTTGTTACTGTAATTTCTATTGTCATTTATTTTAACTTTAAATGCTTGAGTGATTGCAAAATTAAACTATTTATCCCTTTTGTTGGGATGACTGACGTCGTTTGTCAGTTCATTACAATGCAATGCTTTGTGTTTCTGGTTCATTGGTTAAGTAATTTTGGAAATTACATTCAAATTAACTTACTTACTAATATGAGGCACAATGGCTGTTTTAGAGCAGTGTCCCACCTGTTTGGTGGCAAAATGATCAAAACCCGCAATTAATTTGCCTTTTGCAAACCGACGCTGGGCCAGTATGCATGGATATGATATGAATGGTATTATGGTGGGGGCAAACACTGTCTGGGGGCAGGTCGGCTGGAATTTGCTTATTTAATCAAGGATGGTTTGGAATTATATTTTAGTATTTGTGCCAGTAATTGCTTTAACTTTGAATATTTATTTAGTTTAACAGCAAACTGCTCTCTTCTAAAAAAAGGAAACAATCACTTAAAGCAGTGAGCTCAGCAGAATGCATAGTCTGTTTTTTTTTTTTCTTTTTTTTTTTGGCTGAGTCAGTCCAAGTGTGAAGCAGAAAGTGAGATCGACTCGAAGCCCGCTTCAGATAATTAATGGGCCGTGATTCCGTCATTTTGAGTTTTACTTTTCAGCCCCTTGACTGGAAGTGCCCTTATGTTGCAGCTCCTCGGTCTGCTGACCTACAGATAACATACCCAGTCACATGAGGACCGAGTAATGCTTAATAAGCAACTTGGCTCTCTGCAGTTTTGCGCCCCTTATGACTCTCATATCTAAAGCAAAATATTTGAATGACTGTTCGATAAACACTTTGTTTCAATGTTAATGATAAAGACAGTCAGCGACTGAGGAGAACTGAGCACAGGAAGTCTTATGGGAAGGCCTGCTTTAACGACGAAGCACATTTGCAGTTGCACTCTGAGCCCTCTATACGGCTCAGACAGACCCAGTCCGCCTTGGCGCGATCCACCCCAGAATAACTGCCTATTAATCAATGCCAGACCTCCTTTTTAACAGACTAAAGAGAGGTATTGAAACGAGTCTGACGACACTGGGGGAATGCAGAGGGGGTTGGAGAGGGACCCGTCTTTCCTTGTTGACCACAAATATTTGGATCCCTGGGCCCTCATTTATAATCGTCCAAAGACGTGTCGGAGTTAAAACGTACACATGTTCGCACAAATGAAGAAATCCAATGCCACGTGTAGCTACAGTCGTGTCAGTATTTGTTCAGGTCTAAGTACAGCACAGGCTGCAGGGTACGGCGGGGACCGGTCTCCTTTTGCACAACACGAGGAAGAAGTGCGAGGGCTCATCCAGCAGCGCTATTCAGACGCGATTACGTGCGCCACGCCTCCTCGTGTGTCTCTGCAACTTAGTAAGTGGATTGCTTATCTCCTCCTCCTCCATCGCGGTTTTGGCTGCGCGAGTCTAATCTCCATTGCATAACACGGCGGCTATAAAAAGTGTCTGTGTGCCGTTTGGCAAAGCGCCGCTTTGATCTCCTGCTAAGGTTAGCCAGAGACTAAAAGGTGCAGAGGCCAAAGTCATGTCGCGTCCTCGTGCGCGCAGGCGGTCGGCCCCACGCTGGCTGGGCCGGTGACTCCCCTAAGGCAGCGTCCATTCCATTCGGGTGAACGCTGACTCGTCTGTCACACCTGCATCTGGGGTCACACTTTCACCCTCTTGATCTCCTCAAAGTGCCCTTTATTGTGAGCTTATTGTGCTTTTTGGACCCCCCGCCCCCCCGACCACCCCAAGGTCACCAGAGTTGGGCTGCCGAGTACGTTTGGTTACTGCCGTTGGGTTGTGCAGCCTGTGCAGACTGGGACAGGTGCAGCGGTGACAGGTGGAGTCACGTCAGTCACATGTGGAAGGTGCTATTAATAGATACTGCTGAAAAAGCAAGAAGAGGCCCTTTGTAGATCTGGCTGGGCAGGTTCCGCGAATCATAAATGGATTCCCGTGTGTCGTAACCGGGCACGTGTGGCGTTAGACGCGGCGGCCGCCATTGGCCTGGCATGTCTGTGCCGCCACACCGTTTCAAGTTCAGCGTACCAGGCCGCGGTGCAACTGATGTGCTAGAGGCCTGCAGGGCCACGCTGCCGTCCGCGAGCTGGGGGAAGCAGTGGGGGGCAGCGTGGCGGCAGTGGCCAGGCGTGGGTGAGTTGGTGCTGGGCGCCTTCGCTGTTTGCTTTCCTTTTCCGTCAAGCCATTTCCAGCCAAGCATGGTCACTGCTGGAGAGGCCCAGACCTTTGGCTGACATCCAGCTCCTTTTAACTGCACTCTAATCCCATTTTATGATCGCGTTTCCCTATTTTCCTTCTCTCTCTCTCTCTCTCTCTCTCTCTCTCCCACTCTTTCTCACACCGTCTCACTCCCTTTTTCTGTCTTCCCCGCTGTCTGTTTTTGTTTCTCTGCCTTTTAGTAAATGGGTTTTTTTTTATACTCTCCAAGTCTTTCGACATATTGTGCTTTCAGTGTTTTAGATTGGAATTTGCTGAAATGCAGCACCTAATACCTGTCCTTAACACGCACACACACACACACACACACACACACACGCGCACATGTTTGTATTCATACCTTTGTGGGAACCATCCATTCATTTCTATGGGAAAAACCCTAATCCCTGAACCCCTACCCAGCCCTAACTTTAACCACACGTAACCAAACAAAATACAAGGCTTTTAGCATTTTTACTTTTTTGATTACATTCACAGATTTTTATAAAATTGAAAAAATGATCCCCACAACATCAAAATAGCAGGTATTACCACACACACACACACACACACACATACACACACAGGCATCCTCTTCTTTTTTCCCACTCTGCATAGAGCTTTATGGCGGGCTTTTGTGTTCACCTCAGGAATTTTTGGCCAAAGTTCAAAAACTCCTAAATCAGCCCCAGTGCGCTCAGGCTTGCAGGGTGCCCCCTCTTTGTGCCCGTCGCTAAGGAGAAGTGAGCTGAAACGCTGCAGTTCTGCTGGGGCTGACCCCCGGGCGAGCGGGGCCTTCCCTGCATCGCATCTCTCTCCGGCTTACCGCCTGTCCGCCAGCCCCACCACGTCCTCCCCGCCTCGGCTCCCACTCTCATCCCCTTTCGCCCTTCCCTCCGTGCCGCGTCCTCCCCGCCACGGCTCCCACTCTCATCCCCTTTCGCCCTTCTCTCCGTGCCGCGTCCTCCCCGCCTCGGCTCCCGCTCTCGTCCCCTCTCGCCCTTCCCTCCATGTCGCGTCCTCCTCGCCTCGGCTCCCGCTCTCGTCCCCTCTCGCCCTTCCCTCCATGCCGCGTCCTCCTCGCCTCGGCTCCCGCTCTCGTCCCCTCTCGCCCTTCCCTCCGTGCTGCGTCCTCCCCGCCTCGGCTCCTGCTCTCGTCCCCTCTCGCCCTTCCCTCCCCGCCTCGACTCCTGCTCTCCCTTCCCTCCATGCCACTCCGGCTTGTCTGTTTACTTCTGTTTGCCTGTCTGTCTATCCCTTCCTCTCACTTACTGCCTTTGAAATGGGATCTGTTTTTGTTGCTCCCTGCTTCAGCCCCCCCCCCCCCACCCGTCACGACGCAGGTCCCCCTCGCTCTTTCCCTGGCTCGGTATGGCTCGCCTTCCCACCTTTACCCTCAACTAACCTTGAGCGTGAGGCCCGCCAGGGCTCCGTGCAGTTTGTGTGTCTCTCTGCGCCTCCCTTACCGTCTCTCCATGTGTAGGAGGAGAAACAGAAAAGACAAATAAAAATAAATCTGGCTTTTCTATTTATGCCTTTTACATTGGAGTATGAGCCCCTCCCCTCCCCCCCTGGCCGGTGAACTGCGATAGATGTGGGTAGTACCCTTCAGGCATGACGGGAATCTGCATCCATGCAGTGGGTTACCAGACACGCAGACATACACCAGTCAGCCATTACATTCTAATCACCGACAGGTCAAGTGAATAACGTGAATGTCAAGGGTGCCGTTATATATCAGGTGAGCGATCAGTCAGTTCTAGAAGTTGATGCAAGAAGGAAAAGGGGCAAGTGTAATAATCTGAGCAACTTTGGCAAGGGCCAAATTGTGATGGTTAGACGACTGGGTCAGAGGATCTTGTGGGGACTTCCTGGTATGCAGTGTCATGTACCTACCAAAAGTGGTCTATGAAAGGCCAGTCGGTGAACCGGTCGATGGGGTCATGGATGTTAAAGTCTCACTTATGCACGTGGGGAGCAAAGGCTAGCCGGGCTGGTCCAGTCCCACAGGAGGGTTACTGTAGTACAAATTACTGAGAAAGTTAATGCTGGCTATGATAGAAAGGTGTCAGACCAGTCTGTTACTGCACCCTGTCCACCACCAGAAGCTCCTAAAACGGGCACATGAGCAACAGAACTGGACCGTGAAGAAATGGAAGAAGGCGGCCTGTCTGACGAGTCATGTTGTCTGTTACATCACGTAGAGGGCCAGGTGTGCCTGCGCCATTTTCCTGGGGAAGAGATGGCACCAGGGTACATGGTGGGAAGAAGCCAAGCTGCTACAGACAGGTGTGATGCTCTGGGCAATGATCTGCTGGGAAACCTTGGGTCCTGGCATTTCTGTGGATGTCACTTTGACATGTGACACAGGTCAAAGTGGCCTCATTCAGGAGTATAATGCACCCTACCGCACTGCAAAAATTGCTCAGGAATGGTTAGAGAAACATAAGAATGAGTTCTAGGTGTTGACTCAGCTACTGAATCCTCCAGATCCTCCAGAGGAGGGACAAACAAAGTCTTGGAGGTGCCACCTTGCATCTTAAAGGACATATCTGCTACTTATGTCTTGGTGTCAGGTACCACAGGACACCTACAGAGCTCTTGTGGAGTCCAGACCTCGATGAGTCAGAGCTGTTTTGGTGGCACAGGGGGGACCTACACAATATTAGCCAGGTGGTGTTAATGCTATGGCTGATTGGTGCATATACAGCTCCACTCAAAGCTCTGTACACACCTGCTTATATTACATCTGTCTCTCTTTTTGCTGTTTCACCTTATAGTAAAACGTCTCAAGACAGTGAAGAAATACATATCATCTATTGCAATGACCAAGAGAAGTGTTAAAAATTTTCTCAAACTGCATACTCTTTAAAATAGCCCCCTTTTGCTTTGATGTCAGCATTGCTGCCTCTTAACATTCTTTCAACCAGTTTTCAGATGTAACCACCTGGAATGCTTCTTCGACAGTCCTGAAAGAGTTTCCACAAGTTCTGGCCACAAATTGGCTACCTTGCTCTTGCTCTTGAATCCTACTCATCCCAAAGCAACTCTGTAGGGTTTAGGTCAGGGGATTATAGGGGCCAGGTCATCTGTTGTAGCACTCCATCTCTTTTTCTTGTTCAGAAGATGATACTACATAGCCTGGGGGTCTGCTTAGGATCGATATCTTCTTGAAAATCAAATGATTTTCAGTAAATGTTCCCATACTTTTTGCAAGTACTGCGTGTGAACACGTATCTATGAGAACAACGATTCGTTCCGAATTCAGTATTTTCTGTGACACTTCCTTTATAGACAGTGATGCAGCAGGACCGGCTGAGCATTGATGGCTTTGTGCTTCAGTGCTGGCATGGAGCGCAATCATCCCAACAATGGAGATGCCAATGGGAAGGCTGAAGAGCCAGACAGAGCATTCTGAACAATATAGCGGGGTATATATATAGTAGCATCAAGATTGTATAGATACTTCTTGCTGTCATGCCAAGACTAACTCAACTCTGTTGGCGTCCTCTTCTGTTAATGCATGGATTTTCCTGCAGCACTAGACCCAGACTTCGAGCCCAAGATATTATCACACAACACTTTGCAGCAGTCCACTTTAATATCTTAGCGATTTCCAGTGTTACAAATGGAGAACATATGCCTGGCCATCAGCCTCGGACTCAGTGCACCAGTTCTGTACTTCTTCTCCAGCTTAAGACAGCAGTTGAATATGCCTCCTTGGTTAACATACCCCAAAGAAATTAGGAATGAAGGTTTAACAACATGTGTACCCACGGGTATATTTTCTCATTTGACGTATACACTCATCTAATGCTCTCTAACTGGGTCAAATTAAAGTTTTGCCCCTAGTTGGCACGGTGATTTGGCACCCTGAAAATAGCCAAGTCCAGGTGGAAACCAGTTGCGTCGAGTATCAGCAATAAACCTCGAAATGACAGCCGCCTCGAGTGTTTGCGTCTGTTGCTTTGGCAGAAAGTAGCTAGTCAGATTAGCCATTAGCGGCGATAGCTTTGGAAGTGGCGTCATCATTACGTTTGACTGAGAAATGTTGTTATGGTCAGTGGTAGAGGATGCCTGTAGAGAGCAGTTGTTGAGTCTTGTGCTCCTGAGTGCGGACGGAACCAAATGTACTTCCTTTAATTCAGCGATGGAACTGACCATTGTTAGCAACAGTGACTGAGCGAGTCAGCATTGTTTTTACTTAGAAACATAACATTGTTTGTAGCTTCTGACTGCCCACATGCCTCCTGTGTCTGTATGTTCAGTCCATTAGGTGCAGGCACATATCTTTGAGAAGAATAGAGGAGCAATCATTCCTTCAGGTCATGAGACCTCATGCCCCCCCGTGATCCTTTGTGGAGTATCTACAAAAAACTCCTACTGTCCTCACAAGGCTCTGGGTAATTGTTTGAAACTGCCCTCATTATTCAGATTGTCTCTTTTGGTCAGCTTGGCTGGCTGGTATACATTATAATCTCTGTGGCCTGGTTTTGAAGGGAGCACCCACACGTGTATAGTCAGGAGTATCTGGCATTGAGATCGTGGGAGAGGGCCAATGTTGACGTTGTGCTGCCGGGCGTGTGTTTGTTCTCCTGCCAACCTACTTGACTGTTGTTGTGGTTATATAGTGGTGTGTGTGTGTGTGTGTAAGCTGTATCTTCTCTTTGATTAAGCCCCTTCAGATCTGCTATAAAAAGTTCACTGCTGTGACTTCGCTGAGGCCAAATGGCATACTGTAGTAACCCAAACTAGGAGTCAGAACTGCCTGGAGACAAGGGCCCTGATGCCACCCCCTTTATAATCACATGGTTAAGTGCGAGTATCATGGGTTAAGAGTTGGTTGCATGCTGAGGATGTGCAGGTTTCCGCTATGTTGTGTGCTGTATTAATTATCGTTACATGGAACTGATAATAGTGTTTCCCTAAAGTAGTCGATTCATTTGCTGGATAAATTAAGTGAGTAGTGCTCGCAAGAGAGTCTAGATTTGTTAGCCTCAAGTGGTCAAGTAAAAATACTTTGAAGGAAAAACAACATAGACTTATTTCCCACTTGAAATGTGGCAGGGAGCCAAAAATCCAACAGTAAAATCTTCCAAATGTGGTGGATCCATATTCAGCTTGACGGTTACTATAGCAGCCCAGTTACGCAGCTGTGTTCTCACGTTAGAGAGCATCACTTATTGTCTGCCCATACCCTAGGGCAGTCATTTCTTAGGTTGTTGTCACAACTCCTCAAGATTCAAATGTAAAGTACCCATGAAATTAGGCATTCACACATCTGAGGAGTCAGCCATCACCGAAACCAGGTAAGGAGGTCTCCAAACTGGCAGTTTCAGCTTTAACGCTATTATGCACAAATTGTTGGCTCCATATCAAACCACACCTCCTTGGCCTCCCAACCAGCACAGCTAAACAGGCTTGAACCCTGAAAACAAAGAGAGTCTTGTAATGGGACACAGTAGGACCCCCTTCCCCGTTTGCCTTACACATCCAATGGTGTGGCGTCTCTTCCAGGCCCATATATTATGAGCAGTATATGAACAAACACAGGCGTTAGGTTATGTGTATGCTCGTCTTATGCATCACAGGAATATGGCGGCTCACCATATGGATAAATGTCTTGGAACTGTATGTTATGCCTGTGCAAAGTAATTGAGACAAATGCATCAATAAATATTAAAACTGCATCAGTATATTCCCTTCTGCTCCTAAGAGAGTAGAAAAAGTCCCGTTCATGAACTCAAATTATTCAGAAAAAACGCTTTTTTGCTTTTTTTTTTTTGTATCTAGCTTCAAGGGCAGTAGGTGAAATGCTTTGTTTCCTGAAGTGCAGCTGTTCCTCTCACTTGCTGGACAGTCAGACCCCACTCCCCCCTCCACCCTTCACTGAATGGACCCCCCCCCCCCACCGTTGCAATGGCCTTGTCTTTAGGGAAGGGGAGACTCTGTGAGGACATTTCTCTCTCTCCGCCTGTTTCTCTTTCGATTACTCCGGGGTAGGTCATGTGGACCGGCACAGGGCCGATCGCTCGGCTGCACGCCATGGCTGCGGGCGACATGTGACTGGCGTGTCACATGGAGAAGCAGCGGGGGCCGCTGACACGCGGAGGGCGACAGGCCGTGCGGTGCGCGGACGCAAGCACGCGCATACAAACTCCGCGTCAGTATGGCCACGGGGTGGGGTCTGCACTGTATGTTCAGCCTCCTGCTTCATCTTTCCAGCAGCAGTTGGGGGGGGGGGTTTGGGCACCCCGCATGAGAAGGGGGGCGGCTTCCTCGCATCCCAGGTGGTCATTCATTCATCTGCCTGGTTTAAAATTGCAAATGGAGGCTGCTGCTTTGCCCGCTGTCTGAACTTCTGCAAAGCCCGAGGAAGGTGCAGGGTTAAAAGAACCTATCCCGACCCTCGGACCGAGCAGAGAGGCCCAGCCTGCACTCTGGGAAGCTGCCGTGATAGTCCCACTCCAACGTTATTTGTCCCTGGATCACGCTGTAGGGTGCCAGACTTTGGGTCAAGATTTCGGTTACCCTTCTCCCATTTTGGTGATCTCCTCCATGCTGTAATCCATATATCTTTATCTCATCTTGCAGTGCTTGGAAAGTGCCTGGTCCACTTTACTGTGCACCCTGCGGTCGCTGCAGTGCTTCTTTCCCTTTTTTCCAGCATGGGGATTTTTCAAGCTGCGCTAACATCTCCAGCGGGCTGTGGTCCAAAGCCCTTAGCTCTGTAGTGAGTCCTGGGGAGCGAGGGCTTGTTTTAATGGCATGACTGCACACAGCAGCCATCTGTTTTAATTATGTAAGAATGCTGCCCCGGAATGCTGGGCTGCTACGTTTGGCTCTTTGATTTAGCCCCCCCCCCATGTTCGAGGACCAACTTCAGAGGGGCTTTGATTCGATTTGCCGTTTGGCCGCTGGGCGATCCATAAATCGTTCTTGTCACCTCCGTCAAAGGCCAGGCCAGGTAGGGGAGGGCTTCAGTTCTGATGCGCCTTAGTTCCGAAGCATCCTGAGCCAACTAGGATTTTGAGGAGGAGGGAGCATAAGAGGGGGACCAACCTTATCATCAGCCAATGATTTAATCTTACAAAGTAGTGAATTATGTGGTTGGGCACTGTGGGGGGCACTCAGCTTTCAGCTAGGGACAGTGACCCCGCCTTTTTTTGGCCCTACCTCAAAGCCTGTCCATAGGCAGCGGGCTGTAAACAGCATGTTGTCATCGGCCTTGCTGGTCGGGGCTGCGGCCTGTATGGTCTGCTGGCGGCCTCCCTCATCATCACGTACACCATTAGAAAATGATAAGTGTCGGCCATATTCGTGCATCAGGGCTCTGGTGGCTCTGGTGTCATAGCCGTGAGGACGGGGAAATCCCAGGGGCCCCGTAGGGAGGAGAATATAAGGCATAGCTAAAGATGTCATTGCCTTACATCCCCCTTGGTATTTATTTTCTGGTGCCAAGGTGGCGGGCGAAATGGCACCCGTAGTGTGGTGTCATGTAACCGGACATGCATGTTTTCACTGGGCGCGGAGGGAGAGGAGGGGGGTGCCAGCTGGGGCACGGCTGTGAGCCGCTCCGACGGGCCGTCCAGCTGCGTGACGCTTGTTTTGGAAAAGCCTCTTCCTCGGTTACACAACAAAAATAAGAAACACGAAAGGGTCCCTCAGCTCCCCATGCGTCGGCTCAGGATCCAGAGCGCGTGGGCAGCAGAGAATTCCCACCTGCGCGTCTGGCGGCTGCGAGCAAACGTGACCGCATGCCGCGTCAGGATGCCCTGCCATCCCCTCAGAAGTAGACACCCGCAGATGTCCTTAATAACCGCGGTTGGTCATTATGGGCTGGTGTCATGACGGTGGGTAGCTGAGATGCCCTTCCCATTGTTGCACGCTGCTTATTGAAGATCTCCGTTAAATCGTAAGCCTCGGTGATCCCAGGAACTCTGCCGACTGCTTGTGAAGTAATTCGGCGTGTGAGTTTTCGGCCGCGGGAATTAGGCTCAGCTACACTGAGCAGGTTCACTTGTGATTTGGGCTTATGGGGATTTATTTCATCGGATGCGTACGACCCTAAAAGAAACTTGATAGAGGCCTTAACTCAAACCCTGAATGCTAGCAGATAGGATATTCGAACCACTAAAAGTTTAAAAAATCACAAGCCCATTATTGTTAAGAGAGGCTGAGAGGCATAAAACTTTGATCTAACGGCGCTGTTAAGCCTTTTCTGTGCTGCAGAATGTCTTATCTCTTTTGATGTAGTCGTGTAATTTGAGGTTAGCAGATATGCCAGTCCAGCAGCGGGGCCTTCCCGAGATGCATGTACAAATCGTCCTGGCTCAGCTAACACTGTCGCATGGGGCCACGTTTTTTGCGCCCGCAACAATTGGGGCATTTAAAGTCAAGCTGGCCCGGGCGCTTCCTCGCATGCATCCCCGATGCAAACAAACTGCAGACTGACGAGCCATTCTGCTGTTTCGCTGCTGGACTGGCGATAAATCCTGAGTTTTGACAAGGCCCGCCACATTGTTTCCCCAGCTCGGAGTTGAGGCCGCCGCACAGCTGCGCCGTATATTCTCGGCCTGGCCTTGTCCTAACCCCCGCCGGCAAGCGGCCGTTTGCTGTGCTACGCGCTTCACGCCGTGCCCTGCCAGGGGAATCGTCCATTTTGCTCTGCGAAAACGGCACCGTGGTAACAACCCCCATTACGCTTTCTACAGAGCGACCGGGGGGCCTTGCCTGTTGCTTTTGGGCATGCTATATGATTTCAAAACCTGTTCTCTTAACTATCACCTGGGGAGGGGTGGAGGTGGGGGTTAGAAGAAAAGACTTCTTTTGTGTACTGGGGGGTGTGACCGCGATCGCAAGCCGACAGATTGAAGATTTAGTGGGGTCTGACGCTTTCCAGCTGCGAGTATCAGACAGGACGGGAATTACTGGGATGGCGCCATCATAGCCGACACACATCCAGCACAGGGAAGTCGTTACAGCTCAGAGTCACGTCTGTGGCAGAGCCCTGTACTTGGTCGGTCTCCTTAAAACCCTCTTTGACGCCATTGTCTTCATGCAGAGGAGTTCTGGGTATCTAAGGAAGCAGATGATGTCATCTCAGCAGGATAGTTGTGCTCAGCCCCGACGCCGAATCTGCAGTCCCACCCGCCACAGGTAACATAAGTGCTGTACATTTCACCGAACTCCCCAGAATCCTCAGTGAGGCTCGCGCTGAAGTTTTGCACCCAATCGCCAGGGCACACAGCGGCCGTTAATCACCCGGCACCGGCCTCCGTTTTATTTACACCTCATCTCTACATTGGGGCAGGGCGAGATTCAGGCCTCTATATTAAATCTCTGCAGTCTGTATATAGATGGGGCACAGGCTGACTGATTGCACTCGTGTTTACGGTATGTGAGAGAAGCCCGGTTAGTCGTTCAAGGTCATCCATCGGCATCATAAAAGAGTCCGGTGAACCCGGGACTTCCCCCGTCAGCGGAAATGAACGTGCGCTTGTATTTATGGAAAACCGAGTCTCGAGATGCCAGTGTGGGCGACATCTGTGTCGTTTCTGTTTGTGGGTGTATGCCGTGTTCTATTTTATAATCTAAATAATCAGGCTGCTATTGCTGGCGGTGCTGGCCTGGTGTGTGTGTGTGTGTGTGTGTGTGTGGGCGCGCGTATGTGTTTCTGTATACAGTAATGTCTAACGGGCTTGTTGCTGTGGGTGCCAAGGTGGCAGATGGGGACGCTGTGTTCATGCACGTGTGCTCACACGTGAAGCTGTTGCCACTGCCATCACTAGCAGTGTGGCACAGAACGGTGCTGCCGGGAAGGGTGAAGTTGGGGGCAGGTTTCAGTGGAGTCTCCTACTGCCCCCCCCCACCCCCCCCCCCCCCCCCCCCCCCCCCCCCCCCCCCCCCCCCCCGCTTACTACCAATGGGTCTCCGCAGCATAGCTGCAAATAACCATTAAGGGGCGATTCGGGGTGAGGGGTGATTATAGCCACCCTGCGTGAAATAACACGCAGCAGTGGTGGTGGGGGTGGCTTCCCATCTGCCCTTCGGTGGGGCAGTTACAGGAAGGGGACTTGCCTTCTCTCGTGTTACTAACCTTCCTAACTGCTGAGAAGTGGAAATGGAAAACAAACGGGCAGTATGATTTCCCTCAGCATATATATTTGTGTATGTCAGAGAAGCCCCAATTGTCATGGGGGAGCAGGTTTTTCTACAGTTTGCTGGTGTTCAGTGTGGTTAAAGGGCACGTGAATGTGAGCGAGGCCGTCACGTGCGTCTTGGCAACACCTAAAGCTGTAGGTTTCTCACGGGGTCGTTGGTGTGGATCTCGTAGGAGAGAGGCTCGAAGCTAACAGCGCTAATAGCTGATCAGGATCTGCTCGGTGTGGCGGTGGAGGGTCATCGGGGGATTAACACGGGTGCATCCCCCCCCGACCCAAGGGCGATATTCCCCCGATGTCATAGGCAGTTTCATTTCTCATAGTTGTTGATTTACAGCACATAGCAGCAGAAGGCTGGCCAGGGGCCCATTTCGGGCTCACCTACTTCCCATACCGCCGACACCACTTTGTCCTTTTAATAATCCAGCAACCCCTCAATAGCATTGTCACCCCGGTGCAGAAATGCCACGGGGGCTGGAATCTTGAGCTGTGCCGGAGTCTCCTTGGAGGTGTCCTTTGGCCCCCACATTTCCTGATCTCTGCTCATTTCATGTGGTGCCATAGCCAGAGGGGGGGGGGGGGGCTAGGTCCTCTAACTGGCCATATGAATGGCGACATCAGTCCTGTGTCATCGCTGTGTGTGAACGGGGTTCATCGCATGGCCAAGCCAAGCTGCAGGCCATACAGTATGGAAAGAGCCATGACGTCAAATCTCCGTGCGAGTCTTAGGAAGCACTGCTGCACTGCATCGTCTTTTCATGCATTTTCGTCTTCTTTCAGTTTGCCCCCACAAACCGCATTCAGCATGTGCTTAGGGCCCTGGATCTTTTTTGTGTGGAGGAATCTGTCGTTGTTTACTGCCTGGCCTGGAGCCCGCTAATGGTTAGCGCCGTTATCACAGTTATCGCGGTTAGCCCAATCAGCGCGATTAGCACTGTTAGAGCGTTTAGCACGGTTAGCTAAGTTAGCACGTGAACTAGCCTTGGCTCACTGACTAAGAGCTCGAGCTTCAGCAGCAGCGCCGGCTCGTGACAGGAAGCCTGGTCACAGCCAGGGAGACCTTGTAAATGTATTAGCACTGCTCTGACCCCGAGCAGCCATAATTTACATTGTTATGTGCTGTCAGGGAGGGAGGGCGGCTGGGGAGGGTGTTGGTTACTCTCTTTTGTGGAAGAGCTGGGGGCTGCTTTTGATTCAGTCTCTGGCGTTTCATCGAATCGTGGGATTAGCTAAGCGGGATATGAGGGCGGGGGGCTGGGGGGGCCCGGGGGGGGTGGACGGCGCGCTTCAGAGAAGAGCTCTGTGTGATCCGTCTCGTGTTGCACAATGACTCAGAGCAGAAGACTGATTGCCTGTGGATGGGGCGCCTTGCCCGACCGCACTGTCCTGTGGCTTCTGATTGGCTCACCTGGCACACGTCCTGTACCCTCGCTTATCTCCAGAGCGGTGACCAGGGAAAGTGATCCAATGGAAACCCATTTGGGTTTCCATCTGATCTCTTGTAGGTGTCCCTGCCACCGGCGATCTGCTCCTCTACGTCTGGCGGTACAGCGGGTTTCTCTCGCTCTCTGGCTTGCCGGCCCCAGAATTAGCAAGCGTCTGGAACGTTCCTGTCTATTCCTGTTTTGTTCCTTGATGCAGGCACTAAATCCGGCAGTATGGCTGCTGCGGGGGGGAGGGGCCTCTGTGTTTATGAACGGCGGGGGCAGGCGAGGGCGTCTGACGCTTAGGACGGTGGGGGGCCTGGGTGGCGGCGGCGGCCGGCGTTGGCGTTGGCCTGTGTGCGGTGGCCCGCGTCTCTTTGACTTGACAGGGACGGCCCACTCCCCACTTTCACGCCACACCGGCTCCGAGCGGCAGCGCCCTCCTTGGTAGCAATGACCAATTGCAGGCAATAACTCCATGACCACGGGTGGGTGGGGTTTAATCACTTGTGCTTCTAAAGATGCTGCTCTCCTGTGTCCCTGCCACCACCTCATCACTTAATGCTGAGAAAAGAAAAAAAAAAACAATACATAGTGCTAAAAATAAAAATCAAGAACTCTGAACATAAAATATAAATATATAAAAATATATAATAGGTATAATTTACTGCAATTGTAATGAAAACATACCCCTACTGGGCAAGATTTTTTTTTACCTGTTTCCTTCTTAATTGCGCTATGCGAAGTTCAAAGTACATATATTAGTGACTGTAATCAAAGAGGCACTAGCCTGCGCTACATGTTTTAGCCGCGGGCTGCCTTTAGGGACTCTTAAATTAGCCTGATGAAAGACCTACATGGTCCACATCAGGCAGAAGACAGGTGTCAGCCTTGAGTGGCCTGCCGACCTCCTTTAGCGACTGCCAGCTCCGCGTGCCTCTCCGTTCTTGTGGTTTGATGTGGTCTTAGTCCGTCGCTCAGGGGCAGCACCATTTTTGTATCCCCTTACTCCGCACTGTTTCCCAATCCGGTCTTTGGGGACTGACAGTTGGTCCATGTTTTTGCTCCTGCCGAGCGCCGAGCAAAAATGTGGACTGTCTGGCAGGGAGTTCAGAGGATGCAAAAACATGGTCTGACTGTGAGTCCCTAAAGACCGGATTGGGAAACACTGTTCCAAAGATCGTGAAGATCTTGGGTGGTGTGAAGATGGATGAAAGATTTTACAATATACCTAGAAAGCAGTGATACTTCCTGAAGTTGGCTTTCTATGAATATGCAAGTAAATGGTTGCCTATTCAGTACTATTAATTTGTTTTTATTATTCCTGATAATTAGCAAGGAAAACACATGTCAGTATCAGTTGTGGCCTACTTGGGGATATCAAATGCCAAACTATTAGTCAAGTGTACCTAATGGTTACATTGTCTGAAACTTATACTTGGAAATAGCCACTTAAAAGGAGTGTAACAGCTTGTCCAGTACAGTGCGGTGTTGAGTCTGGAATCTTTCTCAGGAAGCACAGAATTCATCACAGGGCATAACCCACGCACACACACATACCATGTATTACTATCTTTATGAGGACACTCGATTCATTCCTATGGGTATAACCCTGATCCCAACTATGACACCCGTAATCCCTACCCAGCCCTAATCTTAACCATAAGTAACCAAACAAAATATGAGATTTTTGGCATTTTTAGTTTTTTGAATGCAGACACAGATTTTTTATAAAAGTGAGGTTATCCTTATGGGACCAAAAAATGTCCCCACAAGGTAGAAAATAACTGGTTCTTATCACTATGTAGGGACTTTGGGTCCCCACAATGTAATATAAATATGTCCACACACATACACACACACACACACATAATGGGAAATTTTGACACACCAGTACACTTTGGGAGAAAACCTTAGGAGAAAAACAAATCACCCAGAGGAAGCCCACACAAACAAAGAACATTCACACACGCAGAACCTGGGACGGGAATCAGCCCCACTGAGGTACCATGCTACTACTCAGTTATACTTTGCATAAATAATTTTTCTCATCCTTTATTAATAAAGCCTTTTTATGTGTTGCTACTAGAAGTTTTTAGAAAAGTGAACTAAAAAAAGAGGTGAATTTTCTCTTTGGAGCTCTCGTTGCACCGGTGAAGCATACCTTATTTAAAGAATGTTAACAAGTTGAATTGCTAGAAATATGAATTTAGGGGTCATAAGTGCATTGGTCTATCCAGAATCCATTGCTTTCCAGAACTTCTGCAAACAAGCCAGTGTGGTATCTGGGCATCGGATAGACTGTTCCATCTGATTGCACAGACTAATTTGAGGTGTGTCAATCGTGCGGGCCTCCGCGGATCCAGAATTCACTGCCACATTCCAGGACCGCCCCTGGAAAGTCATAGCCTGCCTGGTGCAGTCCTGTACTCAATACGTTTTCGGAGATTAAGTGAAAGGATGAACTGTAGAGCCATTTTGTTGATACGCTGTTTTGCATGGCTGAGTCAAAATTCCTCATTGTTACTCAAGCGGCAAGCAACGGTATCTCAAATATGATCAGAGAAAGCCTCTTTTAGGTTCCGTTTAGTACCACTGACACTTATATCCACCACCTGGTCACACTGAAAACTGAAATTTATTTGCATAATCTGTTTTAAACTCATAACATGTTTTTATAAAAATATGTTTACATTTTTACAGTGGGGCCTGCCTTTCCCTTTAAGAGCTGAAATACAGGAAAGGAATTTCCTCTTTGAAAGTCCTCAACAGGAAGTGTGAGCCCCACAGAAGGTTTTCCTAAGCAGTGCCTGTCTGTACCATCTGCTTATGTTACTGTATAATTGGCAGACAGCATAAACTGTTCACGCAAACCCCCCTCCTTCATATGAAAACAAATGTAAAATACATATGCCTATCCACCATCTTTCATAGCCATATTTGCTTTTTATTCTCAGTCCTTTGTTGCTGTGAGTACAGACAGTGCATTATCATTCGTGGCGATTTGCCTGTGAGTGATCACCAGTGAGCAAAGCTATGAATACACCGGAAACGCCGGCACACGGAGATGATGTCATAATTACAGGGCATGTGCCTCAGTATAAACTTGATTAAATATGGCATCGCTTTGCATGTTTGAAATGCACTGCTTGCATGTTTGAGTATTTTTTGGCAACATTCCTGGCCACAAAGGAAACAATAACCCAAAACAGAAGTATTTATGACAACTGACTTTAGTAGTGCTGTAATGTAAGGTATAAATTATGTAGCAGGTGACAGGCCATGTATTTATGATTTAATTGATAATGACAAACACACATGCCTATAAATTCTGCCGGGCTCTAAGGGGGGTGGCTGTGTGCTGATTTGCAGTGAGGGTGAAGCTCGGGACAGTAACATGGATAGCACACATGAAAGTGTAGGTTTTTGGAAACAGACGAGCCTGTGGATATCCTCCCCCCGCTTTGTAAATGCGTAGCAGATTGGAGCCGAGCTTGAGGAATACGGCTGAGAGGAAATGGAAAGCATCACAGGATCCTCCTTTCTTACATGTGGATCATCTGTGGTTATTATTTCGAGAGAACGTCCCAGATTTTTTTTTTTCATGCTTTTTTACAATGCCTGCAAGGGAAGAACATTCAATTTAATCATTGTCTGTAGAGATAATTTGGCAGTAGGATTTCTGTGACAAGACACAGAGAGACATTCACCCACTACCCACCAGGGCTGGAAACCTCTCTAAATATAATGCATCTGGAAACTGCTGAGCATGATTTCTGTAAAAAAAAAATATTCCTTGCATCAAACAATTTAGCTAGAAAAACAAATAAGAGTAATTTAAAAGTTATGTTAATTGAATAAAGTCTCTGAGTGGTGTGTGAAGTGTGAAGAAGCTTTTGATTGTTATAGAGACGTGCCTCTGAACAAAAGATCTTTACTACTTGGAGAGGAATGATCGCCTTTATCTTGCATAAGATGTGATGATTATTTTCTACAATATGTTCTTCCAATCATTATCCAAGTTCCATGTGTCTGTTGGTGGCGGAAAGGGTCAGAGTTCGCTTTGGTTTTTCCCAAGAGGAGAAGTATACACATAATCCCAGATCAGCCCCTAGAAGCTGCCTCGTGACATCCCGTGTACAAACTGTGAGTCCCATAGGAACGAGCTGGTCTTTGACCTGGCCTGGCCAGGCACACGCTAGCCTGCCCCTAGTGGCTCAAATGTGCATCTGCATAGCATTTCAGAACATTGTGCTTGCCCAGGGGTCCCATCTCCACCTACACTCTGACCCCCCTCGCCGCCCTCCCCTCCCCCTCCCCCCCCTCCCCCCCCCCCTCCTTTCCCCTCCTTCTTTTTTCCCTCCCTCTCTCCCTCCCCCTCCCTCCCCCCTTCCCATTTTCCCTCTACTTCTC
>JAODKM010000088.1:26207730-26218697 GCA_026780845.1 Petrocephalus sullivani | reverse complement strand
ATCGTCGGGGTGATCCCCTTATTCTACACCGTTGTTCGGGTGATCCCCTTATTCTACACCATCGTCTGGGTGATCCCATTTTTCTGTGTCATGCTTCCCATACAGTAAATCCTGCAAAAGGAAAACTTCCCACTAGAAGCCTGTACAGGGTTTCCGTGAGTAGAACATCACAAGCTCATTAACTAATCTAGCCTATTGAGAATCCATAAATAATTGTATTTATTCTTATTTGGTGGATTCAGGGGTGGGAGCGACCAGCAGGTGATGTGATTTACAGAACATCGGGGAGGATCGGAACTGTGTTGATGTACTCTTGTGTTTGAATCATGATAATCGTTCGCAGTCTGCCTTTTTCACTAGCCCAGTTCACTTCCCGGTGTATGTATTAAGCATTTGATTGAGCTAATTTATTTCCTTGATTAAACTATTTTAGCCTTCATTCTTTGTATTGAGGTAACGTACGACCTGGATAACCTGCATATTTAATATATATGTATATTATATAATATATATATATATACACTAAGTGGCCTGTTTTGCCTGATCCAGTTTCATGGCTGTTTAAAAAATAATAATAAAATTGAAAAAGAGTCTGTAGATGGAGCTTAGGGTAATTGGCTTGTTTTTATATACCTCAGTTATACAGAGACATAGCTTATTTGTGGAATAATACAGTAATTTATAATAGGACCACGTGGGGGGTGCCAACTCAGATTGGGCTGCTTGGATGACGCAGTGTCGATGCTGTAATCAGTACCGACTAGGTGTGAATATCCAGTGCCGGTCCATAAATTCTGAAACCTTAACAGTTCTGGGAATACCAGGAGCTCAGGTGTGACCTCCGCTGTTATCATTTTTAGGGTATTGGGTGTTTCTTCTACCTGATGAGCCTTGATCCTGATTTTGGCCACTAAATCAGCCATTATTCAAAGGCTCTTTGGTTGCTGAACATTCTCTAGATTGGGATGGAGCTTCACCTGTCTCTTTCTGGACCGGGATGTGGCACAGCCAGTGCTTAATGGACAATCCGTCAGAGTCCTGTTCAAACAGTGTGGCCAGAACCTCCTGCAGATGGGAGAAGCGCTCTCGTGTCTGGCAGCTCTCCGCAGTCCAGAAAATAGCAAAGGCAAACAGTGGGGGCCGTTAATGAGTTTGCCGAAGGTTATCACACTCGCCAGAGACGGAGGGCTGCGCGGCTAAAACTGTGTGCTCTCATAAGTAAGCTGACTCGTGTTGATCAGACTAAGAACAGTGTCAATAATATGAAATATAAATATTGTAAATCCCTCATCTACTCAAGCAGAAGGCCAGCTAAGGTTTGCTCATGCATCTGACTGGATTCTGGAGTTTCTGTGTGAGCACGGTGCCAGAAGCTGCCAAGGTGCAGGCCAGTGGGGACCATGGTGGACAAGGCCAGCAGGGTGGGTTGGGGGGATATTTTGGAACTGGGGGTGCAAAATCCACCTGACTGAAGTGCCCACTTCTGCTCCTTCTGCTGATTGGATGGATCTCTCTTCTCCTGTGTATCCTTCTATTTATGCCGAAACCTGATTTAGCTCTTCGTCCTGGATATTACTGCATGAAATATTTACATTGTTTTGTGACGTTTTCAGGAATTGTTTTTAATGATCATCAGTTGTAGGAATATAAATCTGTAATGTGGTAAAAACCTGTGTCATGTTTCTTTGTAATAGTACTGTTTAATAAAAGCGATTAATACGTTTTTAGAACACTTTTTAGGAAGTCCATGAAAATGTTCAAATACATCACAGATACGTCAAAGGTGCGGAAAGGCCCGAAGCATTTGGGGATCTGCGTCTTTCAACAGCGCTGGAGATGTTTGCTTGATTAACCCTTATATGTGTGAAACTGACTGGGGGCCAGGGGGTGGGGGGGTGGCAGCCCCCAATACGTTGCTGGTTGTCCATTCAATTCCATCTCAGCAGTTTCAGGCATTTTTAAATGAAAAGATATGCGAGAGCATGTTTAAAAGTCGTCCATTTACTCTGCAATTACAGGCTGTGAGGGGCCCATAGCCGGCGCCGTGGCTTCCTGTGAGAGCCGTGTCGCTGTGAGGGGCCCATACCCGGCGCCGTGGCTTCCTGTGAGAGCCGTGTCGCTGTGAGCGGCCCATACCCGGTGCCGTGGCTTCCTGTGAGAGCCGTGTCGCTGTGAGGGGCCCATAGCCGGCGCTGTGGCTTCCTGTGAGAGCCGTGTCGCTGTGAGCGGCCCATAGCCGGCGCCGTGGCTTCCTGTGAGAGCTGTGCCCCCCCCGTAATGTGGTGGCAGTGGGAAACGCCAACGATGCCGGGTTATTTCGAGAGCTTCAATTAAAGCGTGCTTCTGGCGTGTGTCAGTGTTCAAAGCAAGGGCTGATAGCCACAATAACACATCCAGGTCATTTACGGAAATTTCCATAAGTCCTCCAAAGAAAACCCATAGGGACAAATATATATATACTTTCTGATTGATTATGTACGCTGGTGCAGATAAGTGGTGGAAATTGTGTTTAAGTTTAATGGCATATCGTCTACAAAGGCTGGGGAGGCCTTTCAAATTGGCCGTGCCGAGACTCCCCACTTAGAAATTCATAGGCCGCCTCGCCTGATGAAGACAGTCCACGCAGGGCTCCAGTGTTCCTGAAAGGCCACACAATCAGCATCTGTGAGAAGAGGACCCTTTGATAAACAGGTAACCGCAGTCCCAGTTAACTGCGGTGGACAGCTTAAACAGCTATTGGGTTTTAACTGGGATGCCGTTACTGACTGTCCTCCTGACAGCTTGCTCCTGCTGTCATTACGAAGAACAGATGTTTTCTAACTAATGACGTTTATTTGCATCTGCCTGGGAAATATAGTGCTGATTTTCCCACCCAGGTGTCTAATGAACCAATTATTTGACTCGCAGACCTGTTGGCACCTGGCATGAATGGAAAGTTGAACGTTTGCCTCCCAGGACCATGGGGACAGCGGAGTTCATCTTCACTCTGTAAGTTAGTTCATGTTTCATTCGCGGGTTTAATCATTTTTCCCCTTTCACCTCATTCATCCAATAGTGAGATTTGGACCGAAAGCATTTCTGCCGCGTTTCCTGAAGTGGGGCTCTAAGCCGTAACTGGAGTGACATCGCAGTGTGCTGACGTCACTTTCTGGCACCGTGGGCCCCGGTTCTGGTTCTGCCACATTCCAGGAGTTTCCCGGGACCCTCTACGCAAGTCATCTCTTCGTCTTTTCTCCCCTCGTCTGTCCTGTCAGGGACATTGCTTTGCATTTGCTCTGCCTCAGCCTATGTCTTGAACCCGGGACCACAACAGCTCTCCCCCCCCGCCCCCCCCCCCCCCCCCCGACACAGTCACGGGACACGTGTTAGGTGAGGCTCGGCTTCTCAGGTCTTTTCTGAATCATGATATGATTCATGTTACCATCAAAATTGGTATAATACCAGCATTTGTGCCTGAGTGCAGCTGGGCGGAAGGTGCACACAAAGCGGGATAGGGGATGGCAAACGGCCGGGGACTCAGCTGTGAGCTCATTGTAGAACCCGCCATTTTTAAGGGAAAGGCCTGTTCCTCATCTTAATGGATGACTGAGTGTTAGCTGACGGCATCCCAGCCTCACTTGGAATGTTCCATCTTTCGTTATTGTTGTTAGTTTGGAAGTAAAAAAAGCAAAAAGCAAAAAGGGCATAGATGGCATTTTAGCAGAGATGTCGTGGTTTACGGCCAAGAAATTTCCAGTAACAGCAGTGATATAACAAATGGCTGACTGTTTTAAAGACATAAATACCTTTCATCTATCTAGTAGTATTCAAAAGGTGGAACATTATTTTCTGTCCAATTCTTTCCTCCTTGCTTTTCTCAAAGTTCAGAGATTACTTTAGAATAATTTCAAAGGTCAATCTGTTTTTTAGTTTTTCTGTTTATCTCACTGAAGAAGTAGATAAATGTTTCGAAAATATTGTGATTGCTTCACATGGACCCTCCGAGAGACAGTTTTGATGATATTGTGGTGAAATGAGTGTCACAACCTCATCTGCTGTACTGTCCTGTGCCACCAACCTGATTGATTTGTCAATGTCTCTTTCGGTGCTCAAATCGCTCTTTAAAAGATGAACCTTTTTTTTGCTTTCATTTATTGCATACACTCATTTTGTGACTGTGACCTATGAATTTTACTCATTGGTCCATCATCCACCTCACTTGGCCACTGTAGGGTCACAGTGACTCATGTTTTTGATCTATAAAATGGACATGAAATGTCAGTTGATATCAAAGTATTGTCCATTTTTGTGCTTCGCTTTCCAGTTTCATTAATTCAACCATGCAGCTGCAGAGACTCTTAAAGATGAGACGACATTTGGTCCAGAGAACAGAAACTGGGAGTTAGAGTTAGGCTTTTTAAGATTATGTCAGAAACTGCCAAACTCCCTGTCTGGTAGTGAGCTTCATTCATACTGCTAACCATTTCATTGGATATAACTTATGGAGAGGCTAGCCAATGTGATAAAAATGGGATGTAAGCCCACTTTTTGCTTGCTCAGCATATGCAGAGTCCAGAACAAGGCCAACATGGTATCATTTATTACATTCATTTTGCTGCTACATCTTAATCTTGTGCGTGTATAAAGATAAGAACGCAGTAATTTAGTCGTTCTGACAGACTCGGGAAGCCGGCTCCAGCGGTGGGGAGGGACGGCGGGGAATGGCATCCGTGGGGGCGATCGCACAGCCTTCCCAGTGCTGAGATGAGCTGGGATCTACATACTGAATTCCTGCAGACAGTACGGCCTTTCTGCTGCCCCCAATGGCAGCACCTCAAGGTCTCGTCGAGGCAGGTGACGTGCTCACAAGCATGGAGGCGCTCTGTAATGGCAAACATGTTTAAGAGAAACGGACTGTTACTCCCTGTGAGCAGAGCACTTCTCGGTGGCCGGATGTCTCAAGTCAGAGAGTGGGACAGTGAAAAAACTGTGGCCCAAGAGGGACAACCTTCTTCTGAAAAGCAGGCCAGCCTGACCCGACAGATTCCGTTCCAGTCACGATGTCGTGTTTGTGTTACGTATTACATTACAATTCCCAGCGCTTATGATTTCAGAGGTATTTTATTTGTGATGCCCTTAGACAAGAAGTAGGACTCGGCAGTGCGAATTTCACGTGGGCCGCTCTAAAATTAATTTCCCGTGCTTATTCCGAGCAGCGCTTCGTCTTCGCTGCCGGTAAGGGCTTTGTGGCTTTTATCACAGCCTCTTCCTTAAGCGATCGACTCGTCGGTCGTGGCCTCGCGCCAGACTGGACTCGCCTTGAAAGCATGACGTCCACCGCTTGCCACATCCAGCTCGGGTCGAGCTGCCGCGTTTCTGCACCCTCGGAATGTTCCCGCTAGTCGGCGTAACTGCCAGACTATTTCGGATTACAGCTTAGGATCCCCCCCCCGCACTCCGTCACTGTCTGGTGGTGTGACACACTGTGACAGCCTGTAAGGGCTAGTGTAGGGACGCAGGCCCCACCCAGGCACAGAGAAGCTCGCCTCCGCAGCTTTTCCTCGCCACTGGTCTGGGAGGTGCTCCGTAAGTAGAGCGCTGTCCCCAGCCCATTGTCGTTGCCATTTTTTTTTTAGTTTGTAAGGGAAAACCGTGAGCAATGAAGGGATAAACAGCATATGAGTCGGCAGACAAACTCCCACATTCTGCTTGCGTGATTCAAGCTTACAAGATAACGCAAAAGCTGCTGCAGGAGATGCCCTCGTCCTTTTGTATTGTGGCTCTGCAGCTTTTGGGAGCGGGGGCTGGGTTTGGGAGTCTGTGACAAATTGGGAGGGTGTGACCTCTTCTGTGTGTGTGTTAGGGCTGTCACTATTGATTATATCAATAATCAACTAATCTACCGATTAATCTGATGATAGAGTAATAGTTTGTAATTAATATAATTTTATATAATGCATTGCATTTGGCGCACAGCAGGATCTTGTCAACTGCTGCATTTAAGTCGCATGTTTCTGGACAGTGGAAGGAAACTGGAGACTCTGCCAAAAAGACACGCCCACACAGGGTAAACAGTCAACCCCCTCCCCCCCACACACACACACACAAAGTGGTGGTGTGCAGTGAGAGCGCCAACATACCTGACAGACTTGTACAATGTGCGATGTTATCATCGACATGGCATTTGATGCACGTGCAATTGTCACACTGCAAGAACTCATTAGTCTGCTGGGATAACACCAGGGCCTGGGCTAGACATAAGGCAGTACTGGGGCATACACACACCCCTCCAGTACTCAAATCACACATCTTTTTTCTTGGATGCCTGCCGAACGTATGAAATGTGCTATACAATGTGCAATTCGGACTTCTCTTACGTAGCTCACTATTCCTGCCACTACCATACTGATGTCAATATACAGGAGTCAATAATAACCGAGTCAAATCGAAACCAAAGTAAGATCAACGGGATTACTTACAAACTAAAGTCCCGTCGTGTTATCATTCCTAAATCCTGATCCTTTTTTCGCGCACAGATACACGGATTGCTGCGTGCGCGCCGCCGTGCACCGGTCACGACGTGCACACTACCGTGCACGGACAGTAACGTGCGCGCCGCGGTGCACCGGTCACGACGTGCACACTACCGTGCAAGGACAGTAACGTGCGCGCCGCGGTGCACCGGCCGCGCCGTGCTCACTCTCGTGCTGAGACCGCAAGGCGCAGGCTTCACCTTGTAATCTGGGTTAAACTGCGTTTCCTTAACGTTGCGGATTAGAAAGAAACCATTTCCTTTCCCCCCTATTATCAGTCAAAATTAACAGACTGCCAAATATATGAGCTCGTTAAAAGCCGAACGTGAGATTTGGCTCGAGCGCAGCAGATCACTGCGGGACGCGCGTACTTCACACCATCAGTGCGCTGCGGTAAAACATTCATGGGAAACAAATTTTAGCGAGCTTTGCAATTCTAACCCTGGTTCCTTTTCAAAACGTCTTAAGATATGTTACAAATCATCTGTCCAAAGTTTGTCTGAGCTCTGCATACACCCTAAGAGACAATCATAACCAATTTCGTCCTTGCTGTTTGACTCAGTTACGGACAGCTAGGCGCGTTCGTGAGAAAATAAGTAAAAAAAAAAATAGGATGAGAAAAGCGAACAAGAACTGGTCACGAAAAGACATTCGTCTGTATGGTAACATTTTGTATTCCGTAGAGATGATATTGACTAAAAGCAAGTGTCTGTTGGCACAACTACTGCAATACCACCAACTTATTTGGCAGACTTTGTCGGTATAGATACGTTTTATTTGCCTATATTGTTAATTTTGAACTCTTAAATGTCGCAAAAACAGCAAATATCGCTCACCCCTAGTCAAAACACATTATGTCACCACAAAATAATTAATATGGTTAATATGTACCGTATTATGTAAGATGATTTTGTTTTAGCAGTGATTATTAATATTTTGACATAGAGGAAACGTAGTAAGTTAAGCAAACTGACTTAAAATCAAAGTGATGACAAAGACAATGCTGGCTATGCTGCTCCAAGAGGCTAATGGCACTATTGCTAACCCGTCATTTTTAGGTAAGTCCTTCAAACCTGCTTTCATGAAGTCGTGCTGTAGTGATATTAAAGTTTAGGTTTTGCTTAAAGTCTGCTTTAAGTTATGCGAAACTCACAGACGACTGCATTTTCATTCGCTTTTAGCGTGAAATGCTGATCTACAAAACTGATGATTTTCGATCTATATTTTACCTAAATCCACTATGCGCCGTCTTCCTATCGCCATATTGCCAAATAATCGAGAAGGACATTTTTAATCGACGCTTTTATGTAATCGAATTTAATCGTGTAATGATAGCTTTAGTGCGTGTGTGTGGTCTTGTACACCTTCCATCGCTGGGACGATATAAGATAATTAAAAATCCGTTATTTCCATCATGTGGGCATTTTATTTTGGCCCACAAAGATATAGATACCCAATCTGTGTGTGTGTGTGTGTGTTTGTTTGTGTGTGAGAGAGGTAATTTTCAAGGTACATTTTTAGCACCTGTCCGCTGACCTCTGCAGTCTGCCATGGACACGCCCTGCACGCTCTCCATGACTGAGCTTGTGGATGCCTCATATGGTGAGCAAGATGATCATCACTGTGCTGATAGACCACGATTGTGGTGTCAGGCAGGGAGCTGATTCATCTCCCAACTGCATGTGGCGAGCGACAGCCGATGTTATAGGCTGAAAAGTCTTCTAGCCGCGGTTTGCAGGGTCGTGCATGAACATCCGGTGAGCAAGGGCTTTATCAATGGTGGAGTTGTGCATCAGATAGATGGGAGGATGTCGATCTGTAATTAAAATGTAGTATTCATATTAACCTATGTCTCTTTATGGAGGAGGCTACATTGCATGCAGGTGTTTGGGATTTAGTGTGATGTCAGGCCTGGTGAGTGAGTTTGTGCTGGGTGACAGAGACACGTGATAGCCGGAGTGTTTGCCTTCACACTCCCTACCCCAGCCTGCAACATTTCCACAATTTTGCTTCAGTAAAAAACAGCCATCCCTTAAATTCTATGAGTGTGAGTCATGGTTCCTATTAATCAAACTGTCTGCTGCCATTTCCTGTTTTTAATTGTGAAACCATCAATCCATCCGTCCATCAATCCATCCTTTCATCTATGCATCAGTCCATCCGTCCATCAATTCATCCTTCCATCTATGCATCAATCAATCCATCCATTTTAGTGGAATGTTAGAGTAACGCAACACAATAGCACCAATAATGTTACTTTAAAAAAAAATTCTGTTGAGAATGAATGATTGATCAGCAAGCCAGATTTAATAATGAATTATAAACATTCTCCCAGCAGGTACTTGGAGACCTGTTATAAGTGGTATATGAGCTGACAAAATCATTCGTCCTTTGCTACGGAAAATGGCTGATCCTCTAAATGCATGCATGTCTTTAGCTCAGGTGCTGCTAACTCTAAATATTGATGAAGTAATAATAATAATAATAATACATTTTATTTATAACGCACTTTATATTTCCTGAGAAATCTCAAAGTGCTACAACGCTGTAAAAAACAAACTAATAAATTAACATAGAACATCATTAAAAAAAGACACGAGAAGTTAAGAATCATAGATTGTACTAAAAAGAAAAGTTTTGAGCCCCCTTTTAAAAGTTTCTGTAGACTGTGGTGCCCTCAGATTGTCAGGGAGGGCATTCCACAAGCGAGGGGCAGCGGCACAGAAGGCCCGATCACCCATATGGCTGAGTTTTGTCCTGGGGGGGGTAGAGGCGATGTGATTGTGAGGAGCAGAGAGATCGTGAAGAGTTCTGGGGAGTTAGTAGCTCTTTCAAATAGAGGGGAGCGTTTCCTTACATGCACTGATGCAACTCTCACTGTCATGGACAGTTCCCTCCTGACCCCGCCCTCCTCCACCTCCCCGTTTGGCCAGCAGGCATTGCTGGCCATTCTGCCTTTTCCCTCCTTCATAGTTTATTTCCTCCAGCCCTTGTGTGTTTCTCCCTGCTCCCTGGACTGCCACATAGCTCAGTGGTGTGTGTGTAGCCCCGAGTTTGAGAACCTTCTGGTTGCGGGTTTGCGGTATTAGTTACAGTGGCTGTTAGCTCTTTGTCTCGTGTTTATTATTTTCTATCAAGAGTTTTATCCTTGGCTAACCCTCTTTGTGTTTTGGTTTGGCTTTGTATCTTTTTTAATTGTCTTTTAATTGTCTTTACTTTATGTCCCTAGTATTAGATCAAGGTGTCTTAGTTTGCTTGCTTGAGCTCTTTGTTCTGGGATCAAGTTTATTAATTTCATCCGTTGCCCATTTCCCTGTGCCTCATTCTTCTGATTGCTCATTGTCCTGTGCCCTCTCTGATTGATTCATTGTTTCATTTTTTACTCCTGCTCCTTCGTTACTGGGTTTCGTTTGTGTATTTAAGTTCCTGCCTGTGTTCCATTAGGCAGTGGGTCATTGTGTTAGTTTTTGTGTCAGTCAGACAGTGCATTTGGTTGCTGTGTGTGGCATGTTCCAGTTTCCGTCCCCTACTTGGTTTTCCCCTTTTTTACTAGTATTTTTCCCTGGCTGGTTTTGCGTCCTGGTTAAGTCGTTATTGCCTTGGTATGTTTTCCCCTGTCTATGACCCCTCGTGGCCCTTTGTTTTTCTGTTGTCTGTTCTGTCAATCAATCCTGTGTTTCTTGGGAGCCATCAGTGGAACGTCACCTTTTGCATGTGCCGTGCCGTGCCGTGCCGCCATGGCTGTCTGCTACGACTGACACGTCAGACTGATGCCGATATTTTGATTTTTAAGAAATATCAACCAGGACCAATATGTTAACCAATACATTGCACATCGTTGTACATGTATATTTTATACAAATAGGCTTATAATATTTTACAGAATTTTAGAATCCTGTGGAAGAAAAATTCAAAAAAACTCAAACAGTCCATTTCCACATCAACTATTAGCCTGGTCCACTATAAGCATCCCGGCCATGTGCCAAACAGCACGCAGTAGCTCCCCTACACCACGGGAGTGGTCTAATGCCACCCTCGTTCCCCAGACCCTCACCTCTCCTCAGCAGAAAGTGGCAGGCTCCCCGGGAAATCATATTCTTATGAGTAACTGCTCATCAAACGTGGTGATGTGTTCGTCACTTCGGTTTTGTGAAGGCCCGGTTGCCATTGAACAGTTGGAGCTGGGCTTAGTTCTTACATATCTTTGGACCTGGTAGCGGCACAGTTAGCTTCCCTGGCTCTGCCAGGTGGGCGCTACCCATTTGTTGCTAGAGCAGATGATCACAGGGATTAAAGTTAGCCTAGCTCCCCCTTATCAGTCACATTAAAAGTCTATTTCTCTAATCAGGTAATTACAGTGATTACGGCCTCCTTCCCCCACGCTGTGGCAGAGGCAGCCAGAATCAAACCATCCGCCCCCCCCCCCCCCCCCCCCCCCCCCCCCTCCCTCCCCCC
>JAODKM010000088.1:26166305-26188983 GCA_026780845.1 Petrocephalus sullivani | reverse complement strand
CCCCCCCCCCCCCCCCCCCCCCCCCCCGGTACAATCCCACAAAAGCAGAGCCTGTGTTGCAGCCCGTCCCACGCGACCCTGGCTCCCCACTACAAAACAGGCTCATATTTTCGGAGCAGCTGGCATATCTGGGGAGGTCAGGGCTGGGTTAGCCTCCAGAGTTGCCTTGGAGACGGGCCGGCAGCTAGCAGACTGGCGGAGCGGAGGACGGCCCTCTGCTCGGCGGGGTGAGCGACAGCAGGAACAGACACTCGCGGCGAGGCCGTGCTGCTTGACAGTCCGCCGGTGCCATGTCTGGCTGCATACAGGGGAATCGATAAAAAGGCAGGCTAAAGCTACATCTCGGTATTTGACAGCTCCACAAAAATACACAAGCTTGTTGCTTTCTCTCTGCTGTAAACGTGGAAACTTTTACAGCAGTGGTGTTTGTGTGCCCTGTGTCTGCCTGCCCTGCGATGGGTCGCCATTGATGGCTTATTGCCTGCCTTGTGCTCATAGCTTCTGGGACAGACGATGGGCCCCTGCGACCTTCCAAAGGGCAAGGAGTTGTAGAAAATGGATGGATGTATGGATGGATGTTTGCATGCAGTGAGTCCTACTAAACTCACCAATAAGAACACATTAAAAGCAACATACATTTCTCTTTGGTATATTTGAATGCAGTCAAGTGACTTTTATTCTGTTTCATTGCAAGAATGAGTACGTGCCGAATATTTCTGGTCATAAAAAGTTTCTCCAGAATTTTAGGAAGTTATTAGCAGATGCATATACTTGAGGTTACTGTAGATGTACACATCCACCATAATTATTACCTTCAGACCAGGTGTAGATGGAATACGGGGCAATATTTTATGTTACATTTGCATAAGTTTTTAGTTAAATTCCCTGACTATCAGGCAGGAGACTTTCTGATTCTTACAGAGAAATTTGCAGAAGTTCAGCAGAGGCCGCTGGAGCTGCCCACTCCTGCTGGAGAGGGGTGTTTAATCCGCTCTCAGCCGGCCCCGCAGAGCGCCACGCACCAGCTGGCACTTCCCTCTATGCATTTTTAAAAATGCAATTAAGCAGCGCTTCGGCGGAGGGAAGCAAAGCCATTTAAGAGTGTGGAGTGAACCAAGTGGCAGCGGGGGGGTGTCGCGTTGCAGCCCTAGGCGTGCTTGGACTCTGGATTTGCAGGATGTTATGGTTGTAGGTTTCTGCATTGTTAGACCTCGGAAATGACCCCCCCAGCAGGATTCAGTGGCTAGCAGGGAATCCTCTCCGGGTTTTCACATTGTCCCCTCTACCACTTTATTTACTTTCAGTTTCTAATGAGACACGAATGAGTTCAGTTCTCCAGCAAGCAGGGGCTACCCGAAAGCACGCGTCCGCCACCGTTGGCTCTCTTGGGCCCTGCCAATTGGACCAGGTCATCCGGCCCGGCTTCCCCATGTGCCTCTGCTCTGCAACTTAAGATTGTTAGCGTTCTTCGTGCCTCTCTCACAATCGGCATCTTATCTCCGTCCTCCTTCTGTGATTGCTATCCTGCCCAGCTGCCGCTGTCTTCCTGGGGCTCTTTCAGTACCTGTGTGTGATTGGCCATTCCTATTCATGCCCCACTGCGTGTGATTGGTCGCTCCTGTTCGTGCCCCACCCCCAACTCCAATTTGGCCACTTCTGTACTGCTCTGCTCTTCCACAACATGCATACTTTATCCACATCCCTGGGAAGGCGAGGCTGCAGCCGCAAAGCTGCTTGTGTGTGTGTGTGTGTGTGTGTGTGTGTGGGGGGGGTGTTTTATAGCATCCTGAGGGAGTGGGCCATTCTCTCTCCTCCACAGATGGCACTTTGTCATGACACGAAACAAATGTTTCACTCAGAATGGCAGATAAAAAAGGGGCTTTCGCTGGGACTCAGTCGCCCCTTTGCCTTGTTGATGGCGAGCTGGGAGTCAGTCGCCCCTTTGCCTTGTTGATGGCGAGCTGGGAGTCAGTCGCCCCTTTGCCTTGTTGATGGCGAGCTGGGACTCAGTCGCCCCTTTGCCTTGTTGATGGCGAGCTGGGACTCAGTCGCCCCTTTGCCTTGTTGATGGCGAGCTGGGAGTCAGTCGCCCCTTTGCCTTGTTGATGGCGAGCTGGGAGTCAGTCGCCCCTTTGCCTTGTTGATGGCGAGCTGGGACTCAGTCGCCCCTTTGCCTTGTTGATGGCGAGCTCCAGCCAGGGGTTGTAGAACATGCTCTACTTTGATCAGGGAGTCTTCGTTACCTCAGGTTACTCCTCCCCCAGTGGGAGTTACAGTAACACAAACCCCTGATGGGTGAGAAACAGCAGAGTGCTCAGTGTACATTTGGGCGTTGAGAGGGGGCCTGGGGCCGGCGCTGGTGTGTTGGTGCTCCCCTGCCACAACCCCTGGGGGATGGAGCAGGACTCGTCAGTTTTTGCCGTCAAACAAAACATCTACATTGCATGATTTGACTTTGTGGGGCCATTATAATGTAACTAAATTATAATGTAAATATATTTATATATTTTAATAACCTATATGGAACCTATATGGAAGTTATAATTTTGATTGTCCAAATGCACAATTAGTTAAACGATCACTAGAAAAAAGTGAACCTTGACTAACTGCTTTGGTTAGGTCCTCCACCAAAAAGTTTGTTTGAAGGCACTTTGCCATCTGTTGGGGCTTTGGGAAGTAAGCCTTGATGGACACATCAGGCCATAAATTTGCAGTGAACCACATGTCCATCTTTAGCAGTAGATAGTCTGCCTTCCTGCTGGCTGGTTCCACCTCTGAACAAAGCTCTGTTCCAGTAACTGGGGATGGCAATTTTCACAGAGAGCTCAGGACCTCATACTGATGCTCAAACATGCCAAAGCTCTCATATCATGCTATTTCAGTTCATAATTGCATTTGTGCATTCTTTCCATCATAAACACTCCTTTTCTCATTTTCTTCAGTGCTTTAATGGTTAATGGTGTGTACTGCTCACGTTAATTTTCTTTTATCTGTGTGAAATCAGCTTTGTGATGAGAGTAAATACATGTCTTTATGCCATCTTTCTTTATGATGTTTATGCAAAGCGTGGCAAGTTAATTTAGCGGGCTCCTAAGCTTGGGTAGTGTCTAATTTTTCATGCCATCGTACTGGCCAGACATCATGCAGCGTTTTGACCGTATCTTCAAAAGCAAACTCTATTTCAGTACTTAAAAATATTCGGGATAAAATTTGCTGAGCGGAGAGGCATGATGCTAAGTTTGTCACCAAGATTTCAAAATATCACAGTTGATCATATTACCATGACACCGCCCAAGCCTACTGGCAGGAAGCGGAAAACGGACGATTGGCTGCAGTAATCTGCTTTTTCTTCATAACCTCATCTTTGCTGTAGAAATAAACTAGTTGCTTCACTAATTAATGACGTGAATGCAATCTCTTATAGACCTAGATGTAGACCGCATTTTCTTGAGCACACATGGCGGGACTTCTTGGTGCTGCTAAATACACGAGTGTAGTTCAATGGCAGAGTTATCAGTTATCTTTTTGAAGCGACAAAGCTGTTTTCTCCTGGAATGGCCTGATCCTAGTGGGGAGTGCATGCCATGTGCAATTACCATCAGCCGAGTCATGCAGGAATACAGTGCAGGGAGCCTCTTCACGGCTGTAATGATTGGGCACCATTCCTCCACATTTTATGTTGGTCTCTGCAGTTATTCCCTCGTTAGCAACATCAAAGTGTCTGACACCCAGAACTAGACGTTTTAGTAAAAACTTGTGGTGGGCAGATCATGTGGGTCTATGTTCTCCAAGATATTCCCACCAACATATTTTAATGCCATGTGCCAGGACACAGTCATGATAACTTAATCGCCTTTGTTGTTTCTGGAAAGATCCGCAGTGAACCACATGGTGCAATAAATGCAGACGTAAGAGGCATGCTGAAATCACGAGTAAATAAAGGTAACGTTGGTAGATCACTGGGACCGGATAACTGTACAGGCGTCGTAAAAGTCACACCAGTGCACCAGTCTGCCAAGCTCTTCTTTGATGACCTCGGAAAGGTCAGCAGGGCTGTTACTGGTGGAGGCCTAAAAGCCTTATTTTTAGCAAGTCACTGATAAATTTCTCCACTTTAGTATTTGTGCAGCACCACAGGGAATCCAAAACATCACCCCCCCCTCCCCACCCATCACTCACCTTGACTTTTAAGACAGACGGTGCCCCTGTGAACCTCACACAAAAAAATAATAAAAATAAATGCAAGAGATAAAAAACGTCCGTCAGCATGTACCTCTGTTATGTAGGCGCGATTCCTCCTTCAAAGTCAGGGGATCGGCAGGTTCTGATCCGCATCAAGCTCGGAAAGCAGTCTGTGGCCAGGTTTATCCCTCCCGGCAGCCTTCTGTTCAGAAGCTCATTTCGGGATGGGAGCGATGCAGGCTAAGCCGTCTCGTTACCCCGCTCGGCGCTCTGGGAGCATGATGCTGCCTACCAGAGTCGCTTCCCCCGCAGCCATGACGGGAGCCGCACATGAGCCAAAGCGCAGGATCGCAGGGCTGACACTCCCCATGAAATCGCGGTTCCTTCAGCGTGTTGGGTGTGGTGGCTCTGTGGACAGTATCATGACCTCACACCTCCCAGGCTTTGGCTTTGACTGCCACCTCTGGCTCCGCGTGTGCACGTTGCTCCCCTGGTCACAAAAAATGTAGCCAGGTGAGCCGGAGCCTTTAATCTGCCATTTTTGGTGTGTGAGTCTGTGCCCTGTGATGAACTGGCATGCCGTCTGGGGTGTCCCCTTGCCCGACACCTTTCCTGGGACAGTCTCCAAGCTGGGGATGTCATCAGTCTTTCAATTCTCAGTACCTAATTCCATGGCACCACAAAAACAAATTTTCCATTCAACGCACATTTCTTTATTAAAATTAAGAGAATTGACAAAGGAATATACCGTAGTAAAACTATTTACAAATTAATATTAAAAGTGGCTTTAAATGGCAATATTTTAGTAACTGAAGTAGCCTATAAATGCACGCATACACACACACGCACACACACACACACACACGCCTCTTTATACATTTTGAATAGTTTGGCTAGTCAAAATTCACTGGCACGCTGATACATAACCCTGTTGAAAGAAACAGCCTGACCAGCTTAAGCTAGTTGACCAATTTATGATAGTTGACCAGCTTACGGTATGTTTTTGCTTGATGGTTTCATGGTTTAGCTGGTCATACCAGCTTATGATGGACATTCTAATTGGTTTAGCTGGTCATACCAGCATGACCAACTGGTGACCCGCCCAGTTAAACCATCAAAGAGCAGCAAGAGCTGGGACATGACCATCTTAGCCCATCGTAGACCATCTTAGACCATCATAGACCAGCTAAAAGCAGCTACCACCATAAGCTATATTTTTCAGCAGGAAATTGTTGACTGTAAATATCGACTTACACAGTCTATGGTTATTGACACATTAACGTCAAGGATGCTACAACATGATACAGCACAAATAATTTAGCACTTACCCTTAACCATGAACAGTGCAAGCAAGATTGAACGATATCAGCAATCTGTGTGTTTTTAGATAAAACAAGCTGGTGGCACATTATAGTACTAACTTTTAACACAATGGGAACTCGCAACGGACCGGGTTGCCAACTTTGGTCAGCTGGCTGGAGTGAAATTTTCTGCACACATGCACACACATTTAGATGTTTGTAACATTTTTACATATTGGATTACCTTGTAAATGGTCTTTAGGGTTTGCAAATTACAGCGTGCTTTTATTGTAGCTAATTTTAGGTTCGTAGAGGAATAATACAGATTTGCTGTAAGATGTCTTGAATGCGCGTGAGAGGCTGAATGCATGAGTGTCACGCCAGATTTGTGAGATTGGCAACCCTAAATGAAACACGCCACCTTTAATTCTCTGAATAAATTGGGTGTCGAGCCTTCATGTGCTTAACGAGGTTTGATGTGTTGCTTACTTTAGTTTGAAAAGAATGCAACTTCTTTTGCAAACAGGATTTTTGCAAAAAGTCTATAGATAGCGTTATGTCCAACTTTTGTTTGTTGCCGTGTTTTTTGTCAGAAAGTGCACAGTGTGTTGCAGCTGCTGAATCTCTGACATTTCGAAAGCTTCTTTATCTTCAGGTGTCGGAGTGCCATCCCCGAATTTGCCAGACTTGGTATGGCTGTTCAGATTCTTAAATCACAAACGAGTTGGATTCTTCAGCTAAAGATTATTATTTAAAATGAGCAATTCTGCACAATACGACACAATTTGGATAATGCATCATGTCATTTTTTTTTATTTGCATCCTTTAGTCTAGTGCGGTAACAGGTACCGACCTTTGACTCAGTACTACCGACAATGGGAAAAACCAGTATTATTACATTTTGTGAGCTTTGTAATTTGGTAGAACATCAGTTCCTGTGACGTGACTATGCTAGACTCATCGCAGCACTGTGCTGCTTAAGCTCTGCTGGAAAGTGGATGGCTCTCTGAGAAACTCTTAAACCCGTTATGAATAAGTTTGTTTGTGTTTGAGGACTGAAAGCAGGGCTACACTTCTGCAGGATACTTTTACTCCTTGGGTGTCCCGCAGTGTTTCCTCTCTGAAGTGCAGTTGGGTGACTCATTTTTTATTTCTGTTTTTAGTGTCTAATTTAAGTATACTACAACCATCCATCCATCCATCCATCCATCTTTGTATCATCTAGGCATCAAGAGTTCTCAAAACAACCTGATTCTTTCCAGTACACTATGATACTGCTGACTAACAGCGCAACCTATCACTGCGTTTCAGAAATATTCAACCATTGATATAAAGCAGAAAATAAAGAATAAAGAAAATTAATTTGAAAGGATTCATAGCCATCTACAGTACCAGTCAAAAGTCTGGATACAGCTACCCATAGAAAGATTTATTTGCTCTATTTTCTACATTTTAGAATAATTAATAATACATAAAAACTATAAAATGATATATGGTATAATGCTCTGAACAAAAAAGTATTTAAAAATGTATTTGTTGGGGGGGGGGCGATCTGTAGGTTGGGACTCATAAGGTTGCTGGTTCAAATCCCATGGTCAGCAGTGAAAATCCCACCATTGGGCCCTTGAGCAAGGCCCTTAACCCCAATTACTCCAGGGACTGGCTGACCCTACTGTCTCCTCTATGCCAGTTCCATAAGGTGGCCTCCTGGGATGTTATTCCAGTCGTCCTGAAGGTGGTCCCACATATATACTGAGCACTCATTGGCTGCTTTTCCATCATTCTCTGCCAAAACCATCTCTTCTGGGTTTAGGTCAGGTGGCCAGGTCACCTTTGTGGATTGCTTGATGTATCCAAACTTTTGAGTCATATGTTGAACATTGACATTTTGGTATGCTAATATCAGTTACCCCTATTTCAGGTGCCTCTCCATTCTCTCTGAATCCCTGAGCACCAGAAGTCAGAGTCAGAGCGCCTGTCTGATGTCACCGAGAAGGGTTGCCGTGGAGACCTTGGCCGCTGCGTGATGGCCGACTGACTCGGCGCGACCTGCGAATGCCAAGTACGCATCCGAGGGTGGGGCCTGCCTCAGTCTCGAACGATTGCCTGCTGGATGGAATTGAGGTGAATGGAACACATGCCCAAGGAGCAGGACCCTAACTTATCAGAGGGGGAAGAAAAACGGTATGTCCTGCCTATTGCCTGTCCAAAAAAACAAAAAAGGTCAGCTGGCTTGTGGATATGATTAATCAACCCTGTTCATCATTAGTCTGAATTGTCTGTAATCTTCGTTTGGATCTGCTAGAGTGCTCACCTTCACCCAGCTCGCTTTTAGCTAATGACTGCATTAACCTCTACTACATAATTTATTTGCTTTTTCAGCATTAACAGGCACATATTTCATTTAGATGGTAGCCACGTCCATTTTTGCAGAGCTTGGCTGGGCAGTGGCCTAATTGAGGAACATGACTACAGTGGCTTCTATTCAGGACACGATCAGGATCACGTGGGATCCGCCCCTTTCCCGCTGGCTAGGCATAGTTCCTGACGTAAACATGCTAAACCTCACTGCAGTGAGAACAGTGATACGGGTGATTAAAAAAGTCTGCACAATGAGGTAGGAGCGGTCGGGGGAAACGGTGGGACCCATAACCTTGTCACCCGCGAGTCGGGGTGGTGGTGGTAAAAGCCGTCGACCGGTAGGGGGGGTGCTACAGTGAAACTTGCCAGCCTGATTAATACTGCTTTCATATCCACTCTACGGCATGTCGTCATTTTGTCTTTGTATGGTTTGGGCTCCTGGCAACCCATGATATTTACCTCTCATCGCTACAAGTGTCAAACGACCTGAACCTCATGGGTAAATCATGAGACTTGACACCTATGCGGACGAGTAACCAATGATGTCTTCCAACTGTACTGTCCACATGAGAGAAGTTATTGCTGCGGACCATACCCCAATCAGCACATTAACGAAGCCAGTCAGTCCGTTCGGCAAGAGCAAGACGCAGTTTGCCGGTGCCCGGTACAATCATTTCGATGTGATGCAGTATTCTTGTTTTTGTCTATCGCCACGTGGTTTCAGTGATGACACCGATGAGGTGTTCGAGACGGCAGGGCTGACACACTCACATGCAGACTAAGCCCAGCTTGAGCCACCGTACTGCCTCGGGTTTTTCGTCCTTGTCAGAAGCCTTGTCATACATTGTTCATGGGTAGCTGCTTCATTAAGGAGCCTCTGCACTCCTTGAGTAGGCCATCAACCTCCCCCCAACCCCATCTCCCCTCTCCTTTCTTCTTCCTGCATATTCTTTCTCATCTCCTCCTTTCATCTCCCTCCCATGCCCTTTCCTTCCCTCTCCGTTGCTGGCTCTTGCCTCCTTTGCCTCAGCCCCATAACATCTCCTTTTTTCTCTTATCTCTTCTTGCATTTAAGGAGATGTTTGGATGCTCCCAAGATGTCCCAGTGTTGTGTGGCACCTGCCCCCCCCCCCCCATTTTTGCTGATGAGTCTTTCTCTTCTAAAACTCCTCAGTGGAGCCTTTGCTAGGTTCTCCATGCAGGAGTTAAGCCCTGCCTTTTAATTCATGTAGCATGTCGACTCCTTCTGAATAGCCTGTAGTTTTCTCGAAAGATGATGTTAAAATCCATTTTCTTGGAACGTTCTTTGATCTCAAAGCTAGAGATGATATTCCTGCACTGGAAGGCAGGAATTTGTTGCTTAATAATTTCCCTTCGGAGCGGCACGTCAGTGCCTCACGTAAACAGCGTCTGGCAAAGCCTAGTCTTAGAAGAGCTTATTGATCCTGGTAAGCACTATGGAGTTACCTCAAGTCTGGAGCAAGACGCATCCAGGCCACCTGATCTACAGTGGGTTCATTAGCATAGCATTTGTTTGCAAGGGCGTCCCCCGCGCTGAGAGCCCGCAGGATTGATAGTGGTGTCATGGTGAGCATGGTTCATCCTGTAGATGTGGGAAGTACCTTACTTTGTTGTATGACCTGGTCCTCTGCCGAGGCATTGACAAGCACCTTCTGCAATGTAGAGGCAAACCTTGTCAGCACTGACCAACCAACCAGGCTGGAAGCAGATCTGCTGAGGCTTTGATTTGCAGCAACAGCCACCTGGCTCCAGATGGGCGGTGCCCCAGTGGGATGGGCAGCTGGAAAGAGGCTCCTAAATCCAGCCCGCCGTCGTCCAATGGCAGTGCGTGGGGAAACACCTTCCCACCGTTGCTCAATGGCAGCACTTGGGGAAACACCTTCCCGCCGTCGTCCAATGGCAGCGCGTGGGGAAACACCTTCCCGCCGTCGTCCAATGGCAGCACTTGGGGAAACACCTTCCCGCCGTCGTCCAATGGCAGCGCATGGGGAAACGCCTTCCCGCGGTCGTCCAATGGCAGCGCGTGGGGAACCGCCTTCCTGCTGTCGTGCAATGGCAGCGTGTGGGGAAGCTCCTTCCCGCAGTCATCCAATGGCAGCGCGTGGGGAAATGCTTTGCTGCTCTGCCGGCCATCCGGGGCTCACCGGGCAGTAATGAATCCGCGTTGCGGCTCTCTACCGTTGTTTATTTGTAGCCATGATGACATCCAAAATGACATAAAAGATAAAAGTTTCAAAAACTACTCAGGTGTCATTTACATAATACTGTGCGAAATTCTGAAGCAGCCCAAGAAAATGTTTGTTTAAATAATCTTAGTGTTGTTGGTGGAAAACTGCATCACGTCTGTCAAAGTGAGTCTGCTTAGCCACACAAAAGCACTCCTAAAAACACCCAAGTACATGCAGTAACCGTCCGATATTTAAACCCATGTTTTTGTTGACTTGACCAATAGTACGCTATGTTTAACTGATCAGTACTTCCTCAGATAATTTGACTGATTGATTTAATTAGTTCAGTGAGCTGATGGTGATATTTAACACATACAACAAGGTATCAGTAACTTTTTGGGGAACAGATTTATAATTTTTATTGTGTCCAGATATACACTACTTCCCCAGATAAATGGCTTTCAGCATTTAATTTGGTTAGGCCCTTTAACACAGCATTGCGCATATAGGTCAGCTGACCGCTGAGGGCTTCCGTGCTGTGTAGTGAGGCCGATCCTCCTCAGCGTGAGGGTGGATGTGGGGAGTGAAATGGGCCTGATGAGGGATGGAGGGAGGAAGACCCTGCAGGGCTGCTGTGGCCAGCGCATGGTGGCAGGAAGGGGCTGGCTGTCAGCCCACCCCTAACGGATATCCCAGTTCACAAGGCAATAGTGAGCAGGGAGCTGGACTGAGAGGAAGCCTGGCTGTCCAGCACCAGCAAGCAGGTCTTCTGTACCACATAGGGAATGCCACTATCCCCTCATAGGCTTTATAAGCCGAGAACTTACAGACATAAATGTCAGATGAAACAGCATGTGAAAACCATACTTAGTCTGTTTCCGTATTTGTTTAGGTTTTTTTTTTTTTGAAGTTAAAAGCAGCCCCATCTACATATAAATAATACGGGCATGTGGTATATGGGAGTTCAGATGTTTTCATCCTTGGCGTCAGGTCACTGTTCCTGAGAGATCAAAATGGGCTTCTCCCTGACCCTGTAGACATCTGAGCACTGGCTGTGCACAGTAAGAGTGTCGCGAGGAGAGCTGCTCGCTGTCCGGCCCGTCTGACGGATCCTCCGTGACACTCTATATCCAGGGTGCCTCGTCTTATCGGCGGAAAGCAGGTGTAAAACCAGTGCAGCTGACATCCGGGGGACAGCTCCGTTTCTTATCCGGCGTTCCATCCCTGGGAATGACGTCCGCTAATTATATGTCAGGGAGCACGGAGATGGCTTACCCTTAGTGACGGAGCCTTTGTGTGCGTCCGTGTGCTTCTGAGGCTATGAAGACATGAGCTATATCGATGCCTCATGGACTTATATAGTAATATAATAAATAGATAAATCATACAATTGGTTAAAACATTTTTACTGTTTGTAACCAGCATGAAATTTTGCATGAAAGTCCATCCATCCATCCATCTATCCATCCTTTCATCCATCCACCCATCCATTTTCTAAATCTGCTTGAGCTATGCAGGGTGATACAGGTCTGGAAACTATATAAGAAGTCATGTTTTATGTTATATATATTATATAATTGGAATATTAAAATGCATTTTTTTATATATTTAAAAAACTTCAATGTACTTTTTCATTGTACCTGAAGCTGCCTCTTTGTGCAAGTCATACTGCTATGACTGTTGTTGCTGGTGCTGGTGCTGCTGCTGATGTTGCTTCTGCCCCGTAAACCGCATGCTGACAGTGGAAGCACGCCCGCCCACTTCTGGTCTGGAGGAACGCAGCCGGCCAGCCCAGGCAGCGCACGGCCCGTGATGTCATGGCAGCTGTGTGCAGGGTTTAGCCCAAACCAGAAGTGGGACATTTAAAGCAGGGGGAAAAAAACTCCAGTGGGCCTCTCAAGGCAGCTGTCTGGTGAAATTAATTCATTGTAGACTGATTTGTTTATTCAGCTCATCAAATTAATTAATAAACCTAAGCTCTAATCAGGATGCTGTTATATAAGATGTTCCAGCAACGTAGATGCATTGAGATGTTTTAAATATATTAATGAAATATTTCCTGAGTTCATGTGGGGATATATGTGTGTGTGTGTACTTATATATATTTACACACACATATGTGTGTGTATAAATATATATATGTATGTATGTATATATATATATATATGTATTTATGTGTGTGTGTTTATAAGTATATATATTTGGGGGTGGGAACAGACGGTCACTGTGCGAATTAGCTTGTGATTTTAAAACGGCACAGGGTCACCCGCGGGAGCCGACACTCAGGCTGGCGTGGCGTTTGAACGCTGCTGAGACGGGTCGAGGAGAGGAAGCGAGGGAGACAAAATCAGGGGGTAAAGATGAGAGCGAGAGAGAGAGATAGTGAGAGATACGGGGACGGTTTTTATGGACAAGGGGGGTGATTGGAGGAGGGACCTGAGCGGGATAGAGGGATGGGTGATGAGGGAGGGAGAGAGAGAGTGAGAGGCTCAGAACAAAAGCAGGCCGATTCTGCTGGAGCTGTCAGAGAACACGGCAGGCGTGAGAGCTGAGGGCGACCGGAGAGACTCGGGCGACCGGCCTCAGCATGCACATCCTCCAGTCACACTGTGTGATCAGGTCAGCATCCCTCTGCCGTCCCGTCCCGTCCCGTCCCGCACGTGTCCGTCCGTGCTCGTGTGGGTCTGTCTGTGCGTGTTTTCTGGCGGAGGCAAACCTGACGATGCTCTGCTGTGCCGTGTGTGCGTCTCGTGTGTCACCCGCAGGGAGGTGACCTCGCCCTTCCCATTGACCCCGCGGAACTGCGCGCTGACAAAAGCAGAGATAATTAACAAAATGTGTTTTTTTTTTTAAAAGAGATTATGGCATGTAGGGCATTCCAGTTAGCGATTAAGTGGACATTAATGAAGCACACTTTTCTTTTATCAGCGTTATCCTCCGTTATATCTTGAACATAGTTTTTAGAGAAAGTTTTGCAAAAAATATATTGTTTTTATCCTGTCAGTAATAATGATATTATTGCTACCTTTTAAGCCTTATTCTGATTTATATAATCAAATGCTGGAATAAAAAGGAAAAACTGATTATTCCCACCAGTAATACTGTTCGGATCACGTGATGTTAATGAGTAGGAGAGAATGTGTTTTGATTGTGATTTATAATTACAAACCTGTAAAGAATTATATTGTTTCCTAATGTAAATCCTAAATAGCATCGACGGATAGCTTCTTGCTAATAAAAAAATGAGACTGCATAATTCACACCTCGACGCTGCGCGTCAGTCTGAGATAACGCTGCCCTAACCTTAAATGCCACGCGCCTCCGCTTTTCAGTCATACTGTAATCCAGGGTAAGCAGCTACACCGGGCATGAGCAGGAAACAGCCAGCTTCTTAGAAAGGGCAGTGACGGTGCTGGCTGCTTCCTCGCACCCGAGGCGCTGAAGTGAGACTCCCAGTCCCCCCACTGCCGCTGTGCTCAGCCCAGAGCCGTGGGTTTGCTCACACGCCAGTTATCATGAAACTGATGCCGCTGCACATATAACAGTTAATTTTAAACTAGTTCATTAAATGTTACACTGGTTAAATGATTTGCGTCTGTGATGACAGTGCGGATGTAGATCTGGATATGTACTACGTCAGTGGCGTGTAACGCTAACCTGCCAGCCGCTCTCAAACTCGCCCTCCCGCCACACGGCACCTGTGAGCCGCTACCACCTCCTAATGTCGGTCTGCTGTAGCTGCTCCATCCCTGTGACGAATAATTGATGCTTTGGAGCAAAGGGATTGGTTGCTGTGCCCTGCTGTCGATCCAGCCTCCGTCTCCTGTGGCAGGGGCCAAAACGCGGATCGTCCCCTTATTATTAATTACCCTGACGCACTGTAGTTTAACGCGCTGTGGCTCCTCTGGGAGTCCCAGCTGGTGCTGGTCTGAGGGCAGCACTTACTTAACACGCTGGCATTACATAACCAGCTGGACAGGTCGCTAACCCGCCACATAGCTGCGGTGTCTGCGCTAACTTAATTAGGGGGGCGCCGTGGCTGGTGTCCTGAGATTAAAACCTGATGGATAATACTGCTGATAACTGATCCAACGAGCCCCCAGTGTGATGGATCTTACCTAGAACCTTGAGACACACACGTACCAGAGATTCCTTGGGAAGTTGTTCGTAATGTTTTTCGTGACACGAGTTCTTCCCCCCCCATCCACTGTGTCCTGAATAGCGGACAGCTGCCGTACAGCTCCGACGGCCAGGCGGCGAGATCCCGGGCGCTGATCCGGTCTGAGTCTTATTCTGAGAGCTGTCTGAGGTGCTGAAGCAGACGTGTGAGAGCTGGGCTGAGCGGAGCGGGGCTGAGCGGAGCAGAGCTGTGGGACTGACCTGGCGTTCCCCAGCCTCCTCACCAGCGACCAGCTTCAGGCTGCTCACGGGAAATCCTGCTGCTCTTCTGCCACTTTCAGCGTTCAGGATTGTGAATCACACAGGAGCGACAGAGACGTTCCCATATTCCTGCAGTAGCTGTGACTGCAGAGCGCTGTCATGTGGCCTCAAGTTAGCTCGGTCATCTGCTCGACTTGATTGTGATTCAGTGTGCCATTTATGAGATAGCAGTGCAGCCCAATTGCTCTGGCTAATCTGGGACACCGCATCTGTATTTAGTTGCAATTTGTTTTGACGACAAGCCCCAAAATTCTTATCAAGCTTGGCCTTTGGCCCACGTGAACTGGCTGTGCTGTTTAACCCTTAAATGAATTGCGGTTGGCATAAGCTCATTGCATGAAAGGGCATGAAAACAATGGTTTCCATCCTACAGAGAAGTACTGTATCCAAAAGTGAGCAGTGTGTTGGCTAAGTGGGTAGCACTGTTGCTTCCGATGAATGGGTACGACTCCCACCCTGTTCTGTGTGTCTGCATACTCTCGCTGTGTCCATGTAGGTCTCCTTTGGGCACTCCGGTACAGTTAGGTGTTGTCGTGTTGTGTGCCCTGCGTTGGACTGGCAGCCTCGTGCCCGGTGCATCCTGGCATCACTGTGATCATGTATTAGGCAGGCTGTGATGGAAAATGAATGGATGAAAATGCATTGAAGTCCAGTGCTATGGAAGAACTTCCAAGCACTCAGAAGATTTACTGCTTTTGTCTGTAACTGATGGAAAGTGGATGTTTTATCTGTCTGACTGTCGGTCTGTGAGACCACACCCTATTGTTTTTCCATGCATTCTGCCACTGGCTGTGTTCAAAATGGTTTATTTATTTCTATGTATTTATTTTTCAAAAAATGTGCTTACTTTTGTATACAAAAATGTTGTTGTGCCATCTTTCTTAGTATGAGCAGTAACTTGACAACAGACATCAGCTTCTTACTGAAATGTGGTATACATGGAGCATTTATGGAGTGTTTATCATCTGAACCCTGCGATTTGCACTACGTTGTGGGTATTTTGTAGTGCACTTTTTATTGCACTAAGATCGGCTCTTGTAATTATGAACAATATGACAAAATGGCTGATGCACCTTATAGTGCCCTAGTCCTGTTATAGGGAGCAATCTCAAAAGCAGCCATAATAAACATTCATTAATCAGTATTTATTTTGAGCTTTGTGTCAATTTGCGATGAGAAACCAGTGAACAAGGATGATTCTCTCGAGGAATTATATTTAGTGCGTGGTGAATTTTTAGGACGCTTTCTGTTACGTAAAGGTTGCTCGCAGCCATCCCCAAGGACTAAAGAGCTAGCAAACCACTTTTAGCAGCACACAAGCTAAAGGCTTCTCACTCTCTGATAACAGCTGTGTGAGAATCAGTGTCCCCGTTTGCCTTTTGTCTCCCCCCAATGCTGAGAGCTCCATTGGGCAACATGCTACTTGTAGAGCACTTAGCTGGGTCCCTGCTTTTCAAAATCACAGTGAAATGCTGTGCGTGATTGCGCCACATTGTTACTGTGGGATTTAGTGTCTGGTAGTGATGAGGACAAATCTATATCGAGTCCAGTTCAAGATCCAGACCTTGAGAGTCTAAGTCTAAGAGACTTTGGAGGGGTTTGAGACAAGCACTTTGGGAGACATGAGCCCAGAAAAAATCAAGTACATTTTCCAGAATATGGCTTACTTATACTTATTTACTATCATCATCACCCCTGCTAATATTTAATAGTCAAATTGTAATGTTTAAGTGTAGTCATTAGGATTTCCATTTTCAATCTAAAGAAGTAACTGACACCACTGACTACCAAAATCACCTCCCCCCCCCAGGTCCTCGACAATAAAATGTGCCCGGGGGGCTGACGGTTATGAAATGTGTACGAAAATATGGGGTAAATTGCACCCTGTATTGTTTCAAAATTGGACACAGCTTTTTATTTATTTACGCTCTGTTTATCTCTGGTGCCATAATATATGGGACGGGTGGGAACCTTAATGCTGGCAAACACTGTCAAGAGATACACTTCAATGAGTGATAGAAAGGAGACAATCCTTTGATCTCAAGCATAAGTATTTAATCACAAATACCCAACACGATACCACTGCTAACGTGATCAAATATTCATGTGAGTCGCTCATCCGAGAGAGACGTAAAAAGCTGTATGTAACAGTTTCTCGTACAGATAAATTAAAGCAAGTTTTCATTGGCTGTACCGATTGTTTTGTGTTTAGTGTAGCCGAACCAAATAATGACTCAATTAACTGACATCTTGTCAGTCAGTGATACACTGTGGGGCCGTCTTTTCAAAAATAAATAAAATCAGTATACAGTCAATGCAATTAATAAAATTTAATTAATTTTTCTTTTTTAAATTGTATTGTATTTTTTAATATGTATTGTTATTTCAAGAGGCGTAGGAGAAATGAGAAAGTTTATCACTGGGGTGGAAAAAATAGATCCTGCATCTCCTTCTGAATTTGCAAATCCACATCATAGTCATTCTTGTCTGAGACCAATTCAAGAATGAGTAGAAATGCTTTCAATTCTGAGACATTACCGAGTAAATGAAGGTGTGGTTTTCTGGATGATGATGCAGATAACGTACTTCTGTTCTCTTCTGTCTGTTTTTCCTACTGTAGGTGGCTCGATGGCCCAAAAAGGAAGAGGAAAAACAGCCAATGTTCGGTGAAGGGCATGTCTGGTAAGAGCCCACTACGCATTCTCACAGACAGCAGGAAGAGAGACGGGCAGGCTGAACATTCTTGAGTTTCATGACACCAAATAGGAGCCCATTGTTGCATGCTCAAGATCATTTTGAGGCCTTCAACAAGATCCCTTTGTGGCCTGAATAAGATTTTGAAGGGGGAGGATTTGTGGAGGAGGAGTAAGAAAGTGAAATGAGTTCAAGGGAGAGACTGTCTGCCTGGGGACTGTAAGACATCTCGGAAGCATGGCAGCCGAGGACCATTTGGACCAGATCACATCTAGGGGCTTCCCGTATGGTCTTGTATTTTGCTATTTAAGACAGAATACATAAGGTATTCCCCAGTGCCTTGTTATAACCTAATTTCTTGTTGCGGTTGTCAGCAGGGCAGATCAAAGTGCCATAATCTTGTTGTGCAGGTTCATAAGTCGATATCTGGAGGTAGGCTGCTGAGTTCTGGTTATCAGATGAAAGTGAAATGGTGCTGGAGGAGTACTAATGCTCTCTAGAAGACCTCAGGGTTCATTATTAAAGCCATGCAGATGATGAGGAGCAACAAACGTTCGCAAAATATCAGGGAGCCTTTGCTCTACTTGAAGACCAGCGAGGCAAAATCCCAGCAGGGTGAAGGATCAGTTTGTGCTCATTTTACAGCCAGAAATATAACCCTATCTCATTAGTATCAGCTCAGTCTTTTTGTTCTGTGACATCTCTGCCTTTGTAATCTGCCTCACTTTTGATTGATTCTTCATATTAATATTCAATAAAAGGGTCAATGTGTCCCTTCATATTTTGCGATGGAGAAATTCTGGGTTTAACTTTTTTTTGTACTTTAGCCTGCTAACATAAAACCATCTTCAAGGTCTCCAGATACCTTCTTTTAATGGTATAGCGAAGAAAGACAGACAGATTGCTCTGGATGGAGAAGATGCGCAAACACCTTCTCTATCACAGGTCTCTATTTGCACTCTAGTTGATTGCTTTAGGTTGCCTCACTTTTCTTAATCATAGCATAGTCGCTGTTTCACCATCAGCTGAATGGCCGTTCACGTTGATGAGCCCTGGTGCAGCTGGTTGCAAAGCCCCAGCCCCCAATTACCAGTAACAGGGCCTTTACTCGTCCTCTAGAACACGCCTCTGAAGGAGCTGGCCTTTGAAGAGAAGCTTGTAACAAGCTTGCTGAGTTTCTGTGCCTTGGTCTGGCTAACTGCGTAGCCAGGGACTGAGGAAGATGAGGGTGCTACATGCTGCTCAGTGATACAGCTGGACGTGTTCCATCAACCCCCCCAGGGTGTCTGTGCCATCCACAGGTGTCCGTGCCATGGGGGAGCATGTGAATGTGCTGTAGGTGGCACACATTTAGTATAGCCCATATCCACAGTTACATACACACATCTGGATTGCCAGTGGGAAGATATAGGGGGCACTCTATGACCTCCTGCTTGCATTGGTGCGGCCTTCGCTGTGCACACATTGGAATGTGACAGACTGGCTATGGAGCCGTGTTGGCCGCCTGATCGCTGATTTGGGGACCGCGCTAACTACCAGCATCGCTTCACGTGACAACGCCATCGTTCCCTTTGGCCAGCTATTTTTTTTTTTCTTTACTGCGAGATTTCAAAATGGTGTCTGTTTGGATTTGTGAGATATATTTAGCACAAGTCCCTCCTTATGTGACCTTAATTTGTTCCACCAACACTTGCTCATAAATTTTTACATTCACATTACTTGCTGATTATTTTCCCCATTTCATCCCATGATATAAGAGGTCAGAGGTCAGTTTCTCCCCATAGAACCGGATTTCATGGAAAACGATAGGAAATTACTATATATGATATGGTATAAACACATAATTTTATCAGGATGTTTCAAACATGTGTTTGTGCACTTGCTGTGCAGCGTGTGCGGGGCAGCACCCGCAGTCCTGTGTCACATGCCCACGGTCGGACGGCCATGTTGGAGGGCGGAAGCTCCTCCTTCCTGAGCTGTCTGTCTGGTACTACCGCCCCCTAGCGCTGAGCCTTTCTGTTGCAGGGTACATTCCCAGTTACCTGGAGAAGGATGAGCCGTGCGTGGTGTGTGGGGACAAGGCCACTGGGTACCACTACCGCTGCATCACCTGCGAGGGCTGTAAGGTGGGTGGCCGCTTGCGCAGACGACAATCCCGGGGGCGAGGGGGCGGCTAGGGAGAGCAGCCCTAGGCGGCGGCGCTGATCTCTGGGTGCCTCTGGTCTTGGCGTGAGATGGGGCGACTCGCCGCAGGAGGAGGGGGATCTGGCCAGCTCGCTTAGGAAACAGTACAGTAGGTTTGGATATTTGTTCTCCGGGGGAACATGCGGTGAGAGCCGTGTCTGGGAAGGCGAAAGCACGGTCTCCTCACCGCCAGCTAAGCAGAGAGCCCTGCATTAACTGTTCTGCCACCTCCAACATCAAGCCGCCTCCATCAAGACGTCGAGGCAGAAAGAGTCAGACAGCCTCTGCCGCTCGCTGGCTCTCTGACATGCCAGGCGCATCTCGGCGTCCGCCTCGGCTCCCCGCCAGCGCTCTCTGGCCTGTGATCGCCTGTCGCCGCCAGCTCCCCTTCTGTAGCTCTGCCTGCGCTGCTAGGCGGCATGTAGAACAAACCCAAAAATAATCAGTGTTCCCTGAAAGAAGGTATCAGCCATGCCGAAGCACCGGAAAACACGACTGTTGCTGTAGTTCCCCCGTGTGAGGCGCTCTGTGTCACTGCGCCCGAACGCCCACTGGCTGCAGTGCTAGCCTCGTTCTGGCTGCAGCGCTAGCCTCGTTCTAGGTGCAGCGCTAGCCTCGTTCTAGGTGCAGCGCTAGCCTCGTTTTTGCTGCAGCGCTAGCCTCGTTCTAGGTGCAGCACTAGCCTCGTTCTAGCTGCAGCGCTAGCCTCGTTCTAGCTGCAGCGCTAGCCTCGTTCTCTCTCGTCTCTCTTTAATCGCCTCCTTCTCTCCTCTTTCCTGGACTGCAGGGCTTCTTCCGCCGCACCATCCAGAAGAACCTGCACCCCTCTTACTCCTGCAAGTATGATGGCTGCTGCATCATTGATAAGATCACACGGAACCAGTGTCAGCTCTGCCGCTTCAAGAAGTGCATCGGAGTGGGCATGGCCATGGACCGTGAGTCGCCACGCCCGCCAGTCTCCTCGCCCACAGTTGTCCAGCGCATGCGAGCTCCATGAACAATCACTGCAACCTGCCGCCATGCATTGAATGCGATTTCTCAGCATACATATTTAACACAAGCATGTCAGCGCAGCAGAGGTGCGACAGCCTGACACATGCAGACGCTGCATGTGGCCCCACTGGGCTGTAAAACGGTGCAGACCTCCTGCTAAAAGCCCACCTTGCTCACACTCCCACTGCATTGTCATAGGTCATGCAAATTAAATGACGCAATTAAAAATACTTTAATAATTTACTGTTTATTTTATTCTTATCAATCTGGATTTGCAATTCACATTTACAGGAAAAGCAAATCATCATTAATTCAATGGGATTTTGACTTACCAAATCATGCCAAATAACACATAAAGCCTAAAATAACACTAACATACAGTTTAAGTAGGAATTTTATGACAAATACAAAGCCTGTATAAAGTAGAAATAATGTATTAGTGTAGTATCACTTACTGGAGTCTTGCCTAGCTTGGATAAACAGGATATGTTCTGAGAAATGTCGTTAGGTGATTTCATCATAGAGTGTACTCACACAAACGTAGCTGGTATAGCCTACTGCACATCTAGGCTATATGGTATAGCCTAAATAACGATAAAAAGTATAGTATAGTAAATACATAAACCAGTAACATAATTGTTTATTGTCATGTATTATGTGCTGTGCATAATTATGTGCTAATATGACTGGCATAGCAGTAGCTTTGTTTACTTCATCACCACAGACATGTGAGTAGTGTGTGTCGCTACGACATTACGGCGGCTTCGACGTTACTAGGCGATAGGAAACCTATCGTAAGGTGAAAACCGTACAAGACAAAAATTGTATTTTAATACAGTACACCTAACCTAACAAAACATAACCTAGCCTACCTTACTTAGAACACTTACATTAGCCTACAGTTGGGCAAAAACATTAACACAAAGCCTGTTTTATAAATAAAATGTTTAATATCTCATGTAATTTATTTAATAAATATGCGATGGGAATTTGATTTCTTGATTATACCTGCAAGCTACTGTACGCGCCATGTTTGGGCCATGGCTATAACCAGCTTTTTCGGTCTCTGTCGCAGTGGTGCTGGATGACTCCAAGCGAGTGGCCAAGCGACGGCTCATCGAGGAGAACAGGGAGCGCCGGAAGAAGGAGGAGATGGTGAAGAACCTGCAGAACCGACCTGAGCCTTCCAGCACCGAGTGGGAGCTGATCCGCTTGGTGACGGAGGCCCATCGCCACACCAACGCCCAGGGCTCCCACTGGAAACAGAAACGCAAGTTCCTGGTAAGCAGGGACACCTGTTCATCTGTCAGTCTTCTCCTGATTCGCCGATTTGGGGGGGCGTTCACCTGCCTCAAGTGTTGGGGAGGTTACTTGCAAAAGTAATCTATTACATATAGAGGTGGAAAGTACAAATCTAGGCCAAGGGTTTCAATCAACCAGCTGAGTACTCAAATCTTTATGCTCAACTTTGTGAATAACTTCCTCAACACTGCCTATCTCACTTCAAGTCAGACTTGAAGCTTGCTGTTTCTCTACAGTGTCCTCTGTCCCTCACCTTTGATTTTTTTATTTCATTTGCTCATCCCTTTGTTTTCTGAAACTTAATGTCGGAATTGTGGGTTATCTTCCTGGCCCAAATGTGGGTTATCTTCCTGGCCCAAATGTGGGTTCACTTAAGGGCCCAAGATTTAAGCAGTGATCCTTAGAAGAGGTATGGTTAGAGAGCTCAGATACAAGTTGGGTAGGTTTGGAAAGCTTGGGTAGGTTTTGGGAACTTGGGTAGGTTTAGGGAACTTGAGTTGGTTTGGAGGAACTTAGGTAGGTTTTGGGAACTTGGCCAGGCTTAGGGAACTTGGGTTGGTTTCGGGAATTTGGGTAGGTTTAGGGAACTTGGTTTTGTTTCGGGAATTTGGGAAGGTTTGGAAAACTTAGGAAGGTTTAGGAAACTTGGATAGGTTTGAAAAACTTGGGTGATTTTAGAGAGCCTGAGTTGAAGAGCTTGGATAGATTACAGTTGGATATCCTCTGTACTTTTTGGAATAATTCCAGTTAAAATGTGCAGCAGTAAATAATCTCCAAATAATGACCTCAGTGGCCATTTGTGTCATTCTGTTCTTTCCTTTTTCTAACTGAGAAATACTGTACAATGATACAATGAAACAATGATATTTTATATAACGTTTAACACAATCCCATATACTGTAGTTCAGGGGCGTTTCTAGGATTTTCATTTAAGGGGGGCTGAGCCCCCATAGATGTTTAACACATATTTGGCTTGTTTAGAATCAGTACTCAAATGAGTCTTCCTGATCACACACACGTGCACTGTTTACT
>JAODKM010000088.1:26126290-26139657 GCA_026780845.1 Petrocephalus sullivani | reverse complement strand
GCTAATAAACGCCCTTGTGAAGGGCTTAACCCCGCAGCCTGCAAACATGGGTCGTTCCTCCCGCCGCGTTCGTGACAATTGTCAAATGCTTTTATTATTTTACTATTACGAGTAATATGGTTACTAACTTTGGCCAGCTGACTGGCGTGAGATTTTCAATTCGAGACAAGTCTGCATACACATGCACACAAATGTACATGTATGTAAGTTTTATTACCTAGAGTTTTATTACTTAGAGTTTGCAAAGTACCCCAGTGCCTTTGATGTAGCTAATTTTAGTTTTATAATGGAGCAATACAGATTTCTGATGGCCGGAGAGTCGGCCACATATTGGTGACCTGGTAACCCCGTCTTGACCCGCACGCACAAACACTTCATGTAGCCGCATACAGCGCTGGCTTAAAGCGATCTTACAAACAGCTGCTTTACAAAAGAATTTTGTAACTGAATTTCTGAAGGTTAAGCTGGGATACTGGGTTTGAACAAGACAGTTTCTAATAAATAGATTGGACGTTTTGAAAGTCATAAAATTATACCCTTGGAATGATCATCTTTCCCGTCCAACGGGCAAACAGTCCGGGTCCTGGTGGTTCCCTTTAAACTCCCGTCGGTGGTACCAACAGGCCCACAGCAGGGGGAAGAGTCGATATTTTTGTGGCATAATTGTTCATTATTTCTTAGTTGGCATTTTTTATTCAGTTTTTCTTTATAAAATTGTTTGTATAATTTTATGAGTTTAATACGTTTTGAGGTTTACTGGTTTATTTGCAAGTAGGTGTGAATATTATTATGTTTTCCCCCTTGTGTGTGTTGCTGGACTGATCACCCAGTATATAAGTTTCCCCAGTGTGTTATTTTGGGTTTTTTCTTTTTCTTGTGTGGTCAGTGTTAGTTGGGTTATGTGGTATCGTAGTTTGTGTCTCATTATGTTTAGTTGACCTCGTTTGATTTGGCCTAAGATTTTCCTTTTCGTGGATATTCCTTTTTGTATTTTGATACTTTTTGGCTTTTTTGAGTAAAGTTTGCATCCAACAAACTGCCCCCTTGTGTCTGCTTGCTAGTCCCTCGATCACTGGTGGTGTCAGAAGTGGGATTCCTAAGCGTCCTTGGCATGTCACTGTCATCGCTAATCATGAGAGTTGGGATTCTGGACAACTTCGTCGTCCAAGTGCTGTAAATGCTTTAAGGTCTCCTTGGACAAAAAGTGTGGCTCCTTCTCTGTGGCTTGGTCACACCAATCTGCAGAAAGTAAGGAATCGCTGGGGTGAGAGAGATCGCAGACATTTCACACGTGGGGAAGCTTCGTCGAATGGCGTGACTGCAAACGTGTGGTCCCGGCCGCTGGTTCTCGCAGTCGGGGCCGGTGTTTTGCCAAATACTGCTACCTACCGCTATGTGCTCCCAAGCCGTTTTGCGCACGCGCAGTAAACATTTCACACATACGTCACCAGCCCAACGATCTGTGCTACCTTACACGTTGGCTGGTGTGACTGTTTTCGCATGCGCTGCATTCCATTCATCTGCATTTCTCGGTTTACCTTTGATAATGGCCACTAATAATGTTTCACTTAATTTATTTCTTCTTCTAATCCCTCTTAACTCAGCCTCCCTGTTTGAAAGCCATTTCCAATGTGGGTTTCACGTTTCTGTATCGCAGGACCTTAATTTACATTACAGTCGCCAAAGCAAGTATAAAGTCTCCGTCAAATCAGAAGTGCTGTGCACTTAAAAGGGGAAATTATGCTTCTCTTCCAAAAATCCAAAACCACATGTTGACATATAGAAATTACGTCAACTTCTGTTTTTAATATGTAATGGTAATTTAAGAGAGAATGCGCACCAGAAAACTGTTGACAGAGTGAGCGAGCACAGCCATGTGGCAGCATTATTCGGTAAGGTAGCACTGTCCGATAGATATGTGCTCCGGTAGCCAGGCTGTCCATGTTCTTACGCAGGTCCATCTTCACCAGGAACAGGCTGTTCTGAAGGTCAGCCAAGGCCTGGCACTGCTTAGCCAGCGTGTCATCAGCGGCAGCCAGCGCATGACGCAGCCTCTCCCCGCCGGTGTGAAGGTCCCCCCCCCCCCCAACTGCTGCAGGTCCATGTGCAACTGACGCAGGCTCTTCTCTCCGTCCTGCAACTTGAAGTCCACGGTAGTCCTCTGCCTTCAGGACCTCGATGGCCCGCAGCAGCGGCTGCTCCTCTCCCCAGGCCTTCTCAGCCTTGGTCAGCGGGCGGATGCGCAGGTACACCCGGACCTTCTCCGGGCTTCCTTCGCAGTGCTGAGGCCCCGGGAAGCCTCCGATGTCCGCAGCTGCGGCACCACCATCCTCCTTATCTGACAGTAGGCCGAGGGGAGATGCTAAAAGTGCTGCCATGGTGACCATGTTCTCTGTTGAATGTAATGGCGTCGCTATATGTGTTCTTCTTGAATTGCTGAGAGCCCACCAGCACCCCATCCGGCAACATTTCAGACACTGATTGACCATGTGTTGTCAGGTGTGCCGGAGTTCACTTCGGCCTACCTAGATGATATTGTTGTTTACAGCGCTTCTTGGGAAGAACATTTGGGGCATCTCGAGGTAGTTCTGGGCCGCCTTAATTCAGCCGGCCTAATGGTGAATCCGTCAAAGTGTGTGATTGCCCAGTCGGAGGTAGAATACTTGGGTTTTGTTATTGGCAAAGGGGTGGTTAGGCCACAAGTCCAAAATGTCCAGGCCATCGGAAGTTGTCCTCTACCGCAAACTAGGAAACAGCTGAAAAGCTCTGCTGAAAAGCCCAGATTTTACTCAGCCCTTTATCCTACAGACTGATGCTTCAGAGGGGGAATGGGGCAGTACTTCTGCAGGGTCCCGTGGATAACAGATGTCCAGTGGCATTCATTAGCCTTAAGCTTTCCCCCCGAGAAATTCGGTATGAAACAGTGGAGAAGGAATGTATGGCTGTAAAATGGGCTTTAGACTCTCTGGTACTACCTGTTGGGTAGGGCATTCAGCTTGGAGACTGACCACAAAGCCCTTGAGTGGCTGGAACGGATGAAGAACTCAACCAGCAGAATTACATGACGGTATTTGGCAGTGCAATCTTTTCGTTTCACAGTGAGCCATGTTCCCGGAAAGGATAATATCATGGCAGATTACCTCTCTCGCTGTCCTGGTGAGGATCTGGAAGGGGGGGAGCCTGTTATGGCCGGAGAGTTGGCCACACAATGGTGACCTGGTATCCCCATCTTGACCCGCACACACAATCACTGGCTGTATGCTTTTATCTAGGTTCATGTATAGACGCATCACATTGTTCCATATTTGGTATATTTCATTGATCATGGTTTGGTTTACGTCACTATTTTCATTAAGTACACAAGGCATTTTATTTATTAGGATATTTATGTGTGATTGTTAGTATTTATATATGTGGATATTTTGGTTTGCATTCTTTTTACTTGCAGTTACCTGGAGGAGCATTACAGCTTGGGGGTTGGTGTGTGCACCTTTCCGGTCCGGCGGGCAAACAGTCCGGGTCCTGGTGGTTCCCTTTAAACTCCCGTCGGTGGTACCAACAGGCGCACAGCAGGGGGAAGGGTTGATATTTTTGTGGCATAATTGTTTATTATTTCTTAGTTGGCATTTTTTATTTAGTTTTTCTTTAAAAAATTATTTGTATAATTTGATGAGTTGAATATATTTTGAGGTTTACTGGTTTATTTGCAAGTAGGTGTGAATATTATTGTGTTTCCCCCCTTGTGTGTGTTGCTGGACTGTATATATACCCAGTATATAAGTTTCCCCAGTGTGTTTTTCCTTTTTCTTGTATGGTCAGTGTTAGTTGGGTTATGTGGTATCGCTGTTTGTGTCTCATTATGTTTAGTTGACCTCATTTGATTCGGCCTATGATTTTCCTTTGGTGGATATTCCTTTTTGTATTTTGATACTTTTTGGCTTTATTCAGTAAAGTTTGTGTCCAAACTGTGCACCCCTGTGTCTGCTTGCTGGTCCATCACAGTCGTGATATATCTTGAGTGAGAATGAGTCAGAAAGCATAAGTGTCTCGCCAGATGTGTGACGGTTGGCAGCCCAGGAGTTAGACTAGGGTTAATTCATTGCATTTTTATGACATTTAGGTCTGTTGGATATGTTGCTTCTTTTTCCCTGCCACACTGATGCATATTTTGGCCTTTTAATAACCTCCATTCTTAGTGCATTATGTCAGCACTGATGTTGCAGTACTTCTAAAATTACCAAACTGCTACAGCATTTTATGTATTAAAATAGTTCAAAATGACATCTCCGTTAGATTAGTAATGTGGTCACTGTAACTGATACTGTGAGGGAGCATCATGGAAGTGCTTACGAGAACTAAGGTTAAGACGGCTGCCACAGAACCACAAAATGTTACACTGTGACAAAGTCATATTCCAAAAATATTTATGCATTTCGAACCATTTTTGTCTGTATGATACTTTACTGGAAATAATGGCAGTCCTTAATATCACCTTGCATCTCATGGAAGCTGGATTTAATTATGATAAAATTCAATTAATGGTCACTGGCTGAAATTATTTTTTCAGACTGGAAGTAACAACCCTACTCATGTAAGGTTCATACGCTCAGCCCTGCTACAAAGTACCCGTGTGTTTGGTATAGCACAGTACCTGAGAAAGTACTTGGTCCATTCAAACTGAACTGAATGTTTAATGAAGCATTTTACTATGGAACGCATTTCTTATGATGATACCACAAATAACACTGGAAAACGTAAGTGCAGATATCCCACTTTTATTAATTAAATGGAATGACAGAAAAACATTTACCACATTGGTTCAGTGGATGGCAACATAGCTTCACAGTGCTACAGTTGTGGGCAAGGGCATAGATTTGGGTATGCATGGTAGGGTCATGTCCCTATCAGTATTGTAGGAGCACCATGTCTGTTGTGGGGGATAATGGGTTCGGTGCTGATTTGGTCCCTACCAATGTTGAAACCAAATCTACATCCTTCAATCCAATTTATTTTTATATAGCGCCGCTGATAAGAAAGTCATCCCATACCACCTGACATTGCGGCATCATTTCTACAGAGTAACTGAGAAACCTTTTTGTAAACTGGGAAAAAGTGGAGCCTTATATTGTCATCTGTCTGTAGACATGTAAGCATAAGTATATAGCTGTAATGACAAAAAAGTGTAGTAGGACGCACAATGGAGGAGATTAATCAAAAACTCCTAAGTAGGGAGAAAAAAAAGATCCTAACATTATACAGAAACAAAGAGTGGCTTGCTTGCTAAGAGTAGTCAAGGTCAAAGCCAAAGTCCATCAATGACTCAGGTCTCTGTGCCAGCCTGTGTGGGGTGGCAGATCGATGGCTGCACCTATGATGTTACAGTACGCAAGTCAAATCCACAATGTCTTTCAACCAAGACTCCAGCTCAGATGGTGCCCATCCCTGACACCATCCATTCAGTCCAAATTTAGAGACTGAGGCCAATTCGGCATCCCAAACATGAGCTGGCAAATCATTCCACAATATAGACGGGCCCTGTAACAGAATGCGTTACCATCAACTGTTACTTTATTTATATGTAGAATGACCAGGAAGCCTGCATTCTGTAATCTGCTTGGATGATGTGGCTTGTAAACTTTAAGTAGTTCTGCTAGGTAGGCAGGTGCTATGGGAGGCTTGTATCTAAGGTGACACCAAAGTTACAGGCTAAGCTGCTGAAGGAAAAGTTCAGCCCATCAGGGTGTTTTGCGGAAATGATAGCAGACCCATATGCCATCAAGCTTCCAAACAGCCTTTGGTTATGGGCTTGATTTACACCCCTGCACCGTGTCTTCAGATTTTTTTATATATATATTTTTCTAAAAATAGGTAGTTTATGTGTATAGGCATCTCCAAACTGACGTGTTGGGTGAGACTACTGAATTCCATTCTTAACTTGTTAAGTAAACTTGTTTTTTTTATGGGGACTTTTAAAGTAAACAGTATTTTGTCGTCCCGTTCTTCTGAATAAAATAATAGAATAGAACAGAATAAAAACTTGAAGCGTAAACGGCGTTTTGGCGTCCGGTTCTTTACTGTATATTTAAGTTTGAAAAGTAAAGGGTATTTTGACGTCCTATTCTGTAGGTTCGTGAGCGATAGGTTAGCAGCTGCTAGTAGTTACGCCACGCGCCACGCAAGGAGGCAGCCTTCGGTTTCGCCTTGCGGAAACCGGCCACGTATGGTCTCGCGAGTGCTGACGCCACTGCGCTCCAACGTCACATGCACGTTACGCCAATATGGCGGCTGTTGACAAAATGCTTTCTGAAAAGTAGAACGGGCCTAAATGGCACTATTTGATTTTGGCGAAGTACTAAGATAATATTTTTATTGATGGTGATATAAACACAGAATTGCTTCTGAAATTCTATTAGAAAGTTATCAAGTTGTTTTTATTTAAATATAGTTTCGTCATAGGCTGCACTGGTGGGCTCGAATAATAGCTAACTTGCTAACGATACCTAGCAGTCGTTTTGACTGCAGATGAAACAAGACATAAAAAATGGTCGACGTCGGAGAAGATGAGCTTAAGCAGCTCGAATACCTCTCTTTGGTTTCCAAAGTGTGCACTGAACTGGACAATCATTTGGGAATTAGCGATAAAGATCTTGGTAAGCAAGTGAATATCGTCGCCTTTTTATCCTCTCATTACGAGGTGTATCGTTTTGTATGTATAATCCCGTAGTGCTGGTTGTAATGTTTCATGGGAAATCGTTCTTCGTTTTTTCGTTCAAAAGCCGAGTTTGTCATAAGCCTCGCCGAGAAGAATCCAGCGTTTGATGGTTTCAAGGCAGTGTTGTTGAAGAATGGAGCGGAGTTCACTGTAAGTTTTGTGCTTGTTTGCCATTGCACATGCCTCTACTCCTAGTTGCGACGCTCGCTCAGAGATCTGAGGCCATTCTTTGTTATTTTAGGATTCTCTTATCAGCAATTTGCTACGACTGATCCAAACTATGCGACCCGCAACAAAGCCGTCTACAAGCAAGGGTAGGCGCGATTCTTATCCATGCATTTACACCTGAATTCAACAAGTATTTTAGTTTACCAGTATTTTGTACTATCGGGCGCATTGTCAGAAGTAATGTACCTGCTGCATACACGTTTGGGAAAAGAGAGGGTGTTCTGCCTTAAACATTGATTACATATGATAACATAAGAACTATACAAACGAGGCCATTCGGCCCATCAAGCTCGCTTGGGGAGAACTTAACTAATAGCTCAGAGTTGTTAAAATCTTATCTAGCTCTGATTTAAAGGAACCTAAAGATTCAGCTTGCACTACGTTATCAGGAAGACTATTCCATACTCTAACTACCCACTGTGTAAAGAAGTGCTTCCTGAAATCCAGTTTGAAATGTTCTCCCGCTAATTTCCACCTACGGCCATGAGTTCTTGTATTTGAACAAGAACTATTTGAAGTAACTATTTGAACAGCATCCAAACTTGTTAGAATCTTATAGACCTGGATGATGCCTGAATGCAGCTCATGTTTAAGCCTGCTATGGACTTCTTTCCATGTCAATTTCCCATTTGTATTATGTGCCCAGCCTCTGAGCCTGTGGTCAAGCAGAAGAATGAGAAGGACAAGTGGAAGGAGATGTTTCCTGCTCTTTGTCGGGCTGACAATCCTATGACCAGAGTAAGCCATTAGCACAAATTCAGTGGTGATATGTTGCATTTCCGGCAGCCTTCAACGGAAGAAGCATCTTTTTAAAAAGCAGTGTTTCGACACCACATTAAATGCAGGTGCCTTTGGTAGCTGGCTGCATTGTTGTGTTCTTTACAGACCATGCTGGACGAGGATGATGTCAAGGTGGCTGCTGATGCCATGAAAGAGCTGGAGATGTTTATGCCCAGTGTGAGCGGCGGTGACTCCAAGTCAAGTAAACACAGGTGAGCCTCATCATGAAGCTACAGTGTTGACAATTGAAACTATAGCTGTTTCTTTGCATGTTTTGTCATTATGATCCGTCACTTAAACTAAACTTAGCTTCAATATTATCTTTGTGTTCAGTTATGATACTTAAAGCAGTTCATAGTATTGTACAGATACGCAAAATGGAGTTAAATATAAATTTGTCATGTTGTCATGTATCTTCTTGTTATCTTCACTGATCTTGTCTCATCTCCATTCTGTTCGGTTTTCAATTAGACATGATGAAAGTAGCAAAAGGAGGAGGAGGAGGAGCCGAAGCCGGAGTCGGGACCGCGACCGGGACCGCGACCGGGACCGCGACCGGGACCGCGTGCGTGACCGCGACCGTGAACGAGAGTGGGACAGAGACAAAAGGAGGCATCGCCTCTCGCGCTCCAGGTCTCGCTCCCGGGACCGAGGCAGGGGGCGCTCGTCACGCTGGAGGTCCCGCAGCCGCTCTGCAAGCCCGCGCTGGGACAAGGAGAAGGAGAAGGAGAAGGACAAGGGCTCCGACCGCTGGAAGGACAGACACGTGGACCGTCCCCCACCAGAAGAGCCCACGGTCGGGGACATCTACAACGGGAAGGTCACCAGCATCATGCAGTTTGGTTGTTTCGTGCAGCTGGAGGGGCTGAGGTGAGTATGAGGATGTGTTTAGGCCTTGTATGTGTCTGTTTTAACCAGTCATAGTTTGTACTACTAATTAATAGTTGATTTAGTTCCCACATGTCTTGGAAAACCTAATTGAAGCTGAACCTCCTCAACTACCCTTTTTTTTTTGCAGAAAACGCTGGGAGGGTTTGGTACACATCTCAGAGCTCAGGAGAGAGGGGCGCGTGGCCAACGTAGCTGACGTGGTCAGTAAAGGTCAGCGGGTCAAGGTCAAAGTGTTGTCCTTCACTGGGTCAAAGACCAGCCTTAGTATGAAGGTGAGCAATATTCATGTTTGATGAATTCTAAGGCTTTAGTGAGATGCGACAGGCTAACTGGGGTGATGTCGGGTAAAGTCAGACATCCCATATAACACAAAAGATGACTAAATAAACTAGAGTACTAAAGCATACCACAAAACATGCGTTGCGAAATGAATTTCCTTATTTTAGTTTGGTTACCGTAAATACGTTTAAGAAATGAGAATTTTTTATACTGGTGTTTCCGCATTGTGCCGGTTACTTCAGTGTCCAACACGAGAGCTTTTTCTCTGTAAAGTTTTCATATCATGTTTACTGTTGACAGTGAGCAGCTTCAGAATGGCTGTGGTGTATTTTGTTTCTTTTGCATTTTTACCATATCACAGTGATGGGGTATAGAACCAAGCTTAAGCTCATTCAGGTTAATGTTTACACTTTTGTATGCACTATGTACCTTTGGGATGTGTGGTTCCAGTTTGCTTTTCTAAATGACTAGTGAATGCGGTCTTGTGCAGGATGTGGACCAGGACACCGGTGAGGACCTGAACCCCAACCGGCGTCGCAACATGGGGGGGGAGGGCAGCGAGGAGGCAGCCATGAGAAACCCTGACCGGCCCACCAACCTCAACCTGGGCCATGCGCCCGAAGTGGAGGACGACACGCTGGAACGCAAGAGGCTCACCAAGATCTCTGATCCGGAGAAGTGGGAGATCAAGCAGGTGCGTCTGCGGGTATCGCGGGCATCCCAAGCATCCCGGGAAGCTGTGCTTCCGGCTCCGGGACAGGGTTTGATGAATTTTGCAGCTTGGATAGAGTTTTAAGTCCAGGAGGTGGGTGGATCAGCGCTGCCACTTGCTGAACAGGCCTGGCAGTCACACTTGTGTAACGGCAATAGTTTATAGCTGACTTGGTGATTACGTTTTCATCCTGGGTTGTTACCTGCCTTGTGCCCATAGCCTCCTGAGTAGGCTCCAGATTCTCTGTGCCCCCGAATAGGACAAGCGGTTTCATAAGATAGATGGATGGGATGTTTTTGTAAAGAGCTGCTTTTCCTTGTTCCCCTCGCCCAGATGATTGCTGCCAATGTGCTCTCCAAGGAGGAGTTTCCTGACTTTGATGAGGAGACTGGCATCCTCCCGAAAGTAGATGATGAAGAAGGTACGTCTTCCTCACGTGTGGCATATAATTCCAGTTTAAACTTTTCCAGTAGATCATGTCCTGATTGTGATGAGTTTCCTAAGTGAATCTTCATAAAACATTAATATTTGCTTTGTAATGCAATTTCCCAGGGCAAATCTCTGATATGCAGTGCTGGTTTCCGAGCCCTACTGGCTGAACTCCTGGCTTTTCTTTTCTTATACCCTGTCTTGTGATTCCTCTGTCCCAGTTATTGAACTCTTTATTAGCTTTATGGCGCAGTTGTGGAATAGCAAGTGCATATAGAGTCCCTGGGGGTGTCCCAGGGAGAAGCCCAACGGTGGTGTACTGTCATGATGCGCTGTATGCCGTGTTTCTGCCCCTTTTAGATGAAGATCTGGAGATCGAGCTGGTAGAGGAGGAGCCTCCTTTTCTGCGGGGGCACACCAAGCAGAGCATGGACATGAGTCCTGTCAAAATCGTCAAGGTCAGCTGCTCGCACCTCTGTGGTCCTGGGGCCTCCTAGCTACAGCCTGGCCCTCTCTGCCCAGCCTGCTATGTGGCTTTGCAATCATACAGCTTTGTTTAGGTCTTTCCCCTGAAAGTCAACTGGCTCTCTGAGGGATATCTCTCAAGTTAATCTGCAGAAAATAGCTGAGCTTGTGATCATACATTACAGTTTGCAGATCGAGAAGTTGCGGCGTTGAGGTTCCAGGAAATCACTCCAGAACTGTGCTCTAGACTATGCTTTATTGCATATTTTTCCTTTTTTTGTGTGAGATCATGGACTATACAGTATTACGATATTATAAAGTTTCTCCTTATAAATACTGTATACTTGTAAGCCTGGTGTTTTCCTCTCAGTCGGGGCCTTGCGGGTAATGGGCCTGTCGCTGATTTGGCTTCCCCCAGAACCCAGACGGCTCGCTGTCCCAGGCTGCCATGATGCAAAGCGCACTTGCCAAGGAGCGCCGGGAAATGAAGCAGGCCCAGCGCGAGGCTGAGATGGACTCCATCCCCATGGGCCTCAACAAGCACTGGGTGGACCCCCTGCCTGATGGTCAGCACCCCCCCACTCCGCATTCTTTTTTCTACACATGGAACTTATGCTGTGCAAGGCTGCCCCTGACTGGGTTAGCATTCAAAGTTTAGTTTACCCTTTTTGGAAGAGTGTAATAGGATATTTAGCAAGTGTTCATTCAAAGGTAGGCACTTGTATCTCTGATATGAAAGCTTTGAAATCAGAATCTTACTGGACTCCTTGTTCTGACTCTGGCTTTGAACATCCTTTCACTACTCTTTGCATGCGTTTACTAACCATGCAGCATAATCCCCCGTAATCTCCCATTCATGTGTATGTACCTATGGCTTAGCTGCTCTTGAGCCTTTTTAACGCACTTCACCCTTCCGCCCACACTAGCCGATGGTCGGCAAATCGCAGCCAACATGAGGGGCATTGGCATGATGCCCAACGACATCCCGGAGTGGAAGAAGCACGCCTTCGGCGGCAACAAGGCTTCCTATGGGAAGAAGACACAGCTGTCCATCGTGGAGCAGAGGGAGAGCCTTCCCATCTACAAGCTGAAGGAGCAGCTCATCCAGGTCAGCAGAGGGCGCTACGTATTTAATGCAAACATGAGCATGCACATGCAAATGATATAACTTGTTACTTATCACTTCCCATGCCTTTGGAAGGAGGATGTGGGCCATGTAATTAAAACTTATTTAATATAATAACATAAATGCCCATTTTATGATTTATCTCAATTCTTCAGTTACATAAACTACATATGAGTAAGATCAGTAGTCAGTAGATCAGTGCATGGTTTGCAGAAAATCTTGATGCAGACTGTTACATTTGTGAGGCCATGAGGGTTCTCCTATACTTCTGCTCTGATGTGGGCTTTTACTTTGACCTTTCATGATGCCGTTGAATGGCTTAAGAATAAAAGTAATGCACCTGTATTCTCTTCCCCCCTAAAAGGCTGTCCACGACAACCAGATTCTGATAGTGATTGGGGAGACCGGCTCTGGAAAGACCACCCAGATCACGCAGTACCTGGCCGAGGCGGGGTACACCACCCGCGGCAAGATCGGCTGCACCCAGCCTCGCCGTGTCGCCGCTATGTCTGTGGCCAAGAGAGTGTCCGAGGAGTACGGCTGCTGTCTGGGCCAGGAGGTGGGTATGCTGCGGGAATCCCTGTGGGGCCCATTAGAGGCCCATTAGCCTGACTGTAGTACTGGGAGGTGAGTTGATTGTTGGATGCAGTTCTGAGGAGGGGCATCGCTGGCAGGGAGCATGGTGGCAAAGGGGCCTGTAATCTAAAAATGGGGACATTCGCTGGTAACTACAGCTCAGTCGACCAGGGAGCTTTCGGACCAGTACCAGTTTGAGAGGCTTTGCAGAATGTTATTTTCCTGTCCCGTCACTAAATGATGCAAGAAAGTCTGCAGAACTAAATATGCAAACCGAGGCCGTTGTTCAGTTTTTAATACTGCTAGTTTTGAGAAACGGCATATGCTTCGCCCACGATGGCTCAGACCCACAAAGACAACTCATCCTATGCATCCATCCATACAGCTTCTCCTGTACAGGGCTGCGATGCGCCTGGCAAAAGTGTCAGGAAGCAGGTGTTACCGGGGATGGGGAGGCGGTCCACTGCAGAATACCTGCTCACATAGACAGTCATGTGGTGAAGTGGAGTGTGATGGGAAGCCCTGCATGCACAGGGAATATCCAAACTCCACACACACACACACACACACACACACACACACACACACAGACATGTTTGCATTCTCTCATCTTAGTGAGGGCCGACCGTTCATCTCTATGGAAAAAATCCTAATCCCAGTCACGACACACTTAACCCCTACCCAGCCATAACCTTAAGTTTAAATAAAACTTTGATACATTAAGTACTTTAAATACTTTTTCTTCTTTATTCTTATTTTATATAATTTTATATTATACGTTGTTTATTATTTATTCTTTATTCTATACTTTTTATACTCTTTATATATAAAGTTGGGGAAAACAAGCATAAGAATTTCATTGCGGGTAATGGTGCTACATTATCTGTATATGACAATAAAAAACTTGAAACTTGAAAACTTGAAATTTAAGTAACCAAGCGAAATACAAGACTTGGCATCAGTAGCTCACTCCGCCGGGCTCTCAGAGTAACCCACAGCCAGTCAGAGGCTCCTGGCCATGTGGCCCTGATGTTCCCCCTCTGGCATTTCTGCCTCACCTTTAGCCGCTGTGTGCTAACCCCCCCCCCCCCCCCCCCCCCCCCCCCCCCCCCCCCCCCCGCGCCCCCCCCCCCCCCGCACCCGCAGCCCCAGCGGAGACCGCAGGCACG
>JAODKM010000088.1:26109136-26126190 GCA_026780845.1 Petrocephalus sullivani | reverse complement strand
GACACCCACGCCAAGTCGGCGCCCCCTGGCCGTTGGGCCCTGCTCCCCCCCCCCCGCCCTTTCCGCCCCCCCTTCAGCCCCTGGGGCCTAACCCCCCCCCCCCCCCCGCAGGTAGGCTACACCATCCGATTCGAGGACTGCACTAGCCCAGAGACGGTGATCAAGTACATGACAGATGGCATGCTGCTGCGTGAGTGCCTGATCGACCCGGACCTGGGCCAGTACGCCATCATCATGCTGGACGAGGCCCATGAGAGGACCATCCACACAGATGTGCTCTTCGGTCTGCTCAAAAAGGTGGGCCTGCGTCCTGGCCCGGTCCCTTCCTCTGGATCGGCGTATAACCCTCCTACTCCTTAAACCTCCCACAGCTGAGTTTAGCGTCTTCAACTCCTCCAAACCATTATCCGCCCGGCTTTGTATATCTGCTAGTGTGCATCACGGGGGGAATGTCACTGTTGAGTTCAGCCCCGTTCACATGCATGGGCAGCATATTTTGGTCCCGTTTTTGTGGATTTTAATTAGAGATCCTTGTCTTTGAGGTGTGGACATCTGTGAACACAAATTCACCAAAAGCTGCACCTCAGAGTGAGACTGAAGACGTGGGGGAGTTCTGCCACTAAAGAAGGGCTTGTGTGTTTGATTACAGTTAGGATGTAGGTTTATGGCCTTCAGGAATTAAATGGCTTTGTGAATATCCATCCCCTTATTTTCATCTTTGATAATTCCTTTTGTTTGTCTCATGTTCCTGCTTTTCCTTTTCAATGAACGAATTGCCGTTTTCATAGCACAGAATCATGTAAATAGTGAGTCTGTGCAAACTCGAAAGAGTTTGAAATTGACGGAGGATCCCTCCTTTCATTAGTCGGTGCAGAAGCGGCCGGACATGAAGCTGATCGTGACGTCGGCTACGCTGGACGCCGTCAAGTTCTCCCAGTACTTCTACGAGGCCCCCATCTTCACCATCCCGGGCCGCACGTATCCCGTGGAGGTGCTATACACCAAGGAGCCCGAGACGGATTACCTGGATGCCAGTCTTATAACAGTGATGCAGATCCATCTCACAGAGCCACCGGGTACCTTCCCAGCCGTCACCAGAGTGCAGCTCTCTCTGTGCTTGTGTAATAAGGGCCTTACGACACAGCAGAAACCGTGTCTTATTGCCTGTTTTTAACTCGCTTGGTTTTGGAGACGGGGCCTGATTATTATAGCATCGGCTATTTGTCTCGTAATCGTTTGTATTTGTGTGAAAGTATCTGGTATTTTCAGAAGAGGCTAGTGTTTGCAATAAAAGCATAAGACTTGATTCATCATTATGTCTTCAAGGTCGGTCTGGGTGTAGCATGTCGTTATTGTTGAGGCCCTTCAGTTAACCCGAATGCTCTCTGCTGGTTAATCCTTGATGGCTGCTGTGCGTGTCCTCTCTAACATGCGCTCTACCCTTACAGGTGACATCCTGGTGTTCCTTACTGGTCAGGAGGAGATTGACACAGCCTGCGAGATCCTGTACGAGAGGATGAAGAGCCTCGGTCCAGATGTCCCAGAGCTCATCATCCTCCCCGTGTACTCTGCCCTGCCCAGCGAAATGCAGACCCGAATCTTTGACCCGGCCCCCCCTGGCAGTAGAAAGGTACCAGTCCCCCACCCACACCATTATCCTCTCATTGTGCATCGGGTGTGCTTGAGCTTGCTTTGTGAATGGCCCGTGTGCCTCAGGTCGTCATCGCCACCAACATCGCGGAGACGTCGCTGACCATTGACGGCATCTATTATGTGGTTGACCCGGGCTTTGTGAAGCAGAAGGTGTATAACTCAAAGACTGGCATCGACCAGCTGGTAGTCACGCCCATTTCACAGGTAACCACGTTATCGCATTGAGGGTTCCCTTATAGTGCGCAGCTTAGCTGAGGGGGCATTATTTTATGACCAATTCTTTGCAATCATGCCTTTATCCAGTGCTCCAGTATGACTTCAGAACCTTTACATTCTGAATCCGAAAGTTGTTTAATGCAAACTGCGAACTGCGAACATGTCCGACATTGTAGGCCCAAGCCAAGCAGCGAGCTGGCCGTGCCGGGAGAACCGGGCCGGGCAAATGCTACAGGCTGTACACTGAGCGAGCCTACAGGGACGAGATGCTCACCACCAACGTGCCCGAGATCCAGAGGACCAACCTGGCCAGCACTGTGCTGTCGCTGAAGGTACCCCCCTCGCCTGTTCAAGTTTGCCTCAGAGCTAGTTTGTCTACTCTCCAGCATATTGATCTCCGTTTGATTCCCGTCCCTCCACAGGCTATGGGCATCAATGACCTTCTTTCATTTGACTTCATGGATGCACCTCCGATGGAGACTTTGATCACAGCCATGGAGCAGCTGTACACCCTTGGGGCGCTGGATGACGAGGGGCTGCTTACCCGGCTAGGTCGCAGGGTAGGGTCGTGTGTGAGCGTGTCAGTGAGCTGCTCAAAGGTCACACATTAATGTTTAGATGCCTAAAAGTTCTTCAGAATTAACTTCAGGTAGTGAACCCATTTAAAGACAGTTTTTACTTCTGTTTCGGACATCTGTCTGTGGTTGTCATTTACTGGAGGTGCCTCTGATATTGGGAAACTTAACAATTAACCTCTATGGTGTAACGATTAAGATGAAAACTGAGACAAGCTGGGATGCTTTGACTTGCGTGTAGGGCGTTTATCTGCCTGACGGCCTGCTCCCACCTCCTCCTGCAGATGGCTGAGTTTCCCCTCGAGCCCATGCTGTGCAAGATGCTCATAATGTCGGTCCACCTGGGGTGCAGTGAGGAGATGCTGACCATCGTGTCCATGCTGTCCGTGCAGAACGTCTTCTACAGGCCCAAGGTAGACTGGATCACACAGAACTCCTCGTCTTGCCCTAAACAGGCTCAAAGGGAACTTTTCATTGGCATTCTTCTTCTCACTTTGTTTGGAGTTTTTACCTCCAGCCAAATAGGCAATTATCTACCAAATGTTCATGTTTAGAGCATGTGCACATGGTCGCATTTTCCCACCCACCAGGATATGAGTGAAGACTTATGGACATATCCTAACAAGATATTGACTAAAGCATGTCTTAGGGAACTGAAAAGTAGATTGTTTGCTCTATGGTTGTTAAACTTAATGGAAAACTACATTAATAGGCTTTACTTTTTTGTTTTACAAGTCTTTTTTTTTCCTGCCCAGCTAACTTAATATGTTTCTGTAGACATCAAAATCTAGTCAGCAACACTAGCTATGTATGGGGTTATGACGACTAGTTAATGAGAACATGGCTTGGCCCTTGTTAATGCAAAACCTTCATTCATAAAGCTGTGCAGCTGTCATGATTATTAAAAAGTATCATTGAAAATTTGCCTAATCAACTACTTAGCAATATAGGAAGATGGCACATTGAGGATGGGAGTTCATATAGAGAGAACAAGCATCATTTGTGCACTTCACATTAAAAGTGAATGTAAACGCTGTTGTCTGGCAATATTGCAAAGCATAACTTAAATATCACCACAGCACTGCATTGTAGATGCATCTTGAAAGACATCCAGGTTAAACAGACTGACCCAATAATGCAGGGTTAGCCGTAGATGCCGTTTGGCCTCTCATAATAGCCTAGCTTGTCCTTGTCATCACTTTTGTCTTAAGCTGTTTCGTTTGGTTTATTCTCTACTATCCCTGCATGTCAAAGTCTCACTTCTCAAACGATCAGCCCCGTCGCTTAGCTGCATCAATTCACGTAATACACATGCATAGAACCAGTTACCTTTTCTGAATGTATTGTGTGTTAGTGCTAGGGATGGGTATCGTTAAGATTTTAACTGTACTACTACTCTCTCCGGTGCCACTTATCGGTCTGCTACTTTAATGGTATTATCGGAACGTTTTGAGGAGAGAAACTTTATTGATCAAATCACTATTCAACAAATTGGCATTATTTAACAATTTTACATTAATGTGAAATGCAAAATAAAATGTAAAAAAATACATGTTTTAAACAATTCTGATAATGGAAATGTAAAACAATTGACTTTAATGCACAGCCTTTAATGCCTTTATGTGCAGAACACCTGTTGCACTTTTGAAGTGAAGTGCAACCACACTTTTGTTCTTTTAACTCGCTCCGCCATCAGCACTAGCTGCGGCTGCCAGATCTGTGTTCCCTGCCTGATCTGCATGTGCATGTTTTACGGTACTGCAGATCTGTGTCTCAGACAGGCTGTACTTGTCATTTATTTCAATGATCACTAACAAATATTAAGTTAAGTATCATGCATATGCTTAGGGTGACCAGATAATCCATGTCACAACCTCCCGTGCTTGTCTAAATAGTTCAGTTCTTCTTGTGCTTTGACTGGTTTGTTCCCTTGAATGAAAGACTCATCCAGCTGCTTCACATTAACGTCAGTGATATGTGCTTTATTACAGGCGACTGACCAATCGGCACACAGTAAGAATGTAGCACTTAAGTGAAATCCAGGTCCTTTTAGTTGAAATGGTAGTTTACAAATCCTGTCCTAGCTCAAAGTGTCTGGGATCACATGGATTATCTGGCAACCATAGGTATGCTTGTAAATTTTACAGTGTACTAAAATTAAAATTTGTGCGCATGCTCTTTCCGATTGGGCCTTGTCCAGTTGATGTCAGAATACAAACGACACACAGCCATAAGCAGAACAGAAGTTTGAGCATCGCGCGCAGATTGGGCAGCGACACCAGCGTCTGTGTGTGCGCGTGCGAGAGAACGCTCTAGATCAGGGGTGGGAAATCTTATCCGCAAAGGGCCGGTATGTATGCAGGTTTCTGGGATAACCTTCAGATCATCTGTTCAAACCCAGGTGTGAGGACTCTTCGGCCAATCCGTCCTCGAATTAGTAATCAAATAAGGGAGTTGCAGCGAAATCCCGCATACACACCAGCCTTTTGTGGATAAGATTACCCACCCCTGCTCTAGATGAATGTTTTATTCAGTAACGGAGCTGGTCGGATAAACTGGGGAAAAATTACGCTTATGTAGAAACTTAAAAAAAAAAAAAATAATTATTATTAATTTACCAAAAGCAATATAGTTAACGTCAGAGCTTATCGATACTCCGGTCTTCAAAAATCTAGCCCCGAGGGCTCATTTAGTCCCGGGTTTCCGTTCCTATCCCTAGTTAGTGCTGAACAATACTGGAAAGTCCATATTGCAGTATTTACTCGAATGCCAAGTAGAACTTATTTTCTTCCAAACACAGTCTGGAAAATAAGTTGGTGCTGCCTTGAGCGGTGCCAGTAGACACACAGCGGTGCTGTCAAATCGCTCGCTTCTGCTCAGTGTCGTCTCTGTGGAATACAGAATCTATATACAGTGGGAGATGAATGTCTTTTCATGACCACTTCTTGTCCACTTTACTCCTCTTCACTAATTTTTGTTTAATTTCACACAAACACACTGAGTGAATCAAACGGCGAGGAGAGAGATTATGATTGTCCCGCAGAACTAGCATTTAAATGCGGCTAAGTTTGGTTTCCTATGACTGAGTAAAAGTGTTTTAGTGCAACTCATCAATGGTTTTTACACGGCAGATATGACTGTGACAATTACATGTGCATGACATGCCATGTCCATATTAACACACATCGTACAAACCTGTTGATGTGACAGTGTCGCAGTGGGTCGCACTTTTGTGGCACACCGCTACTTTGTGTGTATGGAGTTTGGGCTTTTTGGCGAATTCTCTGGTTTCCTTCCACTTCCCAGAAACATGCAACTTAAGTGCATTGGAGTGCCTAAATTCACCGTATGTGTGACTGAGTGAGCACCAGTTGCAATGAGTATTATTTATTATGAGCAATTACGCCATGAATCATCAGAGTAATCTGCAGATTACTCGATAATTGATATAATCAAAAGTAGCAGCCCTACTCCAATTGTGCAGTATGGTGCTGGCCAGAATGACACTGTTAGGGGATATCTCTGAAAATACCTGAATTTTACTGAATCATGTGAATCATGTTTGACTGGTTTGGCTCAAGATGATGCTGACCAGCTGAGATCAGATTCTTAGCCATTTCAAACACTCATCCATATTCTAACTTACTTCAGGGATCGTTCAGCGCTTAACTCCTAATGCACCTGTGTTCCAGGACAAGCAAGCTCTGGCAGACCAGAAGAAGGCCAAGTTCCACCAGCCAGAAGGGGACCATCTCACTCTGCTGGCTGTCTATAACTCCTGGAAGAACAACAAGTTCTCCAACCCCTGGTGCTATGAGAACTTCATTCAGGCGCGGTCACTGCGGCGTGCCCAGGACATCCGCAAGCAGATGCTGGGCATCATGGACAGGTGAGGCTTCCTGGAAATCTGCACTGTGTTAGACCTGACGAGTCGTCTCCTTTAATGAACCCCTGTGCTCTGTGCAGTGATCTGCCTGGCTTCCCCATGCCTGTGACACTCACCAGAAATGTTTACACTAGATTCCAGTCACTATATCTCCTGCGTTGTTTAACGCTGGTAGAAAGGAGTTGAGCATCACGGTTTCCAGATGGCTAATAGGTACTTATTGTGTAAGATGTTTATTTCTGTAAAATGTGGGAGTCGGTCTTAGAAGAGCGCTCTAATTTAGCTGGAGTAGAAGCCGCCAAGCTGAAACCAAACACCAATTACCAACTGTAAAGCCGGCGTGATGGCAGGATGCTTTGAGCTCAGCAGTGGTTCGTAAATGTGCGGGCATCAGCGTCCCTTTCATTCGGGCACCGTGTCCTACCTCCTTCTGTTGTGGCCTGTCTGAAGGGAGTGTCCTGTTGGCAGAGTGGGCATTTGAATGAATGACGTGGAAAGCAACCCAAGTACAAACTGAGCTTCGTCTGTCTAGACACAAGCTGGACGTGGTGTCATGTGGGAAAGCCACGGTGCGAGTGCAGAAGGCCATCTGCAGCGGCTTCTTCCGCAACGCAGCCAAGAAGGATCCCCAGGAGGGCTACCGCACCCTTATCGACCAGCAGGTGGTATACATCCACCCCTCCAGTGCCCTGTTCAACCGCCAGCCCGAGTGGTGAGTGCTGGCCTTCCTGCAGAATGCAGATTGAAAGTATGCAGGGGAAAAGGGATAAATCCAGTACTAAAGTTAGTTTGAGATACTGGTCCCACCTCTATCTTTGTCTTCAGAAGTTCTGAGTTGTCTTGAGTGATCAGTTTCATTGTACTTAGTGTAACAGCACTTGTACAATGACGATAAAATAAAACTAGATCTATAATATGTCAGTATCTCGGTGATGTTCTCCTGCAGATTTGCCTCTTTCCCATTGCTAGGCACATTTGAATGGGTTCTGTAGAACTGCTTGGAATGTTGAGCATTAAAATGTCATCAGAAGTTTGGTGTAATGGATCACTTCTCGGGACTGTAAAATGGCCATGGAACATGACGAAAGAATTTAGGTTTTATGTCGGAGTGCTGCAAGCCATCCTGATGCTCTCCGCTGCACCTCCCAGGGTGGTCTACCATGAGCTGGTGCTGACAACCAAGGAGTACATGCGGGAGGTGACCACCATCGACCCGCGCTGGCTGGTGGAGTTCGCCCCGGCCTTCTTCAAGGTGTCTGACCCAACGCGTCTCAGCAAGCAGAAGAAGCAGCAGCGCTTGGAGCCACTCTACAACCGCTACGAGGAGCCCAACGCCTGGCGCATCTCGCGGGCCTTCCGCCGCCGTTAGGCCGCTGCGTCAGGCGTGGGCAGGCCGCAGTTACTTTCTCGTATCTCTTCCGCTGTCTTTATGTTCCTCTTCAGCTTCAAACAAATGTTCTGGAAATATTTCCTACTCCCTGCTGTATTTTACTGCAAAGACCATTAATTTTTCTGAGGCCAGAAGGACCATTATTGCAGTTGTAATAAACAATGTCAGGCATTATTTAAAAGAGGAGGGTATTGGGCTGAACAAGTGGCGAAATGGTTGAAGTGTGCCTTCTTCAGCAGCAGAACACGCCTCTCCCTGGTCTAGTGTTGCTGTGTGCTAGATCATGGTCCTCATGGTCAGCAGAAGCACGTTGCTGTGTGCTAGATCATGGTCCTCATGGTCAGCAAAAGCACGTTGCTGTGTGCTAGATCATGGTCCTCATGCTCAGTAGACGGCTAGTGGAAGTCATCGCGCTGTCCACTCGTCCCTGGCCCATCCAGCCCCCTACCCCCCCCCCACCAGATGGGAGAGACCCTGACGAATTCCAGACCCCTATTTTATATAAAGAAACACCACTGCTCGTATCAGCGCTTCAGGTACTTTTACAGGACCTGTTTTAGACTGAAAGCCACAGTGCAGGGGGTTTATGTATGTGTACATAACTTTTCATTTTTTTAATGTCCATTTGGAAATTGTTTGTCTATTTGGGCTTCAGCTGTACTTGTTTTATTTGCTCATTAAACACCCTTGTCTGTTTTCCTGTTTCCTGTTTCTCATCTCCCTACGGCTTTCTCATGCAGCTTCGGCATTAGGAAACCATATTTAAAAGCAGCAGGGCGAGAATTTAACCTTTACCTCGGCGCTACAGCTGAAGGTTACAGAACCCTTTCACAGGTTTTAGTTTAAGATTTAGGGTATTCCGCATGGAAGCACATTACTGGATTGAAGGTTGACGCTTTTTATTTTTAATAATCGTAGCTATAGACAGTGATTCAGGAGTGCAGTGATCAGTGTTCAGCCAGTACAGATGTACGTCCTGGGCAGTGGCCAATGAGGTCACAGTCTGCATAGGGTAACGTTTCACAGCCTACTCTTCCGAATCACTGCCTCTGTATCTACTGCCTGAAGAAACAAAAGAATTCCGTATTGAGAGTTTGCCTTCCCACCAGACAGCTGATCTAGAGCAAATTGCGCTAAAGTGTTGCTGAGCAACTAAATGTATATAATACAGCTTAATATTTACCGAAGGGCTTCGGGGAAATGGCTTCATTCAATCATCAGTTCCCCAATCTCATTTTATTTATGGGCCGTTTGTAGGTATTGGACTAAGTTTCCACGCACAAGCGTTCAGTACAAACAAGAATCAAAGATCTCGTAGAACATCCACCGTGCCATGTTTTTACAAAGTCTTACCGTCGGATATTTTCTAAATTGGGGAGAGAGTGGGAGAGAGCATTTGGTCTTCTCCCCTCACTGGGTACGGATGGACTGTCCTTACACTTTTAGCTGCTGGACAATTACACGCCATCAAAAGCATTTTCGAATTTCACAAGCGCTTTGGTACAGTGTTGCTATAAATTTTAGGCATAGACAGGCGAGTGGCCATCAATGCCATCCAGATGATGTCAGGAAGTGTCCGTCCACAGTGACTGAACATAATGTGTACTAGGGAGGCCTGGTTAGACATTTATACCCTGACTTGTCCCCCCCATGCCCGGCTGGTTTGATTTACAGACCATCTGGGTACCTTCTGGTCCCCCTCGCCTCACGCTGGGCCTCCCCCCTTCTCGTGACCTCTGCGACATCCCTGTATTCAGCCTGAGAAACTTGATGTGCAAATTCAGTCTGGGTACTGTGTGTTCTCCACATGCTGAAATCCGCTACGTCAGTGTGAGGAGGCCAGGTAGACGGACACATAGTAGCGTATGCGAAATGCTAATTTCTCAGTCATGCCTTTTTCCACAATTAAATAAAATACATTATGGACAGCTACTTGTTATACGTATCAGCATTTAATAGCTTATATATAACGGTAAAAATTGTATGGTACAGTATTATAACCATTATTAAGATTCTGATACATGTACGGTGGATGCAAGCAAGTACAAAGGGCATACCCGAAGAACTATGTAATGATTACATTTTCAGAGTTGAAGGAAAGGCCTGACTCTGTGGTATTAATATTGGGTGTTTATTAAGCGATCAGTTTAACCACCATTGTGTATTTGGATTGGATAGGCCTCAGAAGTGAGAAGAATGAAGCTTTTAAAACCTTGGGAATCCCTAATATGATTAATTTAAACAACAAAAAAAAAAAAAACACCATAGCCATATATACAAGGGGGCAGGTGGGGTGTGTGCGAGAGGGTGTGGCCTTTAGTACATGTAGCCTTTGGAGTAGGGCTGGCTGCCCATGCCAGGGGTAGCAGGCTCGGGAGGGTACGCCGCTCCCTCATCCAGGTGAGACAGGGGCACGGTGTCCTCCTCGTTGACATAACGCTCGAACTCGGCCTTGAGGCTGGGCCGCTGATTGTCGGGGAAGGCCAGCGAGATGAGGGCCTCGGGCTCACACACAAACTTGTAGACGTAGCGCTCGCCGGCTACCTGCGCGGGAATGGACGACGACACGGGCTGTTAGTTGCAATGCGAAGAAGGGAGAGAGAGCTACACAGAGAGCGGTAACCCAGGTGTTACCCAGTCCTGGACAGGTAATCTCTCACAAGCAAAGAGATCCCTGTGCGCTTTAACCTTTGTATCGCAAATGACACATTCGCCGCATAAAGGTTAACATACGCGCTAATTCCTTGGCATAACAGTGTGAATGCAGTTATGATCGCATTTACACTGTTACGACAAGATCCCACGCGCATCGCTTTATATGGCGAATGCATACTTACATACCCGTCATCCCTGCATATAAGCTAACATGCTAACGTGCCATTCCTCGCCGCTGCTCTGTACCTTCTGCATGATGCCCTTCTCATAGTAGTAGCGCAGAGAGCGACTCAGCTTGTCATAGTTCATGGCCGGACGGTTCTTCTGCATCCCCCAAAGCCTGGCCACCTGATGGAGGGAAGGGAGGACACGCTTTTATGACTGAACAGATGGCACATGCTTGCATTCTGGCCTTTGTTTTTCACGGTTTTCCATTTTTTTTCTTTTTTACATTCTGCGCTGCAAGTCGCTTCATGCAGAGTTTAAGTAATTTGAAGTTCCTGTGAGATCCACAGAATTACTATTTATAAGTTAATACAGGATTTAAAAAAAACACAAAAAAAGCCCCGGTGGAATATACGCCTGCAATACATATTTTCACCCCTAGAGGCAGCACCTGATAACATATCGGCAGGCTTTTCATCCAAGTCGAGGGCACGTGTGAAAGGGGCAGGTGTCCCTTCTCTTTTCCTTTTTATGTAACTGATCGCCACTTGAATCCAACCATAATGCCACAGTGTGTGCAGAGAGGAGGACTCGGTGGCTGGCTGTCACAGCCCACAATTTAAATATAGTCCGCACTGTCGTTACAGCCTCAACCTCTAACTGAACTTCAGCAGCCCCGGAGCCAACAACAAAGAAACAGAGCATTGTGACTCATGCACAAATACAAAACACCACCCCGGGCTGCTCTGATAAGCTCTGAAGTCGATGTTTTGAAATTAAGTTTTTACGAGCCAAGTCTACGTCACGTTGGCATTTGGTTCGGGCCCTGCATCCTGAATAAAACTTGTTTTTCTTACCCTTCAGCATATTGGAACAGACCCAACCAAAATCCGGCCATCTAAATCTAAATGCGCAATACAGCCGATGCAAAGAATATATCCGGAAAGAGCTTCTGCTGCTGTATTGTAATTCAATTGTCTTCACTTAAGGGATGGGGGACCGTAGAACAGATCGTGATTCTGCAGTGGAGGGTGGTAGTTATCTAGAGAAAATTAGCCATGAAGTTTCAGGCCCTTCTCAGGGAAACAAGCCTTCATTCTATACTGTAAAGAGTCAATGAATAATATATGGACACTAATGGAAGCGCGGCATATGATCTTTAAACACCCACATTTATTGTTGATTGAAAAGTCAATGTGCTAAATGGAAGCCAAGGCACAGCTGTTGTGGGCCTGTTTAGTGCTTTATTCTGCCACTTATCTGCTTTTTTCACTCATCGGTGTGATGCCCATATTATCTTGATGAAGTACCAGTAAGTAGCTTTTTACACAGGTCAACACTGACATGTACTGGATATTTGCCGTTTAGCTGTTTTTTATATTACAGCAAGCTTAACAAAGACGCTTCCCGTCAGGCCTCGACAGACCGAATTCAGCCTGGCTAATTCAGGGGGAAATTCCACCAAAACAACAGCAACAGTAGGATCATTTTATTCGTCGACAGACGACAGCCCACAATGTCCACAGGAAATTGTATTACATGCACTGTGAACAGTGAACTTGCACTTCGTCTTCTGAGAGTGGTGACCTTCTGTCAGAACCAGGAGACACATCAACTCAGATCTGTATCAGAAGAGCAAAATTTCTCCAGTGTGAAAGAACAAACCTACTGTGAGGAAACTAGACTCAGACCTTTCTTTGACTTTGAAAATCTAAACAAGTACGTCGGTGCTCTAAATGTAACCAAAAACATACAGCCTGTAGCAAATTATGGAATTCTGCTGGAATCCCCCTTTTCGTCCTCGTATTCAGCAATTGGCTAGAATCCTTGTGGATACTTTTGAATGGGCCAGGCCAATGTGATGCCAGTATGTTTTCGCTTTGTTCTAATATGTCCCAATTAAAATATGCTGTTGGCAGACAGGATGGACAATGGTGTCCAAATAAATTCTCTGGACCAGAAACACCGATTAGTGGTTTAACAGCCTCACTTTCCGTTTTGTCAAAGGTCAGGCAAAGATAGCCATACTCACCTCTTCTGGCTCAATGAGCTTGAACTCCATACCACGGCCGGTCCAAGCAATGAAGTGAGCGTTGCCTGGGTCGTCCAGCAGGGCCACCAGGAACTGCCACAGCTGTAGGGACCCACGGCGCTGATAGGGGGCGCCATCACGGAATACATTGCCTGCCTCCTGCTTCACCTCTGCTGTTCGGGACATTAAAAGATCAAGGTCAGAGGACTAACCCTCATCTGACACTGCACATACACACATAGGAACATCCATCCATCCATCCATCCATCCATCCATTCATCCATTTTCTATAACCACTTGACCTATTCAGGGTCAAGGGGGGCCTGGAGTCTATCCCAGAGACTATAGGTGCGAGCCAGGGTACAACCCAGGATGGGGTGCCAACAGATCATAGGGCACACTCACACCATTCACTCACACATGCACATCCATGGGCAATTTGGTAACTCCAATTAACCTCAGCATGTTTATGACTGTGGGGGGAAACTGGAGAACCCGGAGGTTTACCCGGAAGAAACCCTACGACGACACAGGGAGAGTATGCAAACCGGAAACCTTGCAGAGACTAGAACCCCCATGTGAACCAGCATGCCACCCCCACGTTGGAAAACCAACAGTGGTAATTTAACACAGAAGCGTTCATATGAAAACCATTAGAGTTGACGACAACGGATTTTTGCGTGTGAGGCTTTCCCGTTCTGCTCGAAACAAAGTGATATTCCAGCGAAGCAGCAGAGAAATCTGGGCTCATGCCTGAGGAACATTACAAGCAGCTGCCGTACACCGTGTGAAACTGTACCACGAAATCGTGTCAACTCCCATCGTGTTAAAACATCCCTCTCTCCTTGGAGTGTGCTACCGAGAATGCATTCCACTCTCCACGTAAGGAAACAAAACCTGCTGAATCAACTAGGTCCTGTGGCATAAGAACTTTACTTATTTAAGTTTTTTTTTTATTTTTTATTTTTAAACTGGTGCCGTTGATTTTCATGTCCAGGAACAACAATAGCAGGACAAGCGGAATTTGATCCTGAACAGCAAACGGTTTATATTTCGCAAAAAAAAAAAAAAAGAGGCAGGCCATTTAGCTCTAAAAACTCCTGTATTTACGATGATCTTTAAGTGAAATGCAGAGGGAGCGCTAATGTATTGCCCTTACGACATTGATTGGGCGGCTTGCTCTAATAACCTTTGTGGCGCCATCCATAATGGCTTGAACCTGGTAACACACGACCCTTGGAAATGGAGGGATGCATCACTGACCCGTTCCAGGTTCTACCAATTCCCAAGCTTTCTAGCCTTCACAGTCAAGTATGAGTGGCCATATAAATGTTAGTGTTAGTGCAGCTCACACTCACCTTCGAACTTCTCTGGGACGACACGGGAGTCATTCTCGAAAGGGTAGCCTGGAGTAAAGACAAAGGACCGTGTTAGGGAGCGGCCAGGAGTTTCTTAGCTTCAGAGGCAGGCCCGAGCCCGCTGCTTCTTTGAAAGATGTTGCTCTCAAGGCAGGGAGAGGGTGCAGCCTTGTGCCTTTCTGGAGTGGGATTAAGAATCACACCTACATGCTTGCGGCACCCTGGCCAACCAGGAAAGGTAGATTATGATTCAGTACTTCCATGGAGCGCCAGTATCCAAATGGTCAACCTCTTGCAGTGGGTTGCATTTAATCATGGCTGCTAACAAACAGGCCTTTCTTCGGTGGCAATGCTGGACCCCAGAGTGCTTTGACACTGCTGTAATGTGGGCCTCGCTGCCAGTGGAAACAGTTTCTCAAGCACGCTTAGCTAATAGCCGCTAGGCTGGCGCCAGTTCATCAGCACCCGAGGCAATGAGCTAGCAGCCAGCGCAGCCCCCTCTCAGACCCGTCCCTCTGCCACAGCGACCTACTTGCAGTGACCCCCCCCCCCCTTCCACCACTTATTTTATCGCCGAGCCCAAAGGAAACTGTATCCTTGACACCAAAATTAAACATCCTCCTCTCATTCGGAGAACTCCCAAACTCCAGCTTTCACGTGTCCTTGTTTCTGAAAAGCATAAAGAAAATGATCCTGCACTGTGAACAAAAAAAAAAAAAAAGAAAAAGAAATGGGACTTCTGTTAAGCGTCTAGGAGAATCTATTGTAAAAACTAGATTAATCCAAAGCTTTGAAACACTGGCAGGGATGCTAAAATAAGGTCAGTGTTTGCGTTTTATCTACAGTCGTTTTGTCGTGAGCAGGAAGCTCATCCAGGAGCCTGTCATAGGTCGAGTGACTCTGAGGACCGCATTGCGCGCTGAGGATGTGGATTTTGAATATAGGATTACGCCATTTCACTGTTTAGGAAACACAGCAGGCGGGATGGGATCCGGGTAAAAGAGCACACTTACCTTCATTACTGTGCATCGGGTTAGGGTAGCCCTCATTCTGGACGTACATGGAGGGGCACCCCGGCACATCTGTGAAAAGACCAATTTATTGCTATAATACATTGTACACACAGCTACTTTTAATGCACTGGACCATATTGCAACCAATAAATAAAAGCCCAGAGTTAGCTTGGGCCAGAACCCTTGCTTGGTATATCGTTTTATAAGACTTTGGGAATGCCTGTAAGGTGTGCTGTAACTGCAATAAGGGCAGTTACCCTGCCCCCCCCCCCCCCCCCCAACTCACAGCACCTTCTGATGGCACTGGCCCCCGGCCCCTCCACCCTGGCAGCCCCAGTGAGGACCGTACATGCCGGTAACTCTGCTTATAGAGCCACAAGGACGAAAGCGGCATTAATCATAATATTGTGTGTCTCGTTATTTTTAGGTCAGGAACATCTTGACCCAAGCTGCAGTCTTCTTCGATTAAGAGCCACAATGTTTGCTTCAATCTAGTACTACATTAGCGATGTTCTCGATAGATTAGTAGGCTCCCAAACATTTGTTTAAATATTAATTAGAAATATAATTATTATAATACAAGAAGTCTAAGGAATGAGTTCAAATATGTTCCATGATATAAACATCACGATAAACTGCTGGAAACCTTGGCCACTCCTTCAACAGTAATCAAAACACCCTTGAAAAAAACCAAGCTGCCCGATGACAGAAGAAAGGTCGCGAAAAAAACTAAACTATGCAGCCCATTAAAATGGAGGATGAGGGCTGGGATGTCCTACTCAAAATAGAATCACACACACACACATATTTTTATTCCTATCTTAGTGACGACCATCCATTCATTTCTATGGGACAAACCCTAATCCCAAACATGACCCTCCTAAACCCCTACCCAGCCCTACCCTTAACCATAACTAATCAAACTAAATATAAGACTTGGGGCATTTTCACTTTTTTGACTGCAGTCACAGATTTTTATAAAATTAAGTCTGAATTAGTGAGGACCGAAAAACTTATGTTATGTTTTTCAAGGTTTTTTTTGAGGACCAAAGGACCTCACAAGTATAGCAAAACCTGTACACATACACACACACACAGCTGCATGAATAGAGTGGCGTGTCTTACAGCCAACACTGACCCTTTGGCTCGAGGAACGGTGTGATGTGACTGTAATTAGGCATCACTGAGTAAAATTAAATTCCCTTCCACAGGGCAGCACTCGGTTACCCGATCGCACTGTAAGGTAATACTGATTCAGGCTACTGACAGAAGAGACCAAGCGCTTTCCACAGCCAGCCCCTAGGAGGCAGCGTTTTCACTGCAGCATTTTTGCAGCGCGTTGGTTATTATTATTATTTTTTTGCAGCCGGCTGCCAGGAAAGAACACTGTGGTGATAAATGTATCGTGAGCGCTCGCAGCTAAAAGGCTTTGGCGGAGTGGCGCTTTGAGTAGAGACAGTCTGGGTGCATGTGGCAGGAGGAAGGAGACAGCACACGGGGTGTGGGCACGTCGTAAGGCGTCAGGGTTTCAAAGGCGTTCGGAAGACACCGTCTCCACCACACTCTCAATGTTGGCAGACCAACTGCGCACAGCCCTCAGAAGCAAACCTTCCTTAAAACTGTGTTCCTTCTGACGAATAAACAACATTTTGAGGCGCAATCAAACCAAACAAGCACAGATTTCCCTCTAAAAGGCAAACTCCCCCAGGCTGGTCTACGCGACAATCATCAGGAACAAACTTGTACACACTGAGAGCTTCGGCATCTAGCTGTATAATCTAACACATGTTTCGGAGAGCTCTGAAGGGCTTTCATACAGTAAGGCGAGATCCCCCCCCCCCCCCCCCCAAACACTGCGCTCGGCCCGGCCCCCAGTTCCCCTCCACCCTCTTGTTATTGTGCAGCAAGAGTGTGGCTCCAGTTACTGTGGCCACGCTCATTTTTCCATTATGAGTTCATCTGTCTGCAGAAAAGGAAGCCGCCGTTGAAACCCGACACCCAGGAGCTGTCCGCTGGGGATTCTAGTCTTTCCAGTGCCCTCTATTTTCTCAATGATATTCTTTTGCCTCCCATTCAAAAGGGAGGGAGGGAGGGAGGGAGAGAGGGAGAGA
>JAODKM010000088.1:26055132-26065226 GCA_026780845.1 Petrocephalus sullivani | reverse complement strand
CTATTAGTTAAGTTCTCCCCAAGCGAGCTTGACGGGCCGAATGGCCTCCTCTCGTTTGTATAGTTCTTATGTTCTTATGTTCTTATGTTCTTAGGCGAACTGGCATCCCCAAATTTCCCATGGTGTGAGTGTGCCTGTGTGTGTGCCCTGCTATGGACTGGAATACTGGGCAGGGTGTCACCGCCCTCTGCTCTGTACTTCCTGGGACACACTCCAGCCTCACCACCACCCAGTGCTAGATAAGCAGCTAGGCATAATGGGTAGTTGTTGCACTTTGCACAGGTCTGTTATATAACTCGTTTAAAAAGATCAAATACTGTGAGAACAATGCAATAGCATGAACAATACCTAAAGGGACACATGGTCCCATAAATGGATGCACGAATACAGCCCTGGTGCTTAAAAAAAATGACAAAATTTGACTGACTCCCAACGCGGAGTACGCGTGAGCATAATTTACTGACGCAAATGCAAGAATAAAAAAGTGATAAGCAAGAGATAGGCTTAAAAGGAAGAAGAGGAATCCAAACAGCCTTATCGGGGACCACCAAGCCTGATTTAATTCCAGTGCCAGCAAACATACAGTATTCTATGCCTTTCTGTTATTTACTTATTTATTTTTTGCAGTGGAACAGTGACTAATTGTTGCGTGGACGCGTTCTGCAGGTTTGCTGCTCAGTGGAACAGTTTCTCTACGCATGTGTTGTCTCTGAGTGGATAAAAGGACCCTTTCAGGTCCTGCCCAGGGATGAGGCGGGGGGCTGTTCTGCATGTGCGAGGGCATGCGAGCGGATATGCGTGCCGCGCAGCGCGTGTTGGGCCTCGCGTGCGGGGCAGAGACACACTGGGCAATTCTTTTCTGCCACCAGGGAGCAAAAACTTGTAAATCTGAGCCCCTTTTAATAGCCGCCTTTCATAACAGTTCCTTGTTTATATTTCATTTCGTAGTTCATGGGCACTATATTACAGTTCTACTGGGCACCTTTGATCTAAATAAAAAATTAATCCTATATTTAAGGAATGAAAGAAAACCTTATGTCCACAAGGCCAAAATGAGCATCAACAAAATATGACACTAATCTGTACAGCAATACTGTCTGTAATATACCAGAAAGTGGCTGACTGCTTACAGGAATTCCAAAAAGACATAGCTTTGGCTACCTTGTAACTGTGCTTTCAGTTCTAACGTATAATTCATCCAGCTGAAGCTCTCATCCATCATTACAAACTGCTGTGGTCACAAGAAATGAAGACGACAGTGTAACATCGCTGGTACTAATAAGCTGGAATAAGCCGGCAAGCTGGATCAGCTCAGGTGCCGGGAGAGCTGCTGGTGCAGTGATGTTATGTAGGCTCCTTGCACCAAAATAGCATTTTATCCAATTCCATCATTAAAATAGCATTTTATCTGATGCTAATTTGTAGATAGTGACATTAGAACGGCCACCTTATGAAGTGAACACAGAGCAAACGTGACAATAGAAAAAATGTCTAGGAAACTGTCAGATCGAAGACTTCAGTATAGTAAGTGAACAGCAAATAAAATAATCATCCATCAAACCATCGCTCATAGCCACTTATCTACTATAGATTCATTAGAGATTAGCAGGCCATTTCCGGGTACACATTCACACACGGTCACTTACAATACACACCAGGCAGCAGAGAGACACCAATTAACCAAATATTTTTGATAAAACCATTTATTGGTATAATACTAGTATTTTGTTATATTGTGATTTAAAAATATACATATATGACAGAATCAAAGATGCAAGGCTGACTTCTGATCTAAGCACTGACTTTCTCTTTTCCTCTACTTGCGGTCTTATCTTGGCAAGGACCCCTTAGAGATGGCTCCTCCGGTCTGCAGGCGCGTGAAAAGGCTACGCTCCCTTAATGCTGCCTTAGCACATGACATGGCCGACTTCTCCTGTCTCCTGCACCGCACGCATCCAGTGGCAGTGGGCTTCGGCCCCCTTGCGCGTCTCCTGCTGCACAGCAGGGCTGCAGCGTCTGTATCCGCAGCCCCATGGGGGAAGCCTGCAGGCTTAGGCATATCACAAAGGTGCATTTCTGGGGAGAGGGCATCTCTCTCTGCCAGTGGCCAACCTTTTCCAACATGTGAGCAGATTTACTCAGGATTAATCGTATATAACCTGCCATGAATCCTGAACAGATTTGTGCATGTGTATATGTCAAAGAGAGAGAGATATTCACACCAAACTCAATTAGAAATAATCATGACAAACAACAGCTATTGCTGCTTGGACCCCGAAAATAAGTATTAAGCAAGCACTGAACAAAGTAGATAATGTAATCTGCAACTTCAGGGAAAAAAATATGAATTAACCTTTAAAATATAATTCTCCCTATTTAATCGATATCGCAGTAGGCAACCAGTAATACTGATCCAATATGATTTTTTTCCCTGCACTTTGATTTAAGTCTTAAGTCAGTAACTGAAAATGAACTGGAAATGAATTCTGCGTCATGGGAAAAAACGTATCGTTTTATACATACAAATCTATGCCGATGGTGACAACTGTGCGTCCTTTGTCCCTAGTGTGGGTAACAACACGTGTGGCTGGAATATACCCAGAGCAGATGGGCCCAGAGTGACCAGATAGGCAGCGGGCAACGCCGCCTCGATAAGGTTTAGAGTGGTTTTGCTCCGCAATAAATAAGACAGGGCCGTTGTAGTCAGGCGGCAAATATTTGTCGAAGGGTGGTTCCAGTAAGGCACTGGGCTATTCGGGATTCAGATTAATGGGGAGGTTGTATATCAGGCATATAATAGTAGTAAAATTGAACGCTGGAGATGACCCATCAGTTTCCTGTGATGTGGCAAAGCAACCGAATAATCAAGTTCTAAAATAAAACCTGACTCGCTGAAAGATGTAGATTTACCATTTGTCCGGTCACACATATTCTATCACACATGGATATCGAGTAAACATTTTTTTTGTCTTAGTAACTAAACGTATCGCATGGTAGCACCTCCGTTTTTCAGTAGCCTCTAGGAAAACGTAGTTGGATTTCATAAGAAGTTTCTTCACTTAACATGCAGTTTTGCCGTTTTCTTGTTTATTGCGTTGGCGAACTCACTGGTCTGTGTACCCTGGCCTTTCAGTGGGACGAGTGCTGCATATTGGTATTTTTTAAATGCACATTAGAGACGACTAACTTTGCCTGGAGTTTTGCCGCACAATCTGTGTGACACGGAAACTGTTAGTTCCGGTGCACTTTTTCCTCTCTAAGTATAGCGTTCATTGACAAGGGAAAACAAACTTGTTTTTCCGACATTGTCTTTTTTCAGCTAGAGTGCTGCCACCATGTGGTGAGTTTTGGTATAGCGGTAACATACCAATTATTGTACCCGGGTCTTTGTCATTTTCTGTTTCCATCCAACCATCCATCCCCTAAACGCTTATCGCAGATTTGTTGATTTATATTGATTTATTAAATATGCAGTCTACCAGGGTGATTTGTACCTGCTGGGTCTTTTTTTTTAACGGTAACAATGTCATTTTTATATTCAAGCTCATTCATTCAATCCATCAACCTCCTGCAGCCAGGGGTGCCGTGACGGGGGGCATTCTACCTAGTTTGATGATTCCAAGTTTTGTTCTGGTTCTGGACCGAGGACCCAATATGATATGCTTTCATGGGGCCTAAAATCTCTAGTGGCAGCCCTGCATGGAACCCTTCTCTTTCAGCATGGGGTGCACCCAGGGAAGGCTGCCAGTCCATCACAGGACACATACTGTACACGCACATCAGACAATTTAGACACTGGTTACACTGTCAGGAAAAAAGTACCAAGTTACTTGTCACTGGGGCTGTACCCTCAAGGGTCTGCTAATTGTACCCTAACTGTAGGTAAATGTACCTTCTAAGGTACAGAAATTGACTCTTAAGAACAATTCTGTACCATTGGAGGTATGCTGTTTCTACTTTGGGGAACAAAAATGTACCAGGGCTGTACCGGTTCTTCTGACGGTTTGGGCTAGCTGTGTGTCTTCATGTGGCAAGAGGAAACGCACACGGTGCAGAGAAAGCATGCAAACTGCACATGTGCACACGACAAAGCGCCACCCGGCACGTGTGAAGCTGCAGTGCTGGCCAGCGAGGCACTGAGCCCCCCCACACGGGACACCCACAGCTGTAGGTGGGTGGCAGCGGTGACCATGGTAAGGGAAGCACACTTGTGATTGAAAGGGTGTTGGTTCAATTCCCTAAGCAGCAAGGTAGCGCCCCCACGCACTGCTACCCAGGCGCTGAATTAGCTGCCCACTGCTGTGTCACATGGGCTAAATGCAGAGGACATATTTTGTTGTTGTGTGCTGTGGTCCGTCAACGATGACAATTAATCACCTATATTATTAATAAATGGACAGATGTGTGCCCAGTCCACTCGACAGATTAAACATGTGTATATCTGTACATTAATATGCAGACAATTATCCATTCATGTTTCATATTTGCTTATCCATTTTGGGGGGGGGGGGATGGGGGGTCGGCGCTGTGCCTAGTGCAGATGTTCATTTTTCCCATAGTACTGGTGTTGGGTGATACACATGACATACACTGTTTGATAATTGTATGTGGAATCTTTAAGTAGAATTTAGTGCTAGTTAATAGAAGTGTTGGTTGTTGCCATGAGGAGATGGGCGGAAGGAAGCAGGGGACGTAGCCGCCACTCTCCTTTTCTACAGCAGATGGCGCCGCTGGATTAATTTTCCAGCCAGTCTCCAGGCAGTGTTAGAATGTCGACAAAGCTTATATTATGTGGCAGTCCTCCATCAAAGAAAATAAAGTATGCGTTACTGTGTAAAATCAAACGCAGCTTCTTTTTGTGTTTCAAGAGGCTTTGAGGCCAATACGATGTCTTTTAATTTGTCTTCTTTTTGGTCACAATAAGGAACGTTTCTGCTTCTCACACAAGCTTTTACGAGTCATATTAGTTGCCAAATAAATTACATTTTACATTTATTTAGCAGATGGTTTTCTGCAAAGCAATGCACAAGTGAGGCTGCTAATGTATCACAAACAACAAATGATTCCTTACCTTGCTCAGTGACTTCCGAGTTGCAGTAAGGAGTATTTTTTGTATTATATCTACCTATTGATCATCTAAATCTCCACGCGCTCATGCAGCGCGTGACTGTCATGACACGCCACACGGTGGCATCAACGCCCGTGGTTATCAAAAGCACCTCAGACCTTTTGAGAACTGAGAACCTCCTTTAACTGAGGGATGATGATCCCGCAGAGCAATTAGCTTTTATTTATTTATGACATTGGTGTTTTCAACATCAATCATCAGAGAGACGTGAGATTTTTTTTGGTATTGCTGATGTGAAGTGTAAAGACTTCCCCCCATGCTGGGGCGCAATGATAGAGCAGAATTTCTGACCTTCTGACTCCTCCTGTTTCCTTTTAAATTCACCATGTAGTACGATTACCGAAGTTCACCGTTATTGCACATGTTCTTGGGCGTGACCAGTATGCAATGCAATGCAATTTTATTTATACAGCGCATTATCACAACATTACATTGTCTCAATGCGCTTTACATTTCTGCCACGTAAAGACGTACGTAACTTTAAATTAGAATTAATGCCATTTAGAATCAATTTACTACAATTTCACTTTTTAGAATTAGTTATCTATTATAGGTTTTCTTTAGTTATTTTCTACTCATCAGAAATGAAACATGAAGCATTTTTGCAATGCATTACTGCCGTACTGTAAATATTCAATTCAATTAAATTTATGCGCAACGAAGTTGTCCCATTACATGGGTGTGTTATGATACATTACTATATGCAAAACAAAACAGTAGAGCAGAGAGAATGAAATACAGAACGAAAGAAAGGAGAGTAAACAAAAACTCCCAAGCAGGGAGAAAAAAAAACCTCTGGCCATCCAAGGTATATTCTTAGCACGTAAAAAGTTCAGTGCATATTTACATTATATGTGTTAAAATTTTGTGTAGTTTTTGTGTTTTTAGGATATATCTAACTTATCTTTAAGCTAAAAGACTTGAATGTGTTACCATGCTACAGTGAGTTCCTTTCTAGAGTCTGTAAGTAAATATACCTTCTAAATTACTTCAACATAAGTGTGCTGTCATTTAACACAATCAAAAATGTTAAAACTGTGACATCAGACTGCACAGAACATCATTACATATATATAATTACATTATCTATACTGTCCTATTATTATTCTATAAAAACACCACTTTACAAAGGACCTATTCAGCATTTAAAGGAGATCTATTTTCAGCCAATTTGTTCCCAGTTCTCTTATAATGATTGTGAATGTATTTTCCCTTGCTTGACCCTAGCACCTACAGTGTGCGGATAAAGCCTAACCCAAATATCATAATTCTACATAGCAGGAAACATTGTGTCATGAGTAAGTTACCTTACAGAGCACTACTGACCCCTTTTTGTTAAAGGAAAGGATAGTGCAAGTGGTATCATTAAGTCGCGATTTAATACAAAGCTACACATGCACCCTTGATATGAATACCTTTTTTTACCCTGATTCCACGTGGTCAGAATGTTGTCATTCACAATATCTACCAATTAGTCTAAGTTTGGCTTAATTTATTGAGTAAATCCTAGCCTAGAGCCATGTGCAGGGAGTACTGAGCCATACTGAGCACCATGTGCTCTGTGGTATCCCTGTTCTCACCCAAGTCTCTTTGCTTCTGGGTAGACACGCTTCTGAAACCCGGTCCTTGGGGACCCCCAGGCAGTCCACGTTTTTGCTCCCACCCCATCCTGGAGCTGAGAGGGAGGTGGGAGGGTGCAAAAACATGGACAGTCTGGGGATCCCTGAGGATCGTTAATTTTAAAGTAATTTAATGTTAAAGTTAATGTAGCTGTTTCAATAAAGTGAAGAAACAGCAAGCCATTATTAAACCAAATGTAATATAGTAAACTACATTCTGCATGACTAAATAAATCTGGGACATTGCTTTTATTTCAGTGCTGTTGTGTCTGTATGATGGCCTCTCTATAGTACATGTTTCAAAAATGTTTGAATGAATGTAACTGTTGCTATCCTGTGAGACCTGCCTGTCTGGGCTGCTGGGAGGAAATATCGGAAGTCTCCCAAAGAAAACTTCCTTTGAGTCTGATATCTGAGTATTCACTCGTGTTTTATTCTTTCACCACGAACAAAATATGATGCGGATGCCTCATTTCAGGGGATGAGGTTCCCAGTGCATGTAATAAATTATCATTACAGAGCTGCAAAGTCACAGCAGAGCGTTATTAGAAGCTACAGCTAGTAGCACAGAGACTTGCGATCTTTGTAAAAACAAAGTTTTGAGAGGTGGAAGTAGCGTTTAATGGAAAATCCGACTAAAACAAAGCACAGGCAATGGTGCAAGACAACACAAGTAATATGAAAAAAAGCAATGGATGATTTGGGAGTCACTAATATATAAATAATACGTGAAGTATATATAAAGTACTGCCTCTTTAATTAATGCTGTAATTCGCACCCGAAATTGTACCAGGTCTTTTCCTAATCGAGAAATGAAAGCAAGGACATTTAACTGATCTTTTAAATTCTTATTTAAAATGATTTTTTTTTTTATCATCAGACAGCCGTCCCCCTGTGCCCCATCAGTCAGTGTGGAGAGAGGAAGAGAGAGGTCAGGAAGGTGAAGTGCCGGGCACAGGACCCCAGCTCGCCAGCCGCTCACCGCTTCCAGGGAGAAACGGGCACCGTGCTGCCCCTGACGGAAAGGGGGCCCCATTCTCAGCCTGCTAAGGGAACTCATAGGGAGAATCGGGGGGGATGCCCGACTGCCTTTGCAGGAAATATTTCAGCTGTATCTGAGTGGGTGACAAGTACAATGAAATCCAGACAAGATCCACCTCCAGGGTACACAGGTCACGCTCACCCCCGATCCAAAAAATGAATAGATTGATTAAAATATAAATCTAAGGACCAGGAAAAACATCTTAAAAAAACATGCGCATGACTAGCCTCTGTTATCATCTTTGTCAAGATTTTAAAAATTATAATGTAAAAAATTATTATGTAAAATTGTCAGGATTCAGAGGCCAGTGAAAATAAGGGATGGGTTAAGTGTGTTGAAGTATTCAGATCCCGAGAGAGCGGTAGTAGAGGAGAGCGTGTCTCACCAGAAATACTTTTGTGAATTTATAGCTGGCTAGACGGATGAAAAGCGATGCACATTACCAATATGAATTATGCACCGTTTTGCTAAAAAAGAAATAAAATTTAGCAAAAATATAAATTCTGAGACTGGAATCCAAAAACTGGCTTGATGGTACAGAGTGTGTGCAGTCGTCGGAATCCAGAATAGACACAAAAACACTAGGGACACACACACATACACAGAAATACATTGATACCATCACAAATTTAAAAATGTGTTGTTCATACCAATGCAGATTCAAACACACTAAGTTACAATGAATGCCTCTGCGGCTGCCGACGTGCAATACCTCACAGGATCTATGAGAGATACCAAAGCCAAAGTTTTATAATGTCTGGAAGTTAATGGGTCTTATTTGCCTGCCCCTCTCTCCCCCACCCACCTTTTCCCTCCCCCTGGTGATTAATCACGGCTGGGACGCGGCCCCCGCTCGCAGCACATGGTCCGCGTGTGAAATCTGGTGGCGTAGCTGCAATAAAGAAGCGCGTCTTGGTCGTGAAAGCCCGGCATTCCAGCCTGGTGGGTGTGGGATAACACCAGTCTGGGGCGGTGTCCCTCAAAAATAACGGCTCTCGTATTTCATCCCGCGGGCCGGTTTTTAGTCCGGCACCTTTTTGTTTACTTATTTATCTTCTCATTCTGGTTTTATTTAGTAACTGGTGCGAAGCAGGTTAGGGTTAGGATTAGGGTTAGGGGCGGAAGCTGTGCAACAGATAAGCACAGGGGTGTAGCTGTGGTCTGGGTCATGTCGGTTGTGGAAATATAGAAATACAGCCACTCCCCAAATTTCGATGGCGTTAGATTCCGATAAACCTATCGTAAGGCGAAAACAGGGTGAAAATGCATTTTAACAGAGTACAACTAACCTTACAGACATCCTAGCCTAGAACAACTTTGGCAAAATCATTAGCAATGACTATTTTATAATAAAGGGTTGAATATCTCAAATATTGAAATATACAATGGGAATACCCATCATAAAGTGGAATTACTGTAACACAGAGCATCGTAACCCAGGGAGCAGCAGAAATGATCCCAGCTGTGGGTCAGGCGTGCGACCTTCAGCTCAATCAAAAAGATGGCACCTCTTCAGCTGGGCTTTGGTAAAAGACACCTGGGGTTGTGATGTTTCAGTGGTTATATTCACCATTTTCAACTAAATGATTGAATCATTTGGCTAAACTTTAATTTTAAAATTTCTTATATGTTACGATGTTTGGATTTATAATTGTCAACCAACTGCCTGCAAAAAAACTGAAAAATATGGACTGCTTAAGTCTTCTTTTTACATATTTTACATATCGGTAGCGTTTCATATCGGAGTAGCTATGGGTGCCGTTGTTTCTTTTGGCTGTGAGTCATGCTGGGTGACACGCCCTCGCTGTAAGTAAATTCCCAGCATGCTGTTATGCCGGCCAGCATTGCTGTGCTGCGGCGGCTGCTGCTTTAACTCTGTTTCATGGCTTCGGTTCTTCTACTGTTGAATTTGCTCAAAGTGATGATCCCTTCCAGAACTGTAGCTGATGTTACCGATTCATTCCAGACTATGACAGGAGACTGCAAGGAACAGAGTGAGGTTTCTCGAGGTGTAGCATAATAAAAAATTGCATTGATACATATAAAGTAAAGCAAGTTGCCCTTAGCTATAGGTGCTAAGTGCATGTGAGCTATTGGTTATCCTGTTCCCCTGTCTGGGATCATCTTCAAGAATCAAGATCTTTCTTGGCCAGGTGCAGCAGGTGCATTGGAATGTTTAGTCATTCAGCCACATGCAGTTACGGAAGTCTAAAGACAGTGCAGAACAGTACAGATAGTGTACAACATTATAACAGTGCAAGACAATACAGATAGTGTACAACATTATAACAGTGCAAGACAATAC
>JAODKM010000088.1:26008410-26039568 GCA_026780845.1 Petrocephalus sullivani | reverse complement strand
AGGGTCAGTGACCGGGCCAGTTTGTGTCGCGGTGCTGAGTCACGTGTCCCAGGGTCAGTGACCGGGCCAGTTTGTGTCGCGGTGCTGAGTCACGTGTCCCAGGGTCAGTGACCGGGCCAGTTTGTGTTGCGGTGCTGCGTCATGTGTCCCCACTTGCTTATACCAGTCAGAGAAGCTTTGAGAATTACACTACAGCCACTCGCTGCAGTTTGGCTTGCACTGCCATTGTCACATATAGTGATTTTAGCAGTCAGAAACACTGCTGTGGTGATACTTCGGGGATCATTTATTAGCCGGGGGGCTGCACAGAGGCACGGCCTGCTCTGTCTTTTTGGGTAGAGCTTGGGTGCTGACAGTGACTGGTGTACATTGGTGAGCCCGGGATGCTGGAACAATGGAGGATTTCTTATATGAAAACCGTACAGAGCGTTTCACCACCTTCCTAAACCACAGCCGCATGTTTCTGCTAAAATATAATTTTTTATTTTTTTACTGTTTGCATAAACTTTATATTTTGTATTATCTTCGCACAGTGATGTCAAACAGTGGAGAACAATTTTGGGTCACAGACAGCTTCGCATTTACTGAAATGAGTCTTAACTCCCCGAGTTCCTTATCTTTAGTGCAGCGGCAACCTTCAGTCTGAGCCCGCCGCGTCTGGTGTCATCACTGTCCGCTTTCCCAGGGCCCTTCTTGGGATGAGCTTCTGTCTGACAAGAGACCTGCTGGGATTCCACGTCAGCTCTGCAGCCCTCACCATGAATCACGGTCGCAATATGGAGCCAGCCGCTTCCTCCCTCCCCGGTCCCCTCGTGACCAGAGCGGCATCCCGGCCCCACTCGCCACGCCAGGAAGTGGGGCCGACACAGATGTCTTGCAGGAACATCTGGAGGCACGGTGTAGTGAAAACACTCCGAGGAATAAACAAAATGAACATGTCATTTCACATCAACTTTGCGGAGTGAGAACAGCTCCGAGGCAGCATAACAAGTCTGCGACGGTTCACCGCTTATTACTTTACAGAGGAAAATCTGTTCTGCTTTATGACCAATTACGCACCAGTGAAGACGCGAGGTTCGTAGGCACAGAGCTCTAGGAACTATGCAGGCTTGGTTCTAATGAAGGAAACCCAACGTATGACTTCATTTTTTTTACTATACATTTTATGCAAGGATAATGTTTTCAAACCGATGGAGGACCTTTGGCAGGTCCTTCAATTGTGCCCCATTAACACGCTGAAATCTTATTCTGCTTGAGTCGTCTATAATGACTTCCCATATATAGAGAGTTGCTGCTGTTGAATAGATCTGTTAAATACATGAGATATTGACATGTATGAACGGATATGTTGCGAAGGTAAACATTCAGTAAGCCAGAGACCCAGGGGAAGAACAACAATGCTCCACATGAGATTCAAGCGAGGTAACCCCACTCTCCCTAAGTCAATAGCATGTAATATAAGCCATTTGGGGCTTGTGATCTGTCCTCACCCCTGCTGAACCACTGGCAAAGAACAAACTGGGCTGTAGGCAGAGCACAATGTTCAACAAACACAGGCTGACTCCTTGTTTTCGGGTAAGGCCCAGGAGAGCCAATCAGATATTCCAGACTGTAGAAGCGGGTCTGTTGGCTTAGGCCCGTGACCCTGGCACCACTTGGCTCAGTAGGCTGTCAGAAAGAGCCCAGCAGGAAGGCCGTGTGATTTAACACTGAGTTCCGGGACCCTACCCAGGCCAAACTGATTGAACAAGGTGGAAGTAGGAGATTTATCTGACTCGGAGGAACCACCAATCTCAGGGCAGGTTGGGGGTCAGTCAGGGAAGCGGAGTGAGAGTAGAGTCTTCATCTGCGTGTTCTTTACATGCAGCCTAGAGCACCGGAATTACTTGTTTCAACAGTTCTTCATTTCTAACCCACTTCCTCTGTTGACTCGCCATAAACACGTACGTCCCTCCGCCCTACACATACCTGGGGCTCTTAGCTTTTTTTCTTCTCTACTTCCCCAAAAAATTGCTGTCTTGGGAGGACGTGCGGAAGATGCCCCATAGCTCGACTTTTGCCCTGGATGTTTGGAAGGGGGCTGCATGTACTGAGGAGGAATAAACTCACAGGTGGTCTACAATAACACAATTTTTATGGCGAAGGGGGGTAAGCAACCTTGAATATTTGTCTTCAGGCCTATCCATGACCCATGTCTTGCAGTGATCTTTGAAGAACTCTGGCCTGTTTGGCTATGGCTGGTTGGGGGTGGAGCTTAGTTATGTCCTAAAGTAAAGTCAATTTAACCCCGGCAGAGAACTAGAGTAAGCATGGTTACTACTGAAAGGTAAGTTTAATAAGACATAATCCAAAAATATATGCAGAAATTCATAACAAGCCCAAAAGCAGGATATTTCTGGACCATCCCAAAACATCTGACGTGAGTTCCCAGAAATCGCCTGATTAATAAGCAGTTAAAGATCATCAGACTTTCTCAACCTAAGTAGAAGCTCCTCACAGCATCAAGAATGCAGGCCATTGATCACATTCACCTATCCTCTTGCTCCCCTTTCCCTGTCTGTATTTGGATATTCAACAACCCGCCACTGGTCCAGCTAAAACAAGTAAGCTCTGATTACTGCCCTCATCATGATGCACTACCCACAGTAATGTCATTACACCTAAAAAAGTAAGAGAACGACGATAAGGCCTCACTCTTAATACTGCCACTCTTCAAGTACAAAAACGTGACAATTTAAAAAGAGTTCAAATCAGGAAAATGGAAAAGGTCCTCCTAAGTAAAAACCACATAGTTTGTGGCCTGGTTAAAGCCAGAAAGTTTAAAATATTTGTTTCAGTTCGTTTGCCTTGTGATTTGTATGAATAAACAAAGAATCATTCATCCACTACATGTACTGCTCTGTCTGCATTACCTTAAATATCTATGTTTTATGAAGCAGTGTTTACTAGTTTTTAATCATTTCTAAACACCTCAAATAACTCATAAATCTGGCTCCGTATATATTTAATATCTGTTGTTTTTCAGAACAGATTTAAATGAAATTAAACTGACAGTTTTGTACTTGTGTGTGCTCTGCCGTACAGTAAAATGTATCATATTAAACATTTTAAACATCATTTTCAGGTTTTGTCTTCCAGTATAACCTGTGAATACCGTTGGGGCAAAGTCCTTTCTATTTCTGGCTGTCATCGTCACCTGAAGTCCCCAGTGACAGTCCAAGCCCTTTTTCGCAGGGAGGTACAAGGTGCTTTTTTTTGTCCTTTATTGTTAAGCAACATCAAACGTATTTATCTTTTCTTTCACATTATAAAATCTAGTGTTTGAGATGCATATCATAAATATCTGCTGTCAGTGAGCAGTTCAAATGTCACGCAGCTTTGATGTCAACAGTGAATTGTTGCCTCTGTAAACAATAACATACAGTTGCACCATATGCGGAGACAGGCCTGCAGGACACGCTTTAATCCCGATGACCGCTTGTCAGCTGTGACCTAGCCACCTCTAGCCATCCGTCAAGCCCAGATCTCCACACAAGTCTTCCATAGCCCAGGGAGCTTCAAATTAAAAGTCCTTGACCAGGCCCTGTTAACGGTAGCCAACTAGACTGTTTAATCTAGTGAGGTAAATAATTTTTCTCCAATTCTGGCACATCTATTGTTCAGTTAAGTATAACATTCAATTCCAGGATGCTACAAATTATGTGAAAAAACGCAACCTTCTTTGGACAGTCATGGGCTAGTCCCAGACTCCATATATTTCAGAGATTTCTTTTTTGGTAACACATCATATGCTGCAGAAATGTAAATATCAACATAATTAAATATGCCTGACCATGTACGTCCAGTTTCAGCAATTGAAATTTTTTTTGTGATATTTATCAGAGACCCTCAACTGCAGAACAGGAAATGTTATTTCGAGTTAATTCCAGTTCCATGTTCTGTGTGTGTGTGGATTTTGCATGTTTTCCCAAAGGGTTCCCCCCACACTCCAGAAAGGTGTACTTATGTGAGGTTTGTGGTTGTGTGAATGTGTATACGCTGTGATGGACAGGCATCCTTCCCAGGGAGTACCCCTGCCTTGTGCTCTGCCCTGTGCTTCCTTGTTTCCTGGTGTAGGCTCCAGGCTCACTGCTATCCTGTATTGGATACACACTTACGGAGCACGGATGGGTGTGCTCCACACGTAGGTAGGTGTGACTCCTTGTTAGACTGTCGTGTTACCTCAGTCATCCCATGAATAAATTCTTAGCCAGCGATAGAATTTATGAAAAATTACTCAGATTATTTTCAGTGCAGTTGGACGGCCACTTATGACATTAATAGACAGAAATAAAGGAATGTTTCTAAGCTTTATCCAAGACATTAGGGATGAATCATTTAAAGATGGCCTGCTCCTCAGCCAGTAACTGAACATGAGTAAAGGATTTGCAGAAAAACTACTGGTTTGCCACAGGCAACCAGGACCAAATGCTTATCTGTGTTGTCATGACAGTTTAAGAATATTAACTTCACCAATCAGGAATGACAAATCCCACTGGGATTAAATTCTTTTTGTGTAAGTCATTCTGTCTGGCAAATGCAGGACAAATGTCAGTCACTAAGCTTAATACTAATGATTAATGTCAAAGCCAATATTTAAAGTATAATTCTGCTGTTCCTGTATGAATACAAAATAGTGCATCTTTCACCAAATAATGCTCCACTGGATGTGCTTACCTGTGTGAGCCTCAATGGCAGCAGGCCGTTCCAGGTGTGTGGTACAGAAAGTCAGTTGACAAGCAACATTTCACCAGTCTGTCCCAGTGCGGTCAGCTGCTTCCTCACTGTAATCTCGCCCTCAAAAGTGATATCTGCTCGCCACATTGAAAGACCATTATACGATTCTCCTGTTACATTTCAAAGTGAAGTCACTCGCATGTCTTCCAACTGCTAACAAATGTTTTCTTGTGAGAGCATTTATTTAACTGCCCATAGAAAGGAAGCAAAGGTTATATTCACAACTCTTCGAGACCGGAGATATTTAAGGAATGTTCCGCTGAGGAGTCTGCTTAAATAATCAAAGCTGCTGTAATATCGATGGCGCTGTCCTCCGGCTCTAGGAGGCCAGCTCTCCAGCTTGGCCGTTCCGTGTGCCTTCACTAGACCTAGATCACTTGTTTATTATCAGCTTTTCCGGTTGTAACAGGACATCTTTTTCATCAAAGATGTTGGTGACATAGGAATTCGGCCACATTCGATGTAACTGTCTGTCCAAGATAAGCAGGTGCACTAACTTTCTGATGTGCTTATATATGTTTTATTCATATTAATTTTAGTGATGTGCTGAGGCAGCTAATTTATATCAGTGCTGATGTTTCAAAAGCACTATCTGTGCACCGGTGGTAAGACATATTAGCCTTGTAATTTACTTTATTTAGTTTTAGTACATTTTACTTACACCTGCACCTTTTTAATGCCTTTATAATGCATTCTTAGAACATTCAGTGCACCTTCTTAAAGCACTCCTAGAAGCATGTAAGTATACCTTAACAGATTTAATATACACTAATAACAAACATTATATGATTACATAATTATGTTGTTTGTTATTAATGTATATTACAACTGTCATGTCTTGATCATTGAAAATATCATGAATGTAATACTTTAAGACATGCTAAGGTATACTTACATGCTGTTTATGAATGTTCTATGAATGCATAATGGATGCAGTTAACGCAAGGCATTACCATACAGCTATATAAATATTATGGTTATTAACAGCTTTTTTACATCTTCTAGCACATTGGGTCCTGGTGGCTTAATAGGTGGCTGTGGCCTCCTACCTCACGGGACGTGGGTTTGGTTCCTGTACCCCCCCCCCCCCCCCGAGGTCTGCATGATCTCTCCATGTTTGCGTTGGGTTCCTCTGGGTTCGCCACTTTCCTCCCGCAGCCCGCAGCCATGTGCTTATGTGGAACAGAGTCTCCACATTGCTTATAGTATCTGTGTGCATTTACGCCGTGATGGAGTAACACTCCAGCACCTCCCATCTGCCGCTTCCCAGTCACACCAGGCTCACCAGTAACCCACTGTCACATCGCCGATGGACTGAGCAGCAATAAATAACATATGCAATTATTATTTAGATTATTATTAATTATATTTCATTCTGAGGAATCAGAAGTGAGTGAGGACATGTTTTTAATAAAAAACTGATGAATCAGTTTGAATATGTTTCTTTTTTTACGTTTTTTTCACTCATTGGACAGCGGTTCAAGTCTCATGCTCAGGAATTTCTAGATGTTTCTTGATACCAGACAGAATACACTGTCAACATGAAAATCAAGATAATTTATTATTAAGTATTATCATTTCAAGACATTATGAAACACACTAGACATTTAAAGACATACAAATTAAAACATCTTAACAAATTAAAATATCTTCTTTGGGATTCTCAGTCCATTAGACGGTACCGTCAACAAAGGCAGGCAGAAAATGACACGTGGTAAGTCTAGCTGAGAGCTAGCTGTCCCACGGCAGCTGTGGTAGGCCTGCAGATGTTGTCCTCCTGGGTCTGGTATGGTAAGGGTTACGAGGTTTGGTGGGTGTGTGTGGAATCAGACGTCTGCTGGAAAAAGTGCAGGGGGCAGTAACCCCAGAGGCATTCGTGCACTAGGCCGGCCAGAACATAGGCCTGCCATTGTGTGTCCGACCGACTGCAACACTTTTCAAATGTCTCCTCTGGGAAGCAGGAAATTGGACGACTTGCTACCTGCTACAACAACATCCTGTATTTGAGAAGACTTGTTTTCGCCCATTCCCACCTATTATTTCCTCTTTCCATTGTACGGAAGCCGTCTGACCCCGAGCTCACGGGCCGGTCCCGCACAGATCTCCAATCTGATCCCGCTCGCCGCTCCTCTGCCCAGATGCTTCCCTTTTGTTCTGTGGAATGAAGTGCTTCTTCGTTTCAAGAAAAGCTTAAAGGCACCACGCGTGCACATTGTGTGCAGTGGTGCGGCAAGCGTTTCAGTCACACGCTGTCTATTCTGTCTGCCTGTCATTAGCGACTTAACACTGTCATCCGAGGCCTGTTAAGACTGAGCGATGTATCAGTGGTAATATATTCTCAGCAGAATTGTAGAGAAGGTTTTCCAGGAAGCGGCATTGTTTCCACGCAGGCATACACGCTTGCAGGATCGAGAGGTCTGTGGCCAAAGCATTAAATGACGTTGACTTTATAAAGTACCCTTTCTGTGTGGTTTTCATAATAACAATGAGATGGAAAGCTCTATTAAAAACTTGCATGAGCAATTGTGGGCCAAAAAGAAATGCTTTGTAATCCCACCCCATAACCCAGAAGGAAATTATAAAGGCCTTGTTTAAAATTTTTATAACATTTATTGAAGCCTTTAACTGCAGATCTTAATTTGCTACATCTGTATTTCATTTATTATTAAAATTTCAAATGTAAAAACATAGAAATACAAACAAAAATCGACGTTTACTAGAAAAAAAAAACAGCACATCATATCAAAAGTCAGTTGAATTGGCAAGTCTGGAATGGCTGTGAAGCTTTGGAAGTTCTGCAAACCTTTGGCAACCTTCATGTGCTTTTTCCAGCAGAAAGCTAAAAATGACAGATGCCTTTCAGCAACCTTAATTGATCACCAGCACTTCCATATATAACAGTAGAAGTAAACTGAATTACTGATTTACATTTTCATTGGACTGATGATGCCAAAACATTTCTGCAGGCGTCCTGCTTATTTTTTAATCAGTTCTCATTGTACAAGAGTGAAGATCTGGGATACTAAGATGAATGTAGATCTCAACGGTCTGGAGAGTATGTACAGAAGAAAGCACTTTGTCATTCGCCTAGGCGAGAAGGAAAACATGTACGGAGGTCACTGCAGATGCACAAGTCTGTCAGTCAATGGGCGTTGGCCACTCCAGCAACCAGGCATCCCAAGATGCAATGCAGCATCAATGGGCATCCGGCTGATGTAGGCTGGCTCTAGTCCGTCACTCTGAGCTGGGCGAGGCTGCAGAATCGACGTCGTCTGTCTCCAGGTCGTGCGGAGAGGCGGGCTGCCCTCCTTTCACTCTCTTCCATTTCATCCGTCTGTTTTGGAACCACACTTTCACCTACAAAAGACGGTTAGGGATCGTCAGCAAAAACCCAATGAAAACAAAGCATATACTCTACTGCAATGTGCAAACGGCAGATCAGCAGACATTTCTTCATTACACTATAAAGAGATCACTGGAATAAATAGTTCTACTTCATTTCCTGTGATCGTTTATTCTTTTCTATCATTTGACACTCCTTTTTTGTTTTGACTATATGTAACATTGTTAGAACTACTTATCTAATTGACATAACTAGGGAAAACTGCAATATCTAAGTAACTATCCAGCTCAGGCCAAAGGAATGCGAAGAGATGTATAAGTACTGTGTCCAGTCTGTGGGACTGACATGGCATCATTTCCTGTGAGCGCAGGCTGTATCCTTCCTGTGTGGGCTGGGCTCTGGGGAGGCCATGTGAGACCTCTGTGCATCCCACTCTGCATTCCCCACAGCAACACAGGAATAAAGACAATCTGTTCCCACACTATTTTAGGCACGTTACTTGGTCTGATCCTCTCTTGTCATTTTTTGTGCGCGAGATCTCTGGCTGCCAAAATATGTAGACTTCATTGGAAAAACACAGCACCGAGCTGCAGAGGGGATTGGGAATGAGCACAGGATAGTGCTGTGATCTGGTGTCTGGGACCCGGGGCCTGGGAAACTCATCTCTGCTTGGCACAGACTTTGTGGCCAGTCTGAAACTGACCGTGCAGAATGAAGCACTGGGGAGAGTGGGCTGCGGGTGAGTGGATAGGGTCAGCATCTCACAGACCAGCCAGAGACCAGTATTTGAAGTCTGTAGTTATAAAACGGGTTCAACTTGGGTGGATGTTTCAGTAGATCTTTTAATAATTCATGGTATATTCGGGGTCAAGCTATAATATATTTCATAAAGCCTTTAGCAAAGTGAGGTACTAAGGAACTATGGTAGCCAGTAATTAATTCATGTTATTATTGTCGTAAATTAAAACGAGAGTCCTAAAATTGGACAGAACGAACAGTGATGAGGTTGACATTTTCGTAATGAAATCTGAGTTAAAAGAAGGATGGTTTTACTCAGCAATGGAAAATCTTACCCGGCCCTTTCAAATTGACTGCCTCTGATTGGCTGTCCAAAAGCACTGCAGTTTGCACAGTCTAGTGAATGGAGGGTAGCTCCCACAGGAAGATATGGCTAAGCAGCTGGCGATCTGGGCGTACCTGTCGCTCGGTGAGGTCCAGGTTGACTGCGATCTCGTAGCGACGCAGCCGGGTCAGGTAATTATGGTGGGTAAACTCAGCCTCCAGTTCCCGGAGCTGTTCTTTGGTGAACGCCGTTCTCTCCTTCCTGGCTTTGCAGCTGGAATCTCCCTTAAAGGTGGAGTCGTGGGTCTCTGGAGGATCAGAAGAAAGCGGGACTTCAGCTTTCTTGAGCTCAGTCTACGTCCACGTTGCTCTTGAAAAGTCGTGAAAAAATCATAACCTGCTAGTGGCATTTTGCTCTGATGCCCTACTGGTTGTTTGTTTTATGAACTATCCTGCCAGCCATCCCATGAATTTGGCCTCGTGGGTCAGAACAGGTCTGTGCTGGCCACCAGTACTGCTGCAGGTTCTGTGACCTAACCTACTGGTATTGCAGGACACACACAGAGATGGCCGAAGAACCTGCGGAGGCCAGTGTGAGACAGGGGTCACCGGGGTGGAGTTCAGTGGGCTCCAGTTAAGGAGGAATGCAGCGTAACGCCATTAAAAGGGATCACAGAGAGCAGAGTCCCCGCTGGAAACTTAAATATGAAGACCCCCTTCCTCTGAGATCTATAGAGCCGAACAGAACATAAATACTATTTACTGCCCAAAGTCCCTCACAAACTCTGGGAGCCACCATCAAAATCAGGTATGCTGATATTTAAGGCTGTTCTTGACCATGAAATTTTGCAAAATCTTGCGCAGGGAAAATCCCAAGCGCGCAGTATACTTTATGCAGTTTAGAGAAAACAATTAAAAGCATACTTAAAATAAAAACCATGGACAAAATTAGTCCAGGGAAGCAAGTGCCTTTTTATTGCAATTAAGTGTCGGGCTCTCTGATGTGATGTCGCATCATCCTTAGACAAATAGCGGCTGACGTAATGTTGCCAAAACGCTTATAATTTGTCACACTGAGAACATATTTGTGTAGCCCCTGCCAAATTGCGTGACCAGACTGCTGTGGGTTACGGTCACGAAGGCAGATGTGACTGGCTGGGTTCTGACGTCCCGCTAACTGCCTGGAAGTCAGCAGTCTGCAGTAAAGTAGCACATGGGGCGTGTTATTGTTATTGTTGTTGTTGTTTATACCCATTTATTGCATGCGTCACCACCAAATGTGCTCGTTTGGACTGTAAATGTGGATGCGGGATCTCTAGGCCCTACTCCTGGTGGGAACATCTCCTCGTAAATGTCGCCAAACTGCCTAACAGAGACTGCTGCTGCTGCTGTACACAGTCTTTGGGGTCAGACAGCATTTGGCAGAAATTTGGAAAAGGTGGTAAAGTAATTCGTCCTAATTAACACCGAACTGGTCCTGCCGTTAAGGCTCATCGTAAAGATTTAATTGCTCGCAAAACAAAACAAAAGCACAGATTTAAAATCATTGCTTCATTCTTTTCCTTTTTCATGTTTTTAAACAAGATTAGAGCATCCTAAAAAACCGAGGGGGAACTTATAAACACAAATAGAAAAAAAAGATACAAAGAAAATAAATCTATAAAAAATATTGTGCGGTCGGGTAAGGTTTTGATTAAAAGCTAAAGGCTGTTTTGCCACCTTGGCAACCCAGAAGACTTTTAAATCAGTACAGAAAATGCGAAGTGTGTGAAATGTGCCTGCACTTCTGCTGCCAGGTGAGACAGCGCCGTTTATGAATAATGTGTGCAGGTGGATTTGATTAGGTCGTCAACAGCCTAAAACGTTTCACATCGCTGATCCTTTCAGCGTCTATGCAAACAGACACACGAGGTGCATAACTGAACCTAGCTGGTTTATTCTGAATTTCATTTTGTTTATTTTGAGTCGGCACCGCACACGTGCAAAGGGTTCGTGTTACTACTGAAGTACGGAAAATGTCGAGGCATAATCATGTAGAATTGAGACAGCTGGCAAGGTCATTTAGTCGACGTGGTCGGGCATATGTGGGTTGTAATAAGGTCACATGAAGGCGAACGTGAGTGCACTTCCTCAGATCTCGGGAGATGTCTGTTGGGCCAAGCCAGCGATTATGGGCGACATTTGAATAAAATGTATACTCGCCTCTGCATATCATTGGCTCGCCTGCCCCTTTATGGACACATGTGCTGAATATCAGAAGAATTAACATGTGTGTGTTGTATAGTTCTAGATGAGCGCACAAAATGTCTTAAGTCTTAAAAAAGGATATAATAGTACAGGTTATGCACACCTTCAAACCGCAGTAAATCACAGCAAAAAAAAAAAAAAATCAATGTTCTCCAGGGAAATTTATCAACATAACCACCAAGTCTATTTCCCTGGGACAGTAGGAGGGTGTAATACTTGAGTTTCTAATTAAAATTAATCTGTTTAGAGCTCTGCTTTGCATCTCAAAATGCACTGCTCATTTCTGTAACAGATGCAAAGAACACCGTTCCTAATCATTATGCTGAGAAGTGGAGACATTTCCAAATAACCAAGGGGACTGCAAGCATAATATCAGACTGAATCTACTGACGCACATGCAGCGTGGGCTGTTAATTGGAACCGAGCAGCACAGATTGTTTACAAAGGCTAAACATGCTGTTTGGTGTGATATGAATTTGAGGGTGACCGTTTTCTTGATTGCCCACTGGATATTGGTGCTGTCATGGAACATGGTCACCATAACTGTGTCCATTACTGTCAGCCTGAACATGCGTACCCATAGTTACTGTGCTGTTTAGGATTAGAGATCTTAATCGGTCTGAGCAGAAGAAGATACAGGAAACACCAGTGAGTTGCTGTCTTTCCATAAGCAAATTCAGCCTTACTAGAGAATCTGAAGGACGTACATTTACATCCATAGTTATACTGGGATGATGATGGTACAAAACTCATTATTCACATTCAATTCAAATAACCTACTAAATAAAACATTTTTTTATCATGATTTTTTTTAATCATCATTTTCTATTTTATCATGATGTCATTTAGAGAAGCATAACCGTCACTATGCACGTATTCATTGTGTTTCTACAGTGAGTGTGCCTGGCAGTTTAGAGTGCCGGATGCCTGTGAGTTACCAGCCTCCCTCAGTCAGCTGATAGTCCAGCCAAGTGCTCCTCTCCAGTGTAGCTCACACTGTGACTCACAAATGCTGTGAGAAATAGAGCAGATGTGGTCTGATAAGGGGGGAATCTGCTGATGATCAGTGCAGTGGGGTGTGATCGGAATGGACAGCCGATAGAGACACCTGCAGATGTTTCAGGCAGCATAAATGGCTACAATATTGCTGCTCCTCCTCCTACTAGTACCACTAATAATAACAATAATAACAATAACAACCCACCCATCTTCCAGCCCTTTACTCTGATTGGTGCAAAATGTAAAGTGTGCTTCACTGTGCTCTTTACAAAGTAAATGTTCTTTCGAAATATAGCAGAAAACCTTTTTACTGTGACCGAAACTGTGCTTCCTGATCAAAAATTAGTTAAGTGACAAAAATATATTAATATGTTATATTATATATTAATATGAGTCTGTCTGTTTGCTACAGACATTTGTTAGTGTTTTAGATATAAATTTAGTCAGACGTTACAAATCAATGTCAGGTATTTTGATAGTGATGTTTCTCCTCAAGAAAATCCACTGATCCCTGATCAGGAATTTTGAGACGTGAGCACTGAGGTGTTTGTTCCCTCACGTCTGTGTCCACGTGAGGGGAACAGGACTGTTTAATGCACTTAAGGTGACAATTTTGATATCTGACACTTAAGGTGACAATTTTGATATCTAGCTAGGGTTTTTGGCATAATGCAGATATTTATTTAAGGATTTCTTTTTAGAATTCCTGCATACTGGTGAATATACTTAATGCCAAACAGTAGATTTAAGGTCATCATGCACGTTGCACTTGACAGCACTTTGTAACTGTGTTTTATGTGGCAGTGAATGCCTCCTGTCCTGTACTGAGGGAAGTAAGTAATGAACATGAACCAGAAAGGAATGCCCCTGCCATTTCACTAAGAAAGTCGAAATCGATCAAAATCAGCCAATGGAAAGGAATCGCTGCTGACCTGCGACCTCCCTCTTCCTCTTGGACGTCTTCTTCTCTGTCTCAGTGGGCGCCATGCTAGGTGGCGAGTATTCCCCCTCCAGACAGCTGGACACCGGCCCCGGCAGCCTGTCCAGACCCACGTCGTCCACCTCGGCCGCGCCGCTGCCGGCCCGGCACGGCTCCTGGCCCCGGGTGCGAGCCCCGCAGGTGGGGAACTGCCAGTCGGGCCGCTGGAAGCCGGGGCCTCCGGGATCGGCGTAAGGCCGCTCCTCGCGCGGGTAGGCGTGCGGTGCTGCAGAAACCAGGCAGGAGGCCGGGAAGTCCGTATAGGCCAGGAACTCCGGCTTCTGGTGCAGCGGGAACGGGGCCTGCTGGTATGGCGGTAAGCCCGGCGAGGGCACCGCCGTGTGCGGCCCCCGCATGCACCCCCAGATGGCACTGCCCGGGTGGGCACTCCGCATGCAGCTGCTGGCGGGCTGATCCATGGGCCGGAAACAGGCAGGGAAAGTCTCTCCGGAAAACGTTCAGTCTAGGACGGAATTCCAAACAGCATCCAGCTCCAGTTAACACCTGAAGAGGCACATGGGGAAGCCAATCTACAATCCCAGGTCCGGGTGAGGTTTGAGTGTCCGTGATGCCAGGAAGACCATCCAGTGGTTCCACCTCCAGGCGTCTCTCTGCTACTGTGTGGGCTGGTGGCTGAGGGGCCCGGTCGCACCCTGCTGCATCCTCTCTCAGCTCCAAGGCTCCTACTCGCACTGCTGAGGCATTCCAGGCCAGAGGTCCCTCCTCTCTTTTAAAGGCTAGGTGGGAAAGAGTGGCAAGTTTATGGAGTGTAACGTGATCTCGCGGAGGAGGGGCCCCAGCGCCACATGTTGGTACCCTCCAACCAACCCTGCCTCATCAACTATTAATCATGGGGGAAATTTTATATGCACATCTAATGGGATTTCCAGGCGCAGACTTTTAAAGGAACATTGTCTGTAAAATATAAAACGAACACCCACATGGGAAAGGGGCGCTCGGTCTCTTACCTCTTTCCTTTTTTTTTTTTTTCAGAGACACAGTCTAACCTCCGCCGAACATCTGGAAAGCAGTGCCGGCACGCACACGAGCGTGCGCACCCCCGCCGTCCGCCCCAAGCGCGCATCCTCCGCGGCGGCGTCCCGTTAATCGCGGCTCGCAGGCGTGCAGCATCACCTCCGGCTCACACTTCCGTTTGCTCGGCGGAAAAACGGGTCGCTCTCCAGTGGTGCCGCGGCTGCTCAGCCGGCTGGCTCAAGGCTGCCCGCTTAATCTTTTAGAATCCCTCTATTTACTCCTGTATTTTAATGGATACTTACTGACTGGTCATATTGTAAAGCTTAATGCAGTTTCACTTAAAATTTCTGCAGTTATTTTTCTTCATGAACACCTCCATACTTCGATATTACGTATAACTGAATATTCGTATAACTAACAGTTCAGGTGTCAGGCAAATAAATTCACTTTAATGCAATTTTTTATCATCTATATGAGTTACTATATGAATTATTTTATATGCATCCATCATGCCCATTTGGTTTTGAATTATATGTTTCTGTCTTGATGACATAAAAGGGGCTATTTTGCCGAGCTGGTGATTTTATGGTTGGGATTTTTTATTTGGAATCCAGGCACACAGTCCATTAATAAATTTCAACACACTCTAGAATTTGGATGTACCGTGCTGTAGCACTTCCAAGGGAACAAGACCATTAGCCTTCTACCTGGCTTGACTTATTTGGTGACTGTTCCCCTCCGTGACGATTTCAGAATTCTGTCAGCCGTGTTCTGCTGCCTCGTGGCCACATGTGTGGGGTGGAGAGCTCAGGGAGTGGGCTTAAGAACCAGGTGTGGTGAGAAGTCCGGCTGGGCTGAGCGAAAACGGGCCGCCCCCGGAGCCCAGTGCTCCTCACAGCGTCTGCATTCATCTCCTCCGGGTCAAATCAGACTTGTCACTGTCGCTATTGTTTTTTTTTACAAATTGTGTCTCGAACAAAAGAGAATAAAGCATATTGCCACCTACATGTTAGGAGGCAGAGAAAGGGTACATCTGTAGCTGTATTTACAAAAACTGTGATATGTGTATGTAAGTATGACTTATGGTTAGCTGGTGTTTTTTAATTTTTTATTACATTTTTGAATATACACCATGACCCCTACCACAGCAAGCTCTCCGTTGATGGATGGAATATTGAATACATTTTGATAACCACATTCATGTTTTTTTTTTTTTTATCGAAACTGTCTCTTACTGTAGAGCAAATTAAATCATCAGTAGCATAAAATAAGGCATAAAATACTTTCTGGTTAGATATTTCCACTGCAATTTGGTGTAAGTGCATTCATACGCATTCATACTGCAAGTGCATTCATACGCATTCATACTGCAAGTGCATTCATACGCATTTCGGATGCATGGATACTCTGTCACAACAAGGAATGGGAACACTGCCCCATAACTGACACCCCTTAACCCTCTGCGACTGCCCCCTCCCCCACCGCGATTCTCAGCAGGCCACACTTTCTGTAGTTTGTCTGAGAAGCTCTGTTGCGTCAGTGAAAGTGTAAAGTGTCTGTGGTTAGACTGAAATCCTTTCCATTTATCCAGCAAATAGTTTCAACGTGATGCGTGCTCTCTTTACTGGCATGTGGGGCTCGGCCTTCGACCGCGGCGCTCCGCGTCTGAAGCCGAGATGGGCGTTGCGCATGTGCACGTGCTGTGCGTGCGGGTGCGTTTATTACAGAGAGGCAATGAGAATGAGAATTTAGCTAGTCGGGCTAATAAACAAACCTCAGTACCAGCACAGAGTAATTTGCAAAGCAGCCAACAATAAACAATAAAACAGCTGCCTTTTTCAAGTGGAAAGATGGGACCCAACGGTTTTACAAAGCAGCCCTCATTTCGGAGGGACGTCGTGTGACGCCGCATGTTTCCCTCACAGTGTTTCTGACTCTGCGTTTAGACAGTGACTCTATATATTCTGGGTGTGAAAGTAATAATAATATCAAAGCAGTCCGGTTCTGCACCAGATCTGCTGGGAAAAGCCACAGCATCAGCCTGCCCCTGCGTGTGCTGGAGCGTGTGACACGCCGCAAAGCCCTCCAACAACCTGTCACCGTCACTCCGTGCCTCTGGACCAGAAAGCCGGTGTGTTTTCTTTTGATCCGTCTTGGTGACACAGGGGATCTACTCTGACATGAGTCACAGACCAAACGTCCGCCCCAGTCTCGGTTTACGCTTAGCCCCTGGGAAGGGGGGGCTCTCGCATACTGCTGCCTTCGCAGTACGGGAGCCTGCCTTTATTCCATGACTCACCCTATTACCCTTCATCGCCATACAACTTTCAATGCATCTTTAAACACTAAACAGCACCATGACAGTGGCTTAAGGTGGACCGGGTAATTACCTGTTCTTTTTTTTTATCCTCTTATGTCATACATACACGTAATAATTTAATTCAAAAAAGAAATCTGCATATTTTATAACAGAATCCACGAAATGTGAGACTGATTCAGTGGAAGCCAGTGTCTTGATACCGGCGTGGAAGAATCTGTGCTAAGCCAGCCGTCCGCCGCTCTCCCATGACTCGAGGGTTTACCGGCTTTTGTGGTAAACCCCCCTAGCGGGGTGCTGTGTTGCTCTTGGCCCCAGTTTCATTTCAGACGTGTCATTAGCATGCGAAGCAGCGTGCCGTGGGCGTTGCGGCGTGCAGTGGGCTTCGCGGCCTGCCCAGCATTCCCAGGAACGCCGGACATTTGACACGGCATCTTTCAGCTGGTACCCATGGAGGCGCCTGGTCATGCCAGATGGGACTTCTCCACCAAAAAGACAAACTCAGCAAAACACGATACTGCTGCCCTCTAGTGGAAGATGAGGCAAACGCAGCCTCCTTTGGCTACCATTTCTGCTTTTGTGTTGGGCTCGGAATAGTAACAAAAAGGGTGTGTTCCCAAAGACTGATGTTTGGACTTAATAATGGAAAAACTGCCACATGGATTTTTGGCTGGAACATGATGTACTGTTAGTGATCTATTCTCTTTCTTGTTTGGTGTCTTAAATTTGTACTATAAAAGAACCTGTCTTGACTGTCTTGTACAGCCAACCAAATATCTTTAAAAATCATTGTGGCAGATAATAAATAGACGAATTACAATGGCAGCTGAAGCTTTAAGCTTATTGTCTCAAGTAGTGATGTTTCAGATGATGTCATTGTCATTCATAATTTTAATTGCCATTAAATATGTTCCAGGCAAGGCTATGATGATAAGTAGCTGGAAAGATGGATGGGTAGTTAAAATTTTAACACCATTATATGGAAGGCTTTGCATAAGAGAAAGTGTCGTGAACATGTGGCAGGGGATTTTCTATTAACTGTTCCTGACTTCTACTGTTGACTGAGTGTGGCAGAGAGTAGCCCAGAGGTTTTGGTGAACTTATTCAATTAAAGCACAATGACAGCTGTAGTTCTGCTGGATTCAGTACAATGATCAGTTATATTTATAAGAATTTGCACAACATTGACACTAATGGAAACTGAGAGCCATCATTTTACTGATTTGTTTTTAATCATTTGATTTTGGGAAGGAGACGGAGCACAAACACGGTGGGGAGGGGGGGGGGCAGCTGAGTGGCACACTGAAGATGAAATGATCCTTATTTGGATAAGAAAATATGCATTGGGAGGCTTATCTTCACCCACCCATCTAACATCTGACTCCCCATTAGACACACATACAGCCATCACCCAGCATCCCCCGCCAACAGTCGCCAGCCAGGTCCCCTGCACCTGGGCGCAGAGCCTGCCTTAAGGGCCCACCGACATGTGCCTATTCTGGTGAGCCTCAAATTGGCACAAAGGCTCAGGCCACAGAGCCACACACCACCCTGGGGACGTAGAGGGACACCATTTCTGGGGGCACTGCAACACCCGGTCAATGCGTGGAGCAGACAGGGCAAGGCCCTCTTCTGGCTCCCTGTCCTGAAAATGTGTGAGACATGTGGTCCTCTCCATGGAGGATGTAGCAGGTATTGAATTGATAAGAACTGATACTACACTCAATCTTAGCCAAAAGGCTGAGAGGTGATCCCGACCTCTCTGTAATCTCCATCATTAAAGCTATAAGGCAACATGCTGCCTGTTGACCACAAATATTTGTATATACCATCAATACTGCAAAAGCCTGCTGGTAGTTTAGTAAACAGCTGTGTTTATGAGTCATCATTGATCATCACATATTGTCTATGACACAGTCCAGGTTTCCATAGTTTTTGTATCAGTCGCTGGAACAGAAACAGGCCATTTAGGTAACAAATTTTCCCATCTTGCAAAATCCAGCTCCATCTTGTTTCAATTTGTCCTCATGGGGCCCCACCGGCCCCCCACCCACCAGCACGCTTCCAAGGAGCTGAGCACTGTCTCCCCCTCCCTGGCACTTGGCTCCTGACCACATTCCCATTCCCAGCTCTTGGCAAATCCACACCATGTCTGAGAGGAACCACCATCCCGTATTCGCGGAGTGCCTTCCTGTCATGCCCCGTCCTGCATCCAAACAACATGGGGAGGGGCTTCCTGCTGCGAGCCGGGGGGGCTTTGAAGCTTCCCACCGAGGGCCCTCCCCAGGGCATTCTCAGGATCAGCTGGTCCAGCCTGGCTGGCCGCGGCCGGATTTGGCAAGGACTTCCTGCAACACCAAACAAACACTGACATTTGCCCTGGAATGCAGCAAGCACAGACTGAAGTTTTATCCATTGCGCCCAAATAATCGCGATCATTACTCATATACCTCACAGGCAATTTTTGGAAGGATAATTTTCTGCCAGACAGACAAAAAAAAGAAAAACATGATGTTGTTTTAACCCAGAAGCATCACATCCTGCTTTTACCCCCAACAGGATTCACTGGAGTTTGTCCGTTTGGATCATAAGTGGTGTAGAAAGATGGTAATGTATTCATCTACCTAATATGTGATGTTTACCAGGACACCCGGAGGACCCTCCTGGTGATACAGAAATTATGCAGAGACTTTTTATTTTACCCTTAGTTTTCAATTTTTGAGCATCCATAAGATCTATCTAATAAATTGTTAGGTTTAAATCCATGTCCAAAACTCCTAGAAATCTGCCAGATAAAGTGAAAACCAAACACAGCTGTAGAGAATTGGACTGCCTAGTCATATTAAAATGAATTTGAAAGATAGCTCGTCAACGCAATATTGTGTGCCTCGCCTCGCAGTGTGTTGGGTTACCAAGGTGATGTGTGTTACCCTTCTGCATAGCTCCACATACACACTTGTGACAGTGGGGCTTCCCCAAGGCCCCGAGCATCTCACGGTTCACAGAGTTCAGCATTATTTGTGCCAAGTCATTCCTACATGGAAAAATATTAATTTGTGCTTTTCTCTTGCTTATGCAATTTGCCGTGCGTGTAGTTTTGTGTACATAGTGCAGTTACAAACCTGGACGTAACAAAGTCATTATTAAAAAGATTATGTTTTGAGAGCCTGCAGAAGTGTCCTGGAGAGCTAAACTATGATTTTCATCTGTTTGCATTCAGGACTCATTATAAAAATATCATGAAAAGCCTGACGGCCATAATGCTTATAAGCCTTAAGAGGAAGTGATGCGTTCAGTACAGTCTTCGCCATTGTCTCATCTTTGAAATCGAGGCAGATAAATGGCCTCCTCTAACCTCTCACCGACTCTCCACACCAGCAGGTCCTTCACCTTTGCTTTCCTTCAGCTCTGACACTTGGCAGCTCAGCAAAGAGCCCAAGTCAGCCACTGTACAGGATACAGTACTGTGCAAACATCTTAGGCAGTCAAAGAAAAAAAAATGTCTAAATGATCTTCATGTCGATGTAAGACCATGACATTTTGTTGGTCAGAATGTGCCATTTTTGCCATTTCATAACCTTTCCTAAAATCAGCCCAGTATTTGCAGCAAACGTCCAACAGACCAATCTGTTTTTGACTTGACCATTAGCACACCTTGGTTAGCAAATAAATACCTCAATGAGTTATTAACTTATTAAGTAGTTTTAAAACTGGTGGTGAAATTTAATGAATAAAAATTATGTCTGACTATGGGTTTGGGAACCTAAGTGGTGTTCATCTTGTCATCCAGCACAACTTTCTGGAGAACAAAAGAAAATTTTGACTTATTTTTTTATTACGTTATTGTTCATTTCCATATTTTCTAATGTTATGAGGAAAATATACATTTCTACCCAGATAAATAGCCTTGCACATTTTCTTTGACTGCCTAAGACTTTTACACCATACTGTTAAGGCCAAGAAGAGGGAGAACTTCCTAAAAACAAAGCAACAATGGCAGAGATCTGGCGGAGCAGCGGCTGCGAGGCGGCTGGGGAGAGGGAGCCGGCCCGCTGACTTCCTACAAAGTGAGTCACTGAAAAATAACTGCAAAAAAAGCTCCAGATGTCAGGAGTAGAGCTGGTGTGGCGCCCGTTGGCCTACCTGCCCTGCTAAAGCCATCAGTGCCCCCCTACAGCGCGGCCCGTACAGCGGCGCCGGAGAATTCCCGGAAGCATCCGACGGCGTTTCCCAGCGCTGCTCCATGCCAGGCTTTTCTGCAATCGTGCAAGATGCCGCTCCAGGCGGGATTTATATTCTCTGTAGTGTGGGAATCTGTACTGGAGGGAATCCTTTCACCCCATATCCACTGTGGATGTTTTACCCTAGTTTTACCCTAGTCTCTCCATCTCTTACCCATTTATCTTCCAACGCTTACCCAATATTGGGTCATGGGGCAACCAGACTGCCAGGATGCCAGTCTGATTTGGGGCACATAGGCACACACAGACACTACAGGAAATCTAGAGACACCTATTAGCATAACTGTATGTCACTGGACTACGGGAGGAAACTCATGTGACACGAGCAGAACACTCAAACACATAGGTAGCAAAGCATAGGTAGCCTTAAAACTGGTGGCTTGGCCTAACAACACTATCCTGCTATCCACTGGGGCTTCAAACCAGGTGGCCCTAGGTGGCACTCTATATATACACTCTATAGCAGAACATGCATGGGATACCCTTTTACTGTGACCCAAGTTCTGCCTTATTCACAACTATTTACTTAGTAATTGTAGTAGTCCCCATTCTCTAGCGAGACCTAGCTGAGGCAGTAGAAACCTACGACTGTTGGGTACATTACCAGTCAAAATATAACGTGAAACCTTTCCTAGTTAGAATACAACAGGAAGTGGTCACTTACACCCCCGAGGGGTGCTAAAGTATACTGGCCAATCAGAGCGGGCCTTTCACACTGCTGCGAGGTGTGTTCGCAGGTCGTCGTTACATCTCGTCACCCTGCAGTAACTGCGTGTGAGGTTGCTGCAGAAGCCCTTGTGCAGGCGAGCTTGGCCGCCTCGCCTCCCTGAGGCTTGCTTGGCCCAGCCAGGATACTTCTCTGAAGCCCAGAACAGTCAGCCTCGCGATAAGATCAGGCCTCTGCAGGAGTAACAGAGAGCTACAAACCAGAGCCCTCCTGGGAACCTCACTTCGCTCCAGGAAAAATTAACCTCAGTACGTTGGATGTACCAAGATTATAGTAATACAATAAAGCTCCCTGATTTATATATCACCGTACACTGTATGATTTTGCACAAATTAATTATTTGTGTGTATGGGTGCCTGTCTGTGAATGTTCATGTAAGTGATTGCAATTATGATTTTCTTTGACTTCTCCAATTTGAACATGACTGCTGAGTTAATGTTCAGCTTGTTGAGGGTTTATTTTATTTTATTTCTTGGTCCCCATCCCCATAGTATAGTGACGTGGTGGCCAACATCACTATACTAGACTCTTATGTTGAAAAGCACTGTTATGTGTCATATATTTCTGATTACCAGTAATCACCAAATATATTTGATATATAGAAGGTAAAAAAGGAAAAAAGTCCATCTACTAGAAAGGTGCTTTTGGGCAGAACTGGTATAGAAATCTTGCAGGTTGTGGGTTCAAGTCCCACTTCTGCTCCATGGGTGTGGAGAGTGCGTGTTCTTCCTGTGTTGTGTGACCGTCCTCCTGCAATTCCATGGCAGCGCATTTCTGGGAATTGTCTTCTCTGAACTGCTGACGGGCTACATGCATCAGGATGACCTGGCATTCCCCGTGGGGTATATTCCTGCCCAGTGTAGCCCCCCCCCCCACCAATCCCTCCTGCCCAGGATAAGAAGTCAGAGTATTTTCATTTAGTATATATGACTAGAAATGTGATCGAAGTTCTCTGGATCAATTTCTAGGAGGGGATTAAGTGTGGGACTGAAATTATTTAGTAAAATATCCAGTTATACAGAAGGATTAAGTTCACCATGTATATAAAATATTCAGTTTCTGCTTGCACCAACGCTCACTAATATTATGCTGGAATGAAGACCTGAAATAACATTTTTTCATTAACTGGTAATTTTAAGAATATAGTGGGTGCAGACAGATACAAATCAAAACCAAACATACAATAGGTTTGTTATGAAAAAGATTATGAATACCTTTGCATTTACATTTCATTAGCTCCAATGACTTACAGTTAAGGGCACTCTGAGGACCTTTGAGTAACGGCAGTGCTTTATAAATGAATACAGTACTTCCTGCTGTATTTTTTCAGCACTTATTAATTAATGCAGCTCTTTCGGGCTTCAAATGTCTCTAAGTATAATGAACTATAATTAAAAGTTACAAACGTCAAGGATTTAGCCTTATGGACAAGTACAAAATGTCTTTGATGTAAATTTATGCACACTCAAGATATCATATCATCACACTTTCTCTCTGCTGTTGTGGGACTTTGCACGCATGTTATTCACTCACCTATTCGCCACCAAAAGTAATGTGACAAATAAAGTGATTTGATACTGATATAAAATCGATCGATATCATATTAAAAGGTTTTCAGAGCAAGTAGACTTTGTGACAGCAATTAACATGCAACATCGCCCCCTGGTGGAAACAATTGTCATAAACTTTCAAGTTTAAACAGTGGTACTCAAGCTTGTTCACTAAAAAGTACTGATTGAGGTGATACTTCATAACGCAGTACAACTTACCTATTTTGGACCATTTTGGTTACAGGTCTTATTAGTCTTATCATACCTAAATGTCCTGGTACATGTTGTGAAAATGCATGGCCGTATAGGCCAAAAATACCCAACTATACTCTCTCACACAGTTAAACTCTCTCTCTCTCTCACACATTATCAAAGTCATTCAAGTGCACTATCAAGACCTCTCTCACGCGATTCCAAACCTCTCACACATACAGAGGCAGACATTTCAGGTCCAGAAAGGAAAAATCCAGACCAGGATTTTGTTTCAACCCACTAGTTGGGTCAAAAGAATCCCAGTCACATAGTACTCAGCTGAGTGACTCAGGCAAAATCCTGTTCAGGATTTTTACTTTCTGGACCTGAAATATCCGCCTCTGCACACATACTACCAAATTCTCAATCACGGAATATCACTATCAAACTCTCTCTCATTCACAATCAAACCTCCCACTCACATTGCCAAACTCACTCTCACAAAATATCAAACTGTCTTTAACTCACTACCAAATTCTCACTTGTGTATTATTAAATGCTTCCTCGTATTTGTCAAAGTCTTTCATACTTTGATAGCGTGTGAGAGAAGGTTTGGAAATGTTTGAAAAAGAATTTGATTGGAAAGGAGTTTGATTGCGCATGAGAATGGGTTCGATAATGTGTGTCATAGCGAGTCTGATAGCGAATGAGAGAGGTTGATCTTCGCAGTTTCTCATTGGCTTATAAAACTGCCAGTTATTTTCACCGTTTTTGATTGGCTTAAATAATTTTACCGCATAAAGAAGTTCTTATAGTCTCCTTATTTCATGGCTGTCTGTCCAAATGAAGGAGAAATTACAAAGGCTGCTTTGTAATGCATTACATGCATCTCAGGACGGCCCACTATGGTTAGTGAGCAATGTCCTTAATGACATGAGGTAGGCTGTAGATACTGAAATGCATCGTCTATTTCATGGTCATGTTAGTGGAAGCCGGCCTGCACCGCGACCACGGTACCATAGCCAGCAGTATTTCTCTGGCTGGGCTACAAAACCCAAAGGAAGGTAAGTCGGGGTGCAGAGCTCCGCAGGAGTAACGGAGAGCTGCAAACTGGAGGCTTAGTCATACTCATTTGCCCAAAAATAACTCTGCTAATTAACGTTACCACAGCAGACACCACTTGTTGAGATGGCCGAGTTTTTATTCCCCCTAAAAGTCGGATGAGTCAGTACCCACATTGTAGCTTAACTGCTTTCGCGCGGATCAGCTTACAAAGCACAAGCAGGTTGGATATAGAATACGTGCCCTCCAATGGTCTGGAAGCATAATGACCCCCGAAAACATTAATAACACTAGATGTGAGCTAAATTAATAAAGCAAAATAATTTAACACACCATTCTACATGGATACAGGTTGCAACGATGTTAGAAACGAGCTCATGTCAAATTGTATCGGCGCACACTTTTTTTTAATCGGGACAGGTGCATCGCGAACCTTTATACCGGCGCACCAATGCGAATCGGGGACTCTTGCCATCCCTACCCACGGCTGCTTGGGTAATCAGCGCAGATTTCCTACATCTAAGTCGTATCATTGGCCAAAAGCGCCCTTACGGTATCTCAATTCCGCCTTCAGACACTCGGTCGCCAGTAGATGTCGCTGCATAACAGTTTAATCTTCCAAAGTGCGCAACACCAATCAGTTCCTACTTTGTCTGACGCATTTCCGTGATATAACCTGGTTCTCCTCCAACATATACACTGCTTTTTTGTCCGTTGACAAATTCTTGCTCGCCTTGGGCGTTATTACGGTAATGCCTTTCCTGACAACTGCTTTGATTTTTTTTCTCCTCCCCCATTTTCTTATAATGACAACCATGGAAGACCTATAAATGCCTACATTCAGAATAAGAACAATTACATTTTTCTGGCCCAGCAACTACTCTGAGAAGGAATTTTGATCTGAACTTGCCATGAATGTTGGAAATCTTCCAGGCTGCTGTAAACGCCTCACTGTGTCCATGCGACAGGCATCGGAAGAATCAGAAATGTGTGTCCAAAAGGCTATCGGACCAATTGTAACCGGTATAAGAAGTATTAGCACTTGCTAATATACTTTCCTTAGAATAAAGACACTAATCTGTGCTGCTCCCTTGACCCACCACACTAAGGATTCAACTTGGATGCACTGTTATGTCATTGAAAGAGAAGCAAACGTTCCAGCTTTGGCCATCGCCATGCCCCACGACCTTTTATCGCTCCCGTGCTTCCTGCAGTATCTTATTTTCACTATAGGGCAGCAGTAACATTTTTCCCAATTGCTTCACTCTCACATGCTTTAAGCTTCGTCGTTCTGGGATGATGATATCACCTCCTCAAAATTATTTTACTGATGAGTAAAATTGATAAAGACAAGGAGGCCCTGCTGTCCAGGTTCCCAGCAGGTAAGGCTCAGACTCTCAGTGCATTTCTTAGTGCCAGTACAGGCTGGAAGTTTCCATCTAATTCAAAAACATCTGCAGCTTTGGCCTCAAACTGCTACTCAATTTAGTATCTTTTTATGGTAATAAGTGATATTCCTAATATCCCTGACCTGCTCGATGAATTGTGTGAGTTAAGGGATACATCTGTAAGGGTTTCTATTCTAATACATTTTTATGAAAATAACAGGGTAATTGCTATGCTAATTTGTGGTATGGTCTTCACATAAGATCAGATAATATGGATATACTTATGGCCTTCTGCTCTGGCTTTCTCATGAAGAATATAAAATCCTGTCTATCATTATCCAGAGCTGGAGCTGAAGCCTGGATTCTGGAGGAACCTGAAGCTGTTGTTTAGCTCAGCAAAGGACCCATGTGTGATCCATGATGATGGCAGTAAGAAGTCTTGGAAGGGTTGCAAGTTTGGATAAAGCCGCTTCCAGTGCATAGACTTTGCCAATGACTGCAGACCTGTTTTTAGTATTCACTTCCTGCATCAGCTGTGGGTCCTTTCATGCTGGTTCTGCATTCGCTCAAAGCGACCTTCGCAGATCAAGGGAAGGAGATTCAAACCATCTTTATTTATTGCGCCGTGACACCCTTCCATTTTCCGTAACTGCTTATACAGGCCCAGGTTGAGGTTATCCAGGGGTGATTCCTGGAGGGAGAGGGCATCCAAAGCAGGACACAGGATGTTAGTTCATCACAGGCCACACACTACCCAGCAAAGACACAAGCTGTATCCCTTTTCAGGGACTGTAGCCTTCTATAAGGCTGCATTCGAAGACAGAATGCATCACTGCAGCACACCAAGGCTGTCCCATTTCAAGGCTCTTTCAAATGCAGTCTAGAAATGTGTTCTTTTCCCAGGATGCACGCGACAGATCCTTTGCAGCCCAGTCGATCCCAAATTTCAATGTGCAGATTTTTAGAAGGACATGGCCTACAAAGATTACACTGACCCAGTCCTTCAAAGGCTGCAGCCCCTGAATTGGGACACAGCTATTGATTTATGTGATCACAAGTCTTTGGACTGTGGAAGGAAACTGGAGTACTTGGAGGAAACCCACACTATTACACATACTCCACAGTTTTAAGAGCCGGGGACGGGAATCGAGCCCACATTCTTGGAGGTGTGAGGTCACAGTGCTAATCACTGCGCCACTGTGCTTCCTTGTGTTGTCATTTAATAATTCAAAGTAATATAAACAATAATGAAGTCAAGCATATACACAATTTCATGTAGAAATGAGCTTCCTTACTTCTGTGCATCATAAAAGCTACAGTCATATCTCATGTCTAGCAAACAGGCTTGTATAATTTTTTGGTTTTGTCTGAAATATATTATTGTCATGTGTAGCTGAACTGCTCTTACAAGCCATGGGAGCAAGATAGATGTTCATACAGCTCTTTTTGTGTAATAAATGATGCCACAGTTTATCCCTAGTTCACTGGGGATTGCTTTATGATTACAGGGTGACTTTAGAGCAATTCAAGCGATTCACAAAACTGCGTGTGAGGTCTACATTAACACCTGGTGGAGTGATTACTTCCTGCAGCGAACAAATGATTACACTTAGTTTGAAAGGATTAGGTCCTTAATTTATGTGCTTAGTGTGGGAGAACATACATGATGTATTTATTTTTTTGGGAAAGCTACCATGAAATATTAGATGGACAAATACAATTATATAACAAAAATAATGTACTGTGTACTTAGGTTTAAGTGTGACTAATTTTAGTTGTTCTTCATGTATGCATTAGAATATAATAGTAATTTATCTTAATTTAGTAACAGATCTGAAAAGTAAAACTGCCTTGGCTTACAAATATCAGCAAAGCAATATACATACACATTGATAGGATATTTATCAGGAGAAAGGTGAGATATTTACTTTCAGTACCCATGCATATAGTGTCAGGTCACAGTGCGACAGGGTGTCAGTCCATCTCAGGGTACGCACACCCCCACATCTACAGGCCATTTAGAGACACAGATTCATTTTTTCATGTTTTCGGGCTACAGGGAAACATCAGTGCAGACATGTCAGGAATATGCAGGCTGCATATACATGCAGGTAGCATGTCAATGCTCAGCCCCGGAGGTGGGAGGCCATAGGCCAACCACAGAGCCCCCCCCACCCCAGCTTACAGCCTAGAGCTAGCAAATGTAGTGATATTTAAAAGTGTTTTTCAGCTGTCATATATAAAGACTTGCAGATATATTGAAGATAAATGACACACATGGTTTCGATTGTTTATCTTCGCGGTACCGTGTGTGTTCCAAATGCATTCGCAATCACTCTTAACGGGCATACTTCTTGCCAGACATAAATTTATCATGGAAATCTGCCAGTTCTACACAAACATTTGTTTTCCGAAACACGTGTTTAGATTTAAATGATCCTTAAAGTGGTGCTCTCGCAAACATTGCTTTTGGGAACCACGACTGAAAACCGCTTTCGCTACATCGTGCCAGCTGAACTGTTATCTGGAAATGGCATGAGGGGACAATTCAAGCTGTCGACACCTCATCCGATGTGCAGACCTCGGATGCGTAACCTGCCAGATGTGCCCGTGGCTCAGGTGGGTGACATCGCTTAGAAATTGACGGAAATTTCATCCGATTCACCGCAGGACAAGGAGAGTACGTAGCACGGTGGTTAAGGGCTGAGCTCCTAACCACGGTGTTGCCGATTTTTCTCCCAGAGAGGTCCCTTTCGGCTGCTTCGTGAGCCAGCAGCTTAATTTGAGTTGCGTCAGTGGATGTCAGGCTCACATGATCGAGTTGCACGCTAATCCGCGCAGCAATAATAAACTGGCCGTCTTTTACTGCACCCTTTTGTGAAACAATAGGAACGGTCTGAGGAGACTGGAGGAGCAAGCCAGACACGCAGTCCTCTTTGTCCTTGTGGTTAACCTTCAGTCTTACATTCCATAGTCGACTTTTATTCCGAACTGCAAAAATATAAGTGGCACAATTCAAATTCATATATACATATATACACCCACCCAAACACACACACACACACACACACACATATATACTGCAGATTTTGGAAAGTAATAAGTAATGTACAATGTGGTTTGATGTTATATCTAGATCATGGTTAAATTAATTTAAGAAATGTTGCATTTCTCTAAAAGTAAATCAGTTACCAGGCAGCAGAATTTTTTATTTTTTTACTAATTTCACTCACAGCACTGAGAATTAGATGAACGGCACTGTGTCAATAAATGCAACCTCTGAGTTCCCATTATTGTGAAACAGCAGAAAACTACAGGTCAAATGAAAGACAACATGTGTTTGATCAGGCCCAGACTGTTGTTGTTTTTTTTTTAAATAAAGTTTCTGTTTTTCTTTCACATGATCACGGCTGAGATTCGACTGGAGAGCTGTCTGTGTTTGGTATTGCAGTACCACAGAGAGGGCGCTGTGAGGTTATTCTGATCCCAGAGGGACACATCTCTCCAGATGCATTTATTATGAAACCAGATACCGAAAATGTGCACAGTCCATATGACAGCTTCATTGGCAGCTTTGGAATATTATAACTCAACTGTTTGACAGTAGAATTGTGTCATTTGTTGTGGCAGCAACTGGGGACACACAGAACCTGTTTGGAATTAGCGTATGATTTTCTGTTAAACAAAAGTCCAAAAAAAACACAACTCATTAAATACTGAAATACTGTCTCTTCATTTGAAATAGCAGAAGTTTAAATTTATTGTGACTCTAAACCTTGACACCGAATCTCGTATTTGGGACAGAACTGCCGTAGGGACAACACAGCGTATGAGTTAGGTAGTTTATCACCTGCGATAATTACAGATCTCCAAAAATAAGTCTCCAAAAATATAACCAAGTAAGACGTGTTTTTACATATGCATTAAGTTCTGGTTCCCAGAACTTCCAGTACTGGAAGACATGGCTGTATGTTGATTGAGGTGGCCATCGAATTTAAATTTCAGCCTGAAATTTCAGCAATTTTTTTTTCAGCAATTTTTCAGGATTAAAAACTAACACAGCAGTAAATTCAGTTAGTTTTCCATAACAGCTTCTCCCATACAAGGTCACAGAGAGCCTGTCAGGAAGCACAGGGCACACCCTGGGCATGATGTCAGTTCATCAGTTTAATGACAGCATTTCACCTAACTGCAAGTTTTGGGCTGTGAGAACCACAGAATGAATTTGAATAATCCATCTCTACTGGAACCGTACTAGGAAAAGCTGTGAGAAGTTGGATGGATGGATGAGTACTTAGGCAAATAATCTGTCACACTGATTTTTCAGAATCCCAACAGGTGAACCTGCATCTTCTAACCGATCAAGGTCTTTGGAAGGCCTAGAACCTACTACAGACATAAGAGACCATAAGGCTGGGGTACACCCTGGCAACATGAAAAAAGTCCAAGTTGAACATTTCAGGCTCCCATTTGAAACTACTAAGGGACACAAACTGGATTTGAGAACCTGTCTGCAGCCTTTGGGAGAATGTCCTTCAGGAATATGTGGTGGCCAAGGTATCCGGTGCATCCTTGAGATTTCATAAGGAGCACTATTGTAGTTTCCAAGGATGTTAAACAATCACTGGATTTGCATACATTTTTTTTGTGAAAAATATGTGAATGTATCACCAGTATGTTTCTGGTATTTTGAGTTACCAATCTTCCTTTCCAGATTTCCTCGCTGCGGAGGGAGCAGCAGGAGGCTCTGCTGTAAAAATAAAAAAAACACTCACAAAAGCTGAAACACTCCCAGTTCAAAGACGCAGAACATGGTCACAACTCACTCTGGACCATAAACAGGTGATATTAAATACACTCTTGCCAAAAGAGCATCTGAGCATTTGCCAAGTCGTGAATCATGGACTACAGATGATACTTGCATTCTTTTTAGCATTCATCATACTAAAATATCTGATAGACATGAATTACACATCATGGCTACATTACCGTGTGTCACCATGATAACATATATGAAAGACGTGCAGTGCCGTGTCACCATGATAACATATCTGAAAGACGTGCAGTGCACATCATGGCTACATTACCATGTCACCGTGATAACACATCTGAAAGACGTGCATTACACATCATGGCTACATTACCGTGTCACCATTATAACATATATGAAAGACGTGCATTACACATCATGGCTACATTACCGTGTCACCATTATAACATATATGAAAGACGTGCATTACACATCATGGCTACATTACCGTGTCACCATTATAACATATATGAAAGACGTGCATTACACA
>JAODKM010000088.1:25996901-26008310 GCA_026780845.1 Petrocephalus sullivani | reverse complement strand
CATCATGGCTACATTACCGTGTCACCATTATAACATATATGAAAGACGTGCATTACACATCATGGCTACATTACCGTCCATGATAACACATCTGAAAGACGTGCATTGCATATCATGACATTACATTTTCGTGTGTCATGGCTACATTGCTGTGTGTTGTCATGTTGGGGGCATTACTTTCACCTCATTAATATGTAATAGGCATCAAAGATGTCCTCTGACTGACTGGCATCCCATGTAGGGTGTCCCCCTGCCTTGTGCCATATGCTTAATTACAGGCCCACCAGACCCTGTGCCAGATAAACAGCTGAAATTCATTCATTGATGCATATTTTGTCATATCCCCCTATAATTCCTTTATTACTGCAGACTCCTCTCAGTCAATTTCCCTCTACACTGCAGCAGAGTAAAACATACCAGTATCTGCCATTAGGAGGCGCTGCATGACTGTGATGCGACACACCTTTGGATATTTGTTCAGTGAACTCTTTAGTGTTATCCTGTTGTTGCAAAATCACTAAATTACTAACACATCTCTCATCGCTATCTAACAGTGCCTCACTTAACAGCCCGGGTCATGGCAACCCTGCCAGGATAAATGATGCTTGTTATTTGTAAAACACAATTCTTATAGATATAAATATATACACGTGAGTTGCAACAGGATGCAAACCTCATCTAGTGCACTGTGGTAGGTCCAACCTGAAGTACTGGAGCCCACTTCTTTTCAGCATGACTTGACCAGTTGATGGACACTCACCCACTCACCCAAAACTGCTTCAGGAGTCCAAACATCTTACCACAATGTAGCGTCAACTATCATAATATTACCTTGGACGGTAGGCCCCGAATAAGACGCTTTCCAGATTTTCCTGCTGGTGATTTCGGTTCATAAGGCCTGCATGGGCAAGCCTGTGCGTTCCCGCTCACGTGTGCCTTACACATGTGACGATTATTCCGCGTGGTCCTGACGGCTCGCCCCCGAAGGTCTCCTCTTCCCGCCGGTGTCCTCTCAAGGTCAGTCGTCCACGCACTCACCCATGACGGAGGCCTACGGGGCACTCTGACCCCCCCCAAAGGTAAACAGGATGTTCGTGCAGTTCATCAAGCGACTGACAGCACTATCTAAATGTGCCACCCATTACCCCCGCCCCCCCCCCCAATTGGCCGTTACAGCAGGATGCCTCTACATGGAGCATGTCCCGGATATTCCCGAGAAAGTGAGAAACAGGAGACTGGAGAACTTCCCAGGCTTCTTCTCTCCAGGGCCTGCCCGAGCCACAGGCACCTCAGAGCCGGCGTCCTGGTAGCTTTGGCCAGGTGGCCGGGGCGGCTAACAAAGGGTTAAAATCGCTCCCACCCAAACAGGAGCAATGAGAGCACGAGTGGGCTTCACCTTAAATGAAACACGGTGCGCTGTCGGTTCCCATTTATGTCAGCGCGCTAGGCGTGACTCGGCATGGCGGGGACCCGTTGTCATGCATGTACAGCTGCACCGGGCCGGACCCCAGCGCGGGGCGTGAAAACGCTCATGCGTTCAAGTGTCGCTGCTGCGGTTCTGCGCATGCACGTGTCAGAGCTCCCCGCTGATTCAGCCCTGTGCTCTTTGCACGGCTCTCCTGGAAAGTAAACAGAAAAAGCCATCGGAATGTTATCCTGAAAGCTCCTAATTTGCTGTGATTGCATTAATATTTCGGGCTGAAATTGCCCTTTTCCCCTTCCTTTGGCGCGTGTTTATTTTCCTCCTGGCTGCTTCGCTCCTACTTGCCGCTCGTTGCGCTCTCGATTTGGGGAAAATTAAGGGCGATTAGCTGGCAGACGGATGCCCTGCTGTTCCGGTCTGCCCAGGGGCTGTGTAGGGATCTCTGGGAGCTGAAGTGGCTGCTCCCCTGGGAGGTCAATAGAGCAGGGAGCCATGCATTGCTCCGCCCACAGCCTGCTGGACCTCACATCTGATTGGCTGTCTCCAGAGTTCACCCAATGTTCACCCCTGAAGCCCACCCCCACTCTCCCCCATGGACTAGGGTTATGCAAATGTGTTTGTATGTGCACTTGGCATGCAGTTGCACATATTCCCTCATGTATCATGTGTGTGAGTGAGGTGTAGGAATGGTGATACCATAAGTCTAACTGCAAACGTGAATTTGTCACATGTGAAAACGTGTTTTGTATTCCGTGTGTATGTGCCTGTGTATGTGTGTCTGTGTACACCCGTCTGAGTATGTGTGTGTGTGTGTGTGTGTGCGCGCATGTGCCATCCCTCCCAATTGCTCGTGTGCCATTTCCTGACGATGGCCGGAACAGCGGAGAGGGATTGTGCGGACAGCACTTGTCCAGGAAGCGTGGCAGATAAGCCTGCCTTACTCTTGGCCCAGTCTGCTGTAACCCCTGTGGGGAAACTTCAGGCGGCAGGAGCACGTGCAGGCCGGGGAGGCTGCGGGGGGGGGGAGGGGTGCAGAGGGCGCTCAGCACATAGAACATGTGGCGACGGAGAAGGAGCAGCCGGGCCAGGCCCACCTGCAGCCGGCCGGAGCCGGTTTCGGTTTCATTTAGACCCAAAAAGTGAACCCAATAAAAACACGAGTGGTGATCAGCAGAGATCTCAGTCGTCCTGCGAGAATGATGGGCCGTGTTTAGTCTGTCCGGGACAGAAGCGGTTTGAAAGCCTCCATCTCACCAATCCCGGCTAATTTCTATTCATCTTTATCTTGTTTTCCATTGATGGTTCCTATGGATGCAGGCCTGCCGATGGGTCAGATACACACACACAGTCCATGTGTTCATACCATTGTGGGGACTCTCCATTCATCTCTATGGGCGTAACCCTAATCCCAGCTATGACAACCTTAATCCCTACCCAGCCCTATTTTGTTTTTTATCACAATTTGGGGTCATCTGGTCCCCACCATTACAAACACACACACACACACACACACACACACGCACACACACACACTATACCCTATGGCCAATTTGGAGTTGGTGCGTTGGAACCCATTCCTCCTTCTAAAAGCAGGTCGCTCTCTCTGAGGTCACACGCTCCAAGCCCCAGCCCCCCCACCCCCCATATTTTCTCATGGTTTATTCTCCTGTCTGTTATGAGGAGAAGCTGCTGCTTTTACACCAGCCTGAAACACTCCTTTTGTCTTTGGTGAAACTGTAGGAAATGGGTCAAGCCCAGGGGTGGGGGGGGACGGGTGAGTGAGTGTGGAAAGAAAAAGAGAGGGAGACGGAGTGCCTGTGTCCCCTGTGTCCCCTCACTGGCGTGTGTGGTGGGCAGCGCCCTGCCAACAGAAACTCGCTGCCTCCCTCCCTCTCTTCCCCGGTTCTCTGTCCCTGTCTGTCTTGAGTTTATTAAATAAACAGTGAACGATTTGCCTCACAGGCAAGTCTAAATATTTGAAAACCAGCGTGGCAGCCATGTTCAGATCCCACAAGCTTATAAGCTCAGGCAGATCCCCTGGAATGTTTAGAGCCAACCAAAGGATACATATACAGTCAAAAAGATATCTGGATCAATCTGCATTTTACCAGCTAGAATGAAAAGAGCGGGAGATGCATAACACAGCCTATATATTAATCATAATCTGATATAATTGGAAATCATGCATAAAGTCAGACCTGCAAAGCAGATGTATAGGATAGCACATACCCTGTGCTGCCCTGCCCTGCCTGACCCCATGCTGTGCTTCCCTGCCTGACCCTGTGCTGCTCTGCAGCCCTGTGCTGCCCTGCCCAAGCCTGTGCTGTCCTGACTGGCCCTGCCCTGTGCTGCTCTGCTCAGCCTGACCCCATGCTGTGCTGTCCTACCTGGCCTTGCGCTGCCCTGCCCCAGCCTTGCCCAGCTCTACACTGCCCTGCCCTGGCCCTGCGTTGCCCTGCCCCGGCCCTGCCCTGCCCCGGCCCTGCCCTGCCCTCCCCCGGCCCTGCCCAGCTCTGCACTGCCCAGCCCTGGCCCTGCGTTGCCCAGCCCAGGCCCTGCGTTGCCCTGCCCTGGCCCTCCCCCGGCCCTGCCCAGCTCTGCACTGCCCAGCCCTGGCCCTGCGTTGCCCAGCCCAGGCCCTGTGTTGCCCTGCCCCGGCCCTGCCCTGCTCTGCATTGCCCAGCCCTGCCCAGCCCTGCACTGCCCTGCCCAGCTCTGCGCTGCCTTGGGGCCCTGTCTGGGGGTGGCTTGTGCTCTGTGTAGAGCTACATCCTCCCACTTCCTCTGGGCATTCTCTCCGCTGGGCCAAAGCCGGCTTGCCTGATCCTCCTGCCATTCCCCCTCCCTTATCTTCCTGCACTACATGTAATTGCACACATCCAATGGTGCTGTTTACACAGCTTTCGAAATTGGCCAGTTCATTCGCAGGCTGCCCCCCCTCGCTGCCACGCTGTCGCACAGGCGCCCCTCCACCGGCGGGCCCCCGGGAGGACGGCAGCACTGTGCCGTGTTCGCCATTCCCACTGTCACTGACGGAAACGGCTGCTAGTGGGCGGGAAAGGAGCGGCAGAGGAGCCACAGCGCAATTCCAAAGAATCCTCGTAAGCGGCTTGCTTTCCCGCCTTAATCTCGCCCCGGAGTCTCGCTGCCCTTTTACGGCCGGTTTTTCCGAAAGATGAAAGCAGAACGATAAGGATGTATAAACAGTTCCTTGTAAACAGAAATCCGCATTCCTTAGATGCCCACTTTCACTTCTGCACTAAGATTGCGTCATCAACACTGCAGTCACTTGTGTATTATTCACCATATTATTTATAATAAATTCAAAAATGAATTGATAAATTTTATAAATACATTTTTATTCGTTTGTTGGTTTATTTTTATTTGTTGGTGCCATTGATGCCGGCATCCTGTTCTGAGTCAGAAATGCACCTTAATCACGTTCACAGTTATACAATCTTCAACTGAGTAACTGTGTCCAGTAACTCAAAAGATGATAGAAACGGCGCATTTCCTGTGTTTTTGTAAGCAAGCGTAGGGGCCACTTGACTGTTCTGCAAGTGTTATTCTTTCAAATCAAAGGATCAATTTTGCAGTAGAGCCGGCCTGGAGCCCTGCACAGGGTATGAGCTGGGAGACACTTTGGAGGGGATGCCTTCACAATACTCATTTTTTCAATTTCTGTTTGTAGAATAGGACTGAAAATAACACTTAGGTCACAGTTACTGTAATACTGTTCGTCATCAGCACGCAGTGGGAGTCTCCTATGACTTTCAGCCCCATTCGCTTATACCTTTTTTAACCACTTGCTTCGGTTGTTAAATGCGCTCTGTGGATTGTTTTCAACAACATAATCTAAAACTACTCAAATTACCCCAAAGTATCGTGTGAGAAGTTTATCCAAATATTGACAACATTACCGTAAATCAGAGATACCTACATCTTTTATTTATATTTTAGATGTGTAATTTGGGATATTAGGTTTCAAAACACAGTAATTCTCGCTGCTGCAGCTTGTCGCATGATAAAATTGCCCGCAATTATAATGCGGGCCAAGTGGTTTGGCTCTCTGTGCCTCTGAATAATAAGGCATTCCACAAAAAAGCCCCTCCTCCCAAAACTAGTGGTATGGGCCACTCATAATGCCGAGTAGCGGACTACATGAGCTCTGGGTTTGTATGACCTACATCAAGGGCACGTCCATAAAAGAAGTGGGCAGGGTTTTACGGGAGGGGTCTGATAGCCCCTTGCAAGATGCTAATTGTTAATTGACAGTTGGTTCATGGTTAAATAGTAGGTTAAATAATTGGTACATGGTCTAACATAGGCTCCTTCCATCTCATCAGGAAAGAGAGCTTTGGTGGCGTGTCTGGTCCTCTTCCCCGCAGTACGTAAAAAAACATGCTGCATCCTTCACTCCCTTGCTTCCTGTTGGACTTTTCAGCATCATTACAGGAGTGACAGAATTCTCACTGTTAAGGCCCTGAACGGAGGGAGATGCACCAGCCCCAACTCAGCCAATCATCAAGAGTGAATTTTAAATGCGCCAGTGCTGGCTGCTTCCATCCTATCAACAGCATCAGCTGTTTATTGCATAGATGGTGAATGCAGCACAATCACTGAATTTATTAAGCAAACACTTGGTCAGGCAGTCCCTGGAGCAAGTGGGGTTAAAGAGCTTGCTCAAGAGCCCAATGGGGGATTAACACTATCAATTTGGGGATTTGAACCAGCAACCCTGTGACCACAGACAGGGCAGTCTAACCCAAAGCGCCACACAGCATACACAGCAATGCTCAGTAATGTATTTAGCCAAAACAAAGAGAAGCTTTAACATCATGTTTATGTTATAGTATCATAATATCATAATCCATTGTCAAAACACATCTCCCCAGGGCGCTGAGTAGAATCAGCCCTGAACAGGAAACCATTTTATTACAGGGCACGTCCTATCGCACGTTTGCTACGGTTCACATGACTGTGGGAGGAGACCAAAGCACCTAGAAGAAGCCCACATGAGCACGGGGAAGACGTCCAAATTCTTTGCAGGGAGAACTGTTTCCAGATTGAGGCCTCCACTTGTGCTGTACTGCCCGCTGAGACGCCATGCCACCTTCAATTCCAGCTCGAGCCTGAAAAATCTCTGGGAAGGAAAACAATGTGAATGGTGACTCATTCTTAGCATGTGACGTGGACGTGATATTGTGGGGTATTCAGCGCTAGCGTCAGGAAGGCTGACCAGGGCATGGGGGCAGCTGGGGGGACGTTTAGAAACATAAGCACAAGCAACATGTCATGGCAACATGAAACGACGGCACATATCCTGGCAAGGATGTGAAAGAAAGTCATACCAATTGTTTAACCTGGATGGGTTACAAGGTCAACTTGACACTGACATTGCAAGAAAAGAGCTAGAATACCACCACACTGCATGCAGAGGTTAAGTGAGACCCAGTCACCTTAGGAGGGGCCAAACAAGCTCAATCCATCTTCCCAGTCCAGGGTGCATGGGGTACTAGTATTTATTAACTCTACTGACATGCTTACCAGTCTGTGCTGTCAAATCACTGCTGATGATTCTCAGTGCGGCGGCACGTCTAGTACTCAATCAGCCACATCTAGTCCACATCCACATCTAGTCTCCAGATTCTTAGTTATCCTGTTAGATTCTTGTTTCGTTAGAAGTTGCTGTGTAGCTCCTACTCCAACATGCTTTCATTGGGAGCTCAGCCAAGCTACACTTATGCTAAGCCAACTCCTTGACAGCATGTATGTTTGTAACGTGCTCCTTGCCTCACTTGTATATCGCTTAGGACAAATAAAAATTATCGTAAAATAAATAAATGTCAATAAAATGCAGTGGATGGGATTTCTGCAGTCTGGCCTGATCTTGTGCAGGGGTCTAGAAGCAGTGACGTTATTAGCAAGGTATGGGTTTACCTTAGGTAAGCAGGCACCATCTGGAAGTGCGAAAGACTTTAAAGCAAGTAAGTGAATTCGGTGACTAAAGCAGTCATTATACTGCATTACATTAGTACCTTCATAATGCGTTATAATGCATTCATAAAGTATTATAAACCTGGCTGTAATTATTTATAAAAAGCATAACACATTATAGGCATATTTATTATGCATTATAAATGCTCAAGAAATTAATAAAGCACAATAAACACCTTCATAATGCAACAAAGCATCCTTAATTCTTACAGTGGCCATTATAGGGGGCATTATGGAGGTATTTATAGTGCTTTGTAGATGAGACCTTCATATAGCATTTATAATACATGAGACCAATTAGGTAACACTTTACTTAAGGCCAGTATCCATAAACCATTATAAACTCATTCATAAGCACTTATAAGGTATTCACAAAGCATTATAACGATTGACATTAGACTACATAATTATTTATACATAGCCATGACTGTACACATAAAGCGTTATAATGTTATGTTAAACCAGCTTAAAGTGTCACAAGGCATTATAAAGCTTCTTTTGATGTCAACATTGCATTATAAAGAGGCAAAAGAAGCTTTATACTTTATAACCGCTTATGAATGAGTTTATAATGCTTTATGGATACTGGGTTCATAGAAAGTGTTACCAAAAAGGACTATAATATGTTTTGCCTCTTTATAAATATTTATAGCCATGTTTATAATACTTTATGAATGTGTTACAATGAATTTTAAGAACAGTTATTAGGCTTGTGTTAAGTGTTACCGTAAATTCTTAAAAAAAATCAAGTCTATTTTGAATAATGTTTAAAAAGAGAGGAAGTGGCAGGGGTAGCCTTGGAAACTTGGCCTGGAGAACAGAACCGGTGATTTCACCATTTCTGCTGCATGTGATGAGCTGGGCTGGTTCGGACAAGCTTTGATGAGCCCCTCTCTCAGCTCAAATGCCAAGGAGGTGGAGATGATCACGCGACGAAGAGCTGGGATCCGCTGTCCCATCTGCCACTCAGAACAAAGGCTTGCACCATGCCTGAGCTGGCTCCATGGTTTCGTGGCTACACCCTCAAACAAACAGAGAAGTTGTTGTGTCACCCCGAACCGTGACAGATCTGCTTGACAGAAATCAAGAACGAGCTTCCGGATGTTTCAGCCCCGACTCACCTGGAACCTTCTTGCCTCATGCTGGGTTGCCAGATGCTGCAGGCAAATTAACCATCCTCACCATTCTCTACTGTGATGAGCTAATCCACGATGGGACATGCTGTGAGTCGGGGTCTACCCGGGGGCGGACTGCTGGTGCCGAGTGGAGGAGGACGGCGAAAGTGCAGGTGTACTATTGACCTCATCCGTTCTGGTCGGGAAAGGTGCTGTGAGGAAAGGGTCTGTCATCGAGCCCACGAATTCGGGCAGCAGAGCCCAAACGAGAAAACGAGCGTTTCCTCTGAGACCATCACGCGTGATCCCTGCAACGAGGATTTAGTCCATTTACATTCCCTATTTTTGTATTTTTAATTTTTTTTTTTTTTACAGGGCTGGGCCACAAGGACTGCACGTTCGCTCCAGATTTTTCAAGTTTACCTCATTTCGAAAGCCGATTCCAGAAGTTGCTTCATCTCACATGGTTTCAATATGGGCGTCCTGGGGTCTGAGGCAAGCCTCACGGGGAAACAGGCATCCAGGCCCAAGCTGGGTACAGGAGACCAGGGGAACCCTCTAATGATGTTATGTACACCGCTCTCCCCAAAGCACCGAGCCGCGCTCACAGTCGTGTCTAAGTCATTTAGCTTGGTTTCTATCCGCCCCACGACGTTGAAACATCCATCAGTCGTTCCCCAACTCTTTTCCTTAGCCAAAGTCTTTTAGCTCGTCAGACAGAATCGCCCAGAGTCTCCAGTGGACATTGTTTAGTCTCCTTGTGACTTCCATAGTCAGGCAAAATCAACATCTTGTAGGGATGGGAAGAGGAATGTTTGTGTGGATGAACCTCACAGAAGAAGGAAGGGATTCGCTCTGTTTTCTGTTAGGTTTGACTCACCAGGGAAGCACAAGGGTGAAATTCACTGGTGTTGATAATGGTGGGAGATCAAAAAAGAGGGTTTGGAAAAAAAAATAATACTTTCTTTTCTTATAATGCTGTGTGATATGTGTGCTGCTCAGTCCCTGGTAAACATGCCGCCCACTTAGCCAGTCAGTGTTTTAGGTGCAGTCCGCTGGTTGGGGGGGGGGGGGTCGCCTCAGGTCAGAGCCCACCAGTGGTAGGGGATGTGGTTCCTGTGTATGACATTGCCTGCTGATAGGGGCCCCTGCCCCTGCCTGTCATCGCAACGGCGTCTCGCTGACGGCTCAGCGCCCTGCCTGGTGTCGGGGGCCGTTCCGCGGAGGCGTCGAGGGGCCCCCAGAACAATGCTGACCCCCCCAAAACCACAGCATGTAAACACCTTTATTTTCATTCTCCGGGAGATCGAGCTGATTATTTAGGGTATCTGCTCCCAGGCGCCCCCAGCTTCCCGTCAGCATGGTAGCTCATATAACTATTAAGCTTGTCCCTTATATAAAACTGAAGAATCACACTACCCTGCACGTCATACCTGGTGGCTGGGTGAGGGATCATCCCCGAAAGGACGTCAGCTAAAACGTAAAAATAGCAGCGGAAACGGCATCATGTTCATGGTGTATATCTGGCGTTTCTAAATAGCGGCACTGTGGTTACGCTAACTGCCCAGACTGATCTGATGGCTGGTGCAGGGGAGATAAGATCTCAGGCACTGCTGCATTCTGTGGCAAACAAGCCACAAAGGGTCGGGGAAATGCACTAAAGCCCCACAGACATAAACAATGGATGTAGTCGGGTAATCTGGATATACCGCCACCATTATTTCAATTAAGGTTCAATGCCGATGACTCCATGGGGTTTTCTTCAACATTTTTTCTAAGGAAGTGGAGGGTGATGGTGGGGGGTTAATAACATTGGAAGAGGCAATTCCAGAAAACTGAAGGTTTTGTAAATCCGCAATGGTTAGATTCTGGGGCAGGTACTGGATGCTCTGACAGCTTTTTGTCAGTTTTGCCGATTTGGAGTCCCAGTTTGTCGATGTTTCTCTCACCTATGCTACCAAAAAAAATGAACATCGAAGTATGGATATTGTGCTACCGGGTAGCGCATTCTTTCATTCGACATGCCCGTCTTTACCTCACTTCCGGGGAACGCCTTTCTTGAGATCGCAGTGTCCGTTCCTGGTGTTGAAAGAGAGCACATTTGTGAGATTCTCAAAGCCTCCGTGTGTGGCACCGGAGGGGAAGCTGATTTAGTGTTGCCCTGTCAGCCCCCAGCCACAGAACCAATTACAGAGAATTCCTCCCCCAAGTTTATGTCTGAAACCAAGCACGAGGATGACTGAGACAAACCTAGAGGCAGTTTGGGTGCCTTGCAGGGGCGGGTGGTCCAGGCAGGGTTGCCCGTCTTAATGTAAGGAATGCCTTTCGATGCAGCACATTTACGACCAAGAGCACGAGGCGAGACAAAACACAAATAATTATGTGGGGGTTACTGGGATGCAGCCATCCCCGAGATCAAACCGGCGCGCTTTTATGACACAGTAATTCTTTCAAATCCAAGGCGTAATTAGGAAGCGGGCGAGTGCGTTGAAAAGCTCTTTGTGTCAAGGGGAGGATGTTTCTCACTGAGGACCCTGATAAGATCGTTCACGGTGGCGGGCTCCGGCCGGCCCCGAGCGTCGTTAAACGCCTGCCTGCCCCTGAAAGGCACATGACAAACAGCAAGGTTCAGGCCGTCTCTCGCTGACATAACCGGGGCGACGGAGCGTGAGGAGTCTGCTCTTATTAAAGAGGAAAAGATGCCCCCATCACCCCCGGTTGCCAGGAGAAACGACAGGTAGACAGGTAGACCAAGCCTGTAGCTAGAAACAAATTTTGTGGGGGGTCTGGCAACCATACCAGTAGGTCCCTCCTGGTAAGTTTAGCTAATTGGGGGGGTGGGGGGGGGGGGGGGGGGCCCCTCATAGGTTTTGC
>JAODKM010000088.1:25955055-25971450 GCA_026780845.1 Petrocephalus sullivani | reverse complement strand
TTTTCTCCCCCCCCCCCCCCCACAAGCTCTGAGCACAGGACGTCTATGTAAACCTCACCGACAACGCTAAGGGTTTTAGGGGCTGTAAGCTGCGAGAGGCACCCCCTTTAAGAGGGCTTGGCCGCCCCGGGTGACCTGTCCGTTGCTGGGCGAGTGCGATGATGTTATGGGGCCGCTGTTTTATGGAGCGGGGGTTGCTGCTTTGCGGCGATGAATAATTCAGCGAGCATCTGCTGTGTGGGAAGCGGCAGACGGTTTTATTCGGGGACCGTGGGGGGAGCTGCATCCGCCTTTTCGCTTTCTTCTTTTCCCACCTGGGTGTTGCCCGCAGCCCGCCTGGGGCTCTTTCGGATTCCCCTCTTGCCCCCTTAACCCAGTGCTGACCCGACCGTGTAAGAAACCTTCCCTCTTTTCGCTCGGTGTGTCCGCGTATTTGCCCGCCTGATGTACTCTCGGGTGGGCCAGCCGTGGGGGCCCCTCCTTATCCCCGGCCTGAGGTCTCCATCATTTATCCCTGCCGCTCTTGGCAACTGGACAGTTTAAGGTTACCCCCGACCTGGTCCGGAGCAAAGCAGGAAATTTATACCCTTTGCAGTCACTTGCTGGCATACGGTCTGTTTGCTTATGCGGGATCAGAAGGTCGCCTCAGGCTGCGTACGGGGGCTAATGCTGCCAGTCGGCAGCTTAATCCAGCTGCCCTGAGTATTTATATTTAATTAGCTCCCATTAACGAGCCATGAGTATTACGGGTCTGGTTGCCACGATGTCAGCAGTGCATTCTGCTCATGATGCCAGTGATGGTAGGCGTGTCCATAGGGAGCATCAGCTTTTAAGGGCCGCAGGATTGCGTTCTGACAGTCGGCTCCTGTTGGCTGAGCGTGCTGCTTTTTCCGAGTCTGAGGTAACGCAACACGTAGTGGGATGAGTCCGGGGCGGACCTCGATGGTTCATGACATCTGGTCGTGACAAGGCCGCACTTCGGTCCGGGTGATGACATTAGGTTCGCTTGATTCCGCCAAACGGCCCCTCTTGTTGGAGAGTGTGTCTCTCACTGCATCTAGCCCCTGGCTCCCTCGGTTCCCCCGGTCTCAGCGCTGAGGAAAGCTGGCACACCACTAAAGCTCCCCGTAATGCCGTGTGATCTATTGCAGGCCCCTATCGCAGGGCTGGAGCATCCTGAAGGCCGCTTGTGCTCTTCGGCCGGCTGCCAGACATTGATTACAGCCTGATGTCGCTGTTGCCTTCATCGCCGTTGCCCGAGAACCTTGTAGAACAGGTTTCTTGGACAAGACTGAACCTTATTGTTTTTCTTTTTTCTTTCTTTTATTGGCCCAAATACACAGGATGGAAGAAGAGCTACAGCCAGTCTCCTCCCATCCTCCTCCAGAAACGGCCCCGTCTCGCCCATACTCTCTCTCCTTAGCTCGGCATAGAATAAAACCGCCGATGATCTAGCGCGTGATGGAAGACCGATGGGCCCCGGCTTTCACACGCAGCCCACGGCAGTAAAACACCCCCTTCCCTAACTGTCATCCCCCCATAATGAACTCAATAAAACAGAGCCTTCTAAGGTGGGGGGGGGGTACAGTACAGCCTCCTGCATGTGCTGCTCTGGCCATATCTCCAGGCCAGCAAAGGTGGCTACAGGCACTTACATTTCAGGCACGTCTTGCCAGCTCTGTCGCGATTGGATGCAAGTAGTGGTTGAGTGGGGTCAGCCTCGGCGCAGAGGGCCTCCGGGTTCGAAATAGGCCTTTGCTGACAGGTATGAGAGGGTCTTTGCAATCCATCGGCACTCTGAGAGGAAATTGCAAACTCTTGCGTGATCTTCAACCTCTGTACAGCACCGCTAGACGGTCATATTCATTCGCCTGTGGTGAATCGTCATAAACATAGTTTGAATTTAGCAGCAGAGTGTATTAGTTATGCAATAAATTATTCTGCAAAACACACACACAGGCATTTTTCCCAGTGTCCAATAAAAAGCGACTTATTAAAATAATATTTTAAATGCTTAAATGTCCATCCATTTGTCCATCTTCCATAATCACTTATCCAGCACAGGGTCATGGTGAGTTTGGAGCCTATCACAGTAAGCAGGAGGCAAAGGACATCCTGGTTGGAGTGCCAGTCTGTCATGAGACAGAATGCGGAAATTTTGGCTATTTTATTTAGCAGCCTGGTATTATAGTACTAACACTGGCAAAAGGCTGAAAATCCATAGTACATGTTACCGATAGCACATGTAATAGTATGTTAAAGGCAGCAATTATAGACAGAAAACAATCTGGCAGTTGTTGTCCTGTGTTCTGTTGTAGACTGAATAAATTCTAAATGTCAGTTGATGTCATTCGTTTGTCAGATGTTAAATAATCAAAGATTTTTTTGGTAGTTGACTCTTTGGAGAACTTCAGCCAACCTGCCTAGGGTGTGCGAATCCCCAGCAGCGTCCTTCTCAGCAAGGCAGGCATGCACGTGCCCTTCAGCAGTTGCTTTGCGGTTAATCGGCGTTAGGGAACCTTTCCAGTTGCTTCCATGCACATTTGGTACAGCGCTTGGTGATCTGACCTGGTGAACCCGCTTACGGGTGGCTTGGGCAAATGCGGCCACCAGACGTCACCTCCGTGATTTACCAGCACGCTTTTCGCCAGATCACAGAGAGGGAAGGGATTCGGTTGTGAGGACCCAAGTCCCTCACTGAGCAGCGATATTGGGTTTCAGCCTTCAGTGAGTATTAAGTACAGTTCTTCTGGCACGTGTTTCAAGGGGACTGCTTTTAATGGAGTCTACTTCATTGATGCTGAACTTGTAAACTCTCTGGGAAGCCTGCACGCTTTTAAAAATATGGTTGTACATCTGCCCAGAAAATGTCTTCATCACGAGAAAAAAAAAATCTACTTTAAAATGTGGCATGTTTACTGTTGGATGTGAAATGCAATCTATAATATAAGTTATTCTGTTGAGAATGTAGGGAAGTAATTGCTTAGGAAATGCAATCTCAAACAGCCATCCATTCATCCACTTTCCCTATCTATTAGAGCACTGTTTCCCAGTCCGGTCCTTGGGGGATGCTCAGACAGTCCATGTTTTTGCTCCCTCGCAACTGAGAGCTCACAGGGAGCAAAAACATGGACTGGCTGTGGGTCCCTAGGGACTGTATTGGAAAACTGCATCAGAGGGACACAGTGAGCCCAGGGTCAGTCCCAGGAAGCATCAGGGGACACGCAGGACAGGATGGGGTCATATGAGCACACTAATCAGAAGTGCATGTTCAAGTATCAAACATTCCCCTGCTAAATTTAATATTATACAGAAGCTGCCATGATTCACACATGGCGTTTATGGATATCTACTCAAGCAAGTGATTTCACATGCACTGTTTATCAGAGTAAACAGAAGGCAGAAAGCACAGCTGCAGTAAAATTCTAATTTATAGGGTTTTTCATATTTCATCCAATATATAATTAAAAACTTATATTCTGGAAAAAATCTTTCTGTACATACACACCGTACCGTGGAAATATCTTGGGCAGCCACAGAAAATGTTTAAATGTTCTTCGCTATTATGTCTGTCAAAGTATATCCGCTTACACATTTCAAAACCTTTCCTAAAGTCTCCAGCAGCAATACATGCAGGAATTTTTGACTCGACCACTAGTACGCCTCATATGGCTAATCAATATCTCGCAGACTTTTTCAGCTATCTAATTCAATGAATTGAGCTGGTGGTGATATTTAACAAATGTGTGGGATGGCTGGGGTGGCCCTGAGGGCAGGTTCAGGAACCGCAGCGGTGTTTGTCCAGCCATCCTATAAGATACCTGCTACTGTTTAGAGAACCGAAGAAATTAATGTTTTCACTGTTACTCTTGATATGCATATATTCTGATGTTAAATTGTTTATTGTTCTGGGCCAATATATTTTCTATAACACATTTACTTCTTGGATAAATAGCCTTAAATATTTCTTTTGACCATCTAAAATTTTTGCACAGTACTGTGTGTGTGTGAGAGAGAGAGAAATATATACACATAATATGTACAGAGTAGCTGTTTGTGTATTATGTATGTTAGATTTGCATGCATTTGAAAGAATTTTGTTGATAAAATGGCATCATCTATTTGAGGGGGTCTCCAGCTTGTTCAGTTATAACTTAATATTTCCCTCTATAATAGTGTTGTAATTGTGAACTGTATTAACACATAAGAATCAATGCAGATTAGTGCTGGGAAATATCAAGATGTCCATTTATACACATTTGTATACAAAAGTATTAGTTCAAAATATGGTACAAAATAAGACCACACACTAAAGTTTGTAATTTTGCTTTATTATCCAGACCTTTCACCTGGTTGTTAGTAAGTTGCAGTTTTATAAAATACTTTTAATAAGTTCTATGATTTGTGTAAATTGATTCTGTCTTTCTGATGACCACAACAACACATTTGAGATTAACCACACTGTCAATTATGTGTGCGCATGAGCATGAAGATTCTAAACATCGCAGCTTTCATGCCTTGAATTATTCACAATTTCAAAAGCACTTTGTAGAAACTTGTATATATTTTTTACCTTTCAAAGTGGAGCCTGGTGATGTTCTGGCTTCTAGGATGAACCTGAACATTGTATTCTTTCTGGATAAGATTGCCCACTCCTACTCTAAAGGCTCTAGGAGTAATAATTTCTTCCTTTGTTAGTTTAATATTACTAGGCTTGTTTCTTAGTTATTACATGGTATCTTTAACAGTGACTTGGTTCAGTTTTCCAGAATTAAGAGTATTGTTGAATAGGTGCTCTTAGATTGGGCACAGCCATTACTCTTATCAGAGGTATAGTACTTGAGTAATGTCTTAACTGACGTGCTTCCTGAAGATCAAGCTTGTCTTGCTACTGAAAACATTTCCTCAAGCTATATACAGTTTTCATTTCCCATGTGGAAATGCTGGCTACTTTCTGCTGGAAAACCGAGGAACTCAGGGGTCAGGGTAATGCTCGGGGCCCAGGGGCCGGTGTGATGAAGACCAGGGCGCTGGGTTTGTGGGTGCCATGGAAACAGGAGTAAGCACACCAAGTCTTCCTGTCTGTGCCAGCTATTGACCCATCTGAGTGTACGTAAGGCAGCTCTATCCCATGGGGTGTCAGGGGTTGCCTTGGCCCCTCTCCGCTTCTGGCCACCCTGTCCCCTGCAGTCCCGACATTGTTTTACGCGGAGGGTCTGTCAAGTCATCCGCTGTCAAGCGCTTGGCCACGGCAACAGAAGACATGTGAAGTACATGCTCAGGTTAAGACGATCCATCGCGTTGTCACTTCCCATCGTGTCTCAATGATTAGCGTCCCCCTTGTGAGCTGACTCCGGACCGCTTTTAATCCCCTCATAATACTATATTCAGAGTCTTGCTCCAGCTGCCGGATTTTGTCCTCCAAATCACAACCTAGCAACCTTGTAATTAGGATTTCGTTGGGGGAAACAACAAACTGCATAGAATGACTTGATACTTCTTGGACTGTTGAGATGCTGTTATTCGTTCGTCAGGTCAAGCCTGAACATTATTCATTTTGCAGTCCAAGGATTTTAGAGTTATGGGCCTCGCCAGCAGTTTCATAAAACAAATATGTGTTTGACATCAGACCTATGAAATACAGCATTTGCTAGGGGTCTTAGCTTCACAGGTTCGATCAGGTGTTTTTGAATAATAAGTAACAGTTTAAGACGAAGGGCAGTAGACCTTGATTTATAAGGCTTATCTTACTATTTAGTGGTCTCCGGTTGAAGCAGGTATATATACACTTAAGATAATCCTTTCCTGCCTGCAAAAATAGCCCCCATAAGGATTTTCTTTCCTTGCCTGTATTCCTCTTCTCAGGGGAGTGGGGGGGGGGCACCATGGGGGTTTACAATGTCGGGGGTCATCATGCATTGTTCCCCCCTGAAGGGCTTTTCAGTGCGGGGAGAACTGTGGAAATGCTTGTTTTTGATTTCTTCATTCTGTCAGCTACACTGCTGACTCCTGACAGTGAGATTGTGGTGGTATGTATCATTTTAGAGGCAAACCTCAGGATGATATCCTTCTCTGCCTTCTCCTGGATGAATAGTGTGCATAGGAAATAGGGGCTTAAAAAGCCATATCTCATAGTGCGTTTTAGCATCTCTGGCAGATGACTGAATGGTATCCAATGCCTGGGAGCTGTCCTCCCACTGAGCCTGATACGGGGACGCGCATGATGTCACCAGCTGCTTCCCTGTGGTGGAGGGAGAGAGATTTTCGTAATAACCTACAGGCCTCGGGTATGTAGAAGGGATCAGGGCCATTTGGGCTGGACAAGGCACCTGCAGTGCGTAATGAAGCTGGGTAGGTCTGCGTCACCTTAAGGTTATGGCTGCTGTCAGGGGAAGCAGAGGGCCGTCCCACCCCCCTCCACGTAACGCGTCCCAAGACAGGCCTAGTAATGAGGCTGTCGTCCCGGTGGATGGAGCCTCGCCCCAAGCATCGCCAGGTCACCAGCTGCTTGGGGCCAGCTGCAGCCACAGAGCATGTCTGTTCTACCTGCCGCATGGACCTAATAGATCAAAGGAGCCCCGTTGTACTCTGTTTAGCTATTAAGCCTGTACAGCAAAGTGATGGTGAAAATTCAATTACCATCATAAAGGATCACAGCCTATTTGCCCCTTAACGATCAAAACACGTGTATACACATAAAGAAAGGCCTGTGTGCTGAAGTTTAGCATGAGCAGTCAGGACGGCCACTAATTTACCCGTTAATTAACGCAATCAGTTTGTTCTCCAACAGAGCCAAAAAATTCAATGAGGCTGACGAGTTGCTTTTGATTTATAATCAGGCAGGACAAGAACAAGCTGTGAGGGCTCTGCTGTGAAGTTCAGTACAAATGCAAGAAGAAGCATGAGCACGCACACTTCCGATAAGAATGAACAGAAGATCGCTTTTATTTAATCCAGTCTCCTAACAAAAAAAAATCAGAGCAAAATATGCTCCTCGACAATGTGTGGATTTGGTTTCAATTACACCTCCAGCAAGCAAAAGGAAGATTGTAACGAACAAGCAACATTCTCTTGAACCTATCATTGTTTATTTAGAAGCCACCCTGAGTTTGAGTGTTTGTCTCAGTTTATTGTCCAGATGCAAGTATTAAAGTCAGGCCAGCACTGTTGTCCTCAGGCTTGAGTGCAGCACCTGCGTTGGCCTATAAAACTCCCCCACTTCATTAAGAACGAAGAATACCGGGGGAAGAGAAGGGCAGCCACACCCCAGGGGAGGCAGGCTCTGGCTCTCACCGAAGGATTGATATTTATCGGTGTTCGTTCAGTGTTCTCCGTTACCAAGGATTCCACAGGACACTGGGGTAGCGGAGCCTAAAGGATCTGTGCTTTTATGTCAGGAATCTTGGCGATAAGGCCGGCTGCTTTTTGGAGGGAAATGTTGGAACAGACAGCACTTACCTCCCGCAACTGACCTGTAGCCGTGCCCCGCTTATGATCCATATCTGTGTGTCGACTCAGCCAGGAGTCTTGGAGGCTATATGAACTAACGACTCCAGTTCACCGTTAAGTGGAAAACCGGTTGTGGCTCCCCAGGAGCGCCTGATCGCTGAAGCTCGTTGGATCTGTTGACCTGTGGCCTCCCCACACACCCAGCATCCAAGCAGTCAATGCCATTTAACGTCTGAAGAGAGTTTCCACAGACGCTGCCACAGTGGAATGGTGGGAAGCTCGAGTTGGATGCTGATGCCGGGGAGACCTGAGTGCAACTCCTGGGTACCTCTCCCCTCCCAACACACTCCAGTCTGCCTCGTGACATCCCAAGCAGGCCGCCCTTCCTTGGGCTTGTGCAGCTGCAGGTCTTCCAGACGTTACAGCACGCGTCATAACTCTAACCCATATGTTTAATGTAGATGTTGTAAATGGGACGTCTGAAAGCTATCAGTTTGTAAAATAAGAGGCGATGTTCCTGCGATGCTTGCGGACAGTTTGAAATATATTCTTCGGAGCCAAAAGTCAAAAAGATCACTGGAGCTATTTCAAGAGTTGTATTCCAGCCTCGAGCTCATCTCCAGTCTGCGCTGATCGTAAACATGTGTGCTACCGAATCCAAGCAACACTGCTATCTGAACTTGGACTCATGGTATGGCTGGTCTGTGATTATGGGTGGGGATGGCTCCAGAACTGACACACTGGACTGATCCAGGCAGCAAGCAAATAGCCCAGCACTCTTGAAAAGCCTGAAATTTCACCCAAGGGTTTTGGGGGGTTGAGGGCGCAAAATGACAGATATTAATTATGAGAAATTCAGAACTAATCCCCCAGCTTTCTGTTTCATTTGTGTCCTCACCAAGCCTTTCTGAAAACTCCCATTTGAACTGTTCCGCAGATTTAAACTTCCCCACAGAGCCTGGGGAATTTGATATCATGGAGTCATTCTCGAAGGGGTTAGGGAGCGTCAATATGCACCGAGAGTGTAAGCACTTGTTAAAATAATGTGACGCTCAGTGCATTGCGAGTACTCGCTGAAAGATCTGTGTAACCTGCCATGCCGTGGAAAGCTATACTATGCTACGCTAATCCTTTTAGGCCTGGGTCAATGAATGTCATATTGCAGGAGCTTATTTTGGAATTCAGGGGAAGGCTGGTTAGCCAGTGACAAAAGCCATCTGCCTCAAGCCCAGCAAGCTTCTCGATGAAACGCTGCTGACCGAGACAGCATAAGTAAACACAGGGCATAGTTTGAGCGACACAGGGACCCAGCTAATTTGTGGGTGTGCGGTGCTGCCACGCAAGCACACGCACAGTGTGACTTCAAGCTCACTTTTCCAATGGACTGGCCCGGAAGAGTCTGCTCCCAAGATCAGCACTCCCCTGCCCTCTGCAGGGATATAAAATTGGGATGTCGGCCATCCTTTCCTTCCTGAAGTCTCCAGCGTGAACTGTGGGAGCGATCTCACCCTGCTGTGGAAAAACAAGACGCGAACCAAGTCTGCTCTGCTGCCTACCCTGGGCCTATAAAAGGAAGAGCAGCATGGGGAGAGCTGGGCACAGCGGGGGGGTCGAGCAGGGGGGCACAGATACCGAGATACTGAAATACTTCGTTCCTACAATGGAAAAGCCGCGTCCAGCGAGGCTGGCAGCACTACAGTCACCGAGCCAGAGAGCAGAACCCTTGCTGAAAATATATTGTACTTACAAACTGGACAGACCTGCCAAAACACAGATAAACTCTTCTCTCCTTGATCTTCCCAGCGAGCTCCATTTTCCACCCTGTGATGTGTCAGGGGAGATGGGCCTTCCTCAAACACAACAGACCTGGACCCCATCGCCTTCAGTGTTGCTCATTGGCAGTTCTACAAGGAAAGGGGTGGGTAGTTCAGATGGAGACTCCTGGGGCTGATTTAGCAAGAGGTGGGAACAGTCAGGTATCTGTTGTAGCTGGCACGCGCGCTCTGGCACATGTGGTGCTTATGCGGGGAGTTGAACTCAGCCTGTCCTAGCACACACTGGGATAGTCATTGTGAGAGAACAATCCAATGCACGCAACCTCTGCCTCTTTAAACAATAAGGAAGACCTGGACTGTGTACAGGGTCCCCAGCCATCACACATACTCACCTTTACCAAAAAAACTTTATGGGTCACTACGAACTGACTGAATCTCCCAAAAGCAAACTATCTGCAAAACCAACAACTTGGTGTCTCTTTGTCATACTGACAGACATCAGAAGAAGCGTGTTGCGACTGTGAGGGAGACCTGTGAGGCCAGAGGTAAAATGGGGACAGGATGGTGGTTCACTGAAGAATTACAGACTAGCACATGTGTGAGTCTGTGCTTCCAGTGTGAGGGTGTATTTGGCCTTGTGACACAATGGAGGCCAAGGTCACTGCAGTAATGACTCTGAGCAGGACTTCACACATCGTTCCCACCACACATGTGGATACTGGAGTTGTGGCAAGAAGGAGTCACATCCCTGTTAGGTGCAGCGCAGCCTCCGTTTACACTGTGCTTACATACCTGTGGTGTGATCCTCTGATCAGTCCAAACTGTAGCTTAGTGGCAAACGGCTTAATGAATCGGAGCCCAGCTTTTCCAGGGGGGTCATGCTTGTTTTTGGAGTTTTACAAATACGTACCCAGCTTACATTTTCCCAGGGGGCAGATAAGTGCCGAAGGCAAATTCTATCTGCAAGTGGGAGGCTGCAGCTTTTATCTTGATCTCCGGAGTCATTTGAGGCTTGAAGATCCTTGAGATTTTCATTCTCCGATTTCTAAGCCATGCACAGGCCCACACAGCTTGGCAGTAATTTTGCTGCATTTCTGATGATTGAATTGTATTGCTGCAAGGAGAACGTATTTAGTGCGGGGGGGATGGGTGCTTGATTAATGAGTGTAACCTAAATACCTCAATCAAAACAATATCCATCTGCTACACAATTGCAAAGACATCTGTTTGAGAGTTAATTAAAAGAAAATGATGTTTAAAAGGGAAAAGAGTTCTGAAGAGAATCAGACGGCTTCGATGCAAGATGAAATTAACGAGCGATACGGGGTGTAGCACTTGTGTTCTTTCCCGCTGTTTTGTAATTGCGGAGACTGTCTTTGTGACTCACGGCCTTGTTTCCTTGGGCTGACACGTCTGGCTCCTGGCTTGCGAGGCCCGTGAGTTTGCGTAGCCCCGGACACTGGAGGCTGGCACGTTCTCATGAGCTCAGTAATGAAGTAATGCTGAGGAGGCTTGTTAAAATGCAGGGCTGAAGAGCCTCATCACGCGGACGTAAATGTGGGCAAACTCCCCCGGTCGGAATCGACTGGTATGTACATTAGCATGGTGATGACGGAATTCCCAGCAGAAGCACTTGGCTGAAGAGATACTGTGCTTTAAATCTTTAATCTCGCCTTCCTGATGTTTTTAGATGCTGTGAGAATCGGTTCTGTTGAAAAGTGTAAAACTAAGAAGACTAACTTCTTAAGAATTCCTTTACTCTTTTGGGGTGCTTTCTGAAGGAGCTCTCATCATGCTCTCCTGTTCCAAATCTATGCCAAATCATTCTATCTCTAACTCTTTTTGTCACATGAGACATCTTAAAATTTTGCTTACTGGATTTCCAATTTTTGTTGATTTACTTCCTGAAAAACCATTTTGACTCCAAGGGAAACCAGGGAAGTTTGTTGTTTTGGCATACCTATATAGATATTTGACTAAAGGAGAGCTTTTACCAGTTGGACCATCACTATTACTGTAAATCGAATCCAGTGGTGGATAGAATGCCTTTATTGTCATTGTACAGATGAAATCGGGTACAACGAAATTCAATCTTCGCATATTCTGGCATATCTCCTATGAGACATGCATGTGCAGGTTTGAGCAAAGCTTGGGGTTAGTGTACAGGGTCAGCCTTTTGGAGCAGTTTTTGGGTTTAAGGGGCTTTGCTCAGAGGCCCAGTAGTGATATGGTTATTCTACCAACCGTGGGATTTCAACCAACAACCTTGCAATGGCAGGCACAGAGCCATGCACTTCTGCTAATAGGATATAATACTGGTAATTCTGTCCTAAAGCCACAGCGTGACCATGGCACCAGCAGAGCCACACTTGGCAGAGGCCGGGCTGGGTTTGCGCTGCTGAGCGGTGTCACCACTCCACATCCTTCCTAAGTCCATGCTCAGATACAGGCTTGGCTCACAGCACACTGTAATCTTCAGTAAGTCTCATACCGGATCTGTCTTGACATATTTCTGCTTGCCCAAGAATAACAACTCAGTCATACATGCCAGGACGGCACAGATCGTCCAGTGATCCAGCAAGATGCTGGAGAGAAGGACATCTGGGCTGGGTTATTATTCCAAATTATCTGGTTCTTCAACAGACAAAAAAAATGTAATTGAGAGAGAGAGATTGGGGAGTGGGGGGGGGGGGGTTGCAAGTCAGTGACCATACATATGGTTCTGCTGTCTGTGCGCTTTGTGTTTCCACATATAAATAATGGAGTGGAGCTGGGTAGCTTGCAAGAGGGGTCATGAAGACCACATGGACCGCAGAGACACACAGCCCATGCTTGCTGCGTGTGCTTACTATTACATCCCAAAGCCCCCCACTTCAAGCTCCCCTTGCGCCGCCTCCTACATCTGGCTTGCATCCAGAAGACGTCCCAGGTGACACCATGTGATCGCACTTGCCCTGGGTAAGATGACATCAGGGGTGTTCCGGTTGCTGGTGAATAACTAACTGCATCGCAAAGCCCCCGATCACTGCCTTCTGTCACCTCCACCTCCAGGGCCTCCTGCATTGGATTTTGATCCATTTTGAGCGTTTGTAAGCATGGCACGGAGAGTGATGCACTCATTTGTTTGACTTGGAAGCTCGGGAATCCTGGATACAAGAAGCTGGCACCCAGTGCTGGACCTCCACGCCCATTTGGCAAGAGCATGAACTGAGCAATGATTGTTAGTGAAAGCGAGATAGAAATACGTCAGAGAAAGGCTGCCTGTCTCTGAAGGCAAAATTTATGGCATTTAATCAAGGGGATTAAAATAATGTTTTTGCATTTATTTATACCAAATGGTGGCAACCTATCTGACAAATACACCCTGCGGGATATTGTCAGACTTTGGGTGGCTTGTGCTGTTGTGTGTGAAATGTTGAGGGATGATCTTGGTTTTCTTCTCCCCTTATTAATTCCCGTTATTCCTCTTCTACATTGGTGCCATTCACACCAGTTGATGGAAAAATCCGCAGTGGGTGCAAATAACGGGACTGGGGATTAGGAGTGGGGAACAAAAAATAAATTTTTATGATTAATCGCCATTCGCCGTAACTATTTTCGCTGAATTTAATCTGTTTCGGTCCTCTTATCGTATAGGTGGCACTACTTTCCTTCTTGCCTAAAGGCGGGTTGAGAGACCCCTGTGCCGCCATCTTGGTGCATTGCCAGTCATGGTAATGGAGTATTCCGGCACATAAATGCAAGCAAGTCAACTCAAGTAGGGTTTTATTCTCACACCACTCATATTCAGTACAGAATATTGCTAACCTGTTTTTTTTCCCCTTTTCCAAACGTTGCGGTTAATGCTGAAGCGACTAAAAGTCTGCAGGTGCAATTTATTTGTGTCTGGGTCCAAGAACTGCAGAGGGAAAAGTGTGGGTGAAATACTGTGGTGTATTCAAAGGTAAGTATAAGAATGAATTTCATGCTTATAATATATTGGTTATTGTTATTCTCGTCATGTAATGGTAACTTAAACAATTATGTTGCATTGTTCTGCAATGTTGACTCTATAGTGCTGTGCCTTTTGTCATTTTTTACAACAAATCTGGTTTGATTGCACATTAGTTAATGTCTTAAGCGTAAATTGAACAGAATCAAAATCGAATCAAATTGTGAGGTCAGGGCTGATTCCCAGCCCTAAATGATATCCATTTGTTCCTCAAATAAAAAGATTCTAGTTTTTTTGCACATAACTTTGTTAAATTCTTTCTTGAAGCAAGGCATGTGAGTTTTAGACTTGCCCATTTTTATTTTCAGCTATTCTTTTCAGTCAGTTGTGCTTGTTTTGTTTTTCAAGAAACTATTCCCATATGATCCTCAAATGCAAATATTTTACTAGATAAGCCTTAGACCTTTCTTTAGTGCTTTTCAATTTTTTTTCCAGTGACTGTGCATTTGTAAATTTTGTGTTGCAGTTTGGCTTTTTAGGCATTTTTTTTTTTGGCGTTTTTTTTCCAAAAATGTAAAGCAGCTATAGAGGATTCCTTATTTAATTCCTATTGGGTTGATACTGAATCTGAATCAAATCAGATTAAATTGAATCATTAGCTTGTGAATCTGAATCGAACCGGGGTGTCTGTGCCAATACCCAGTCCTACTGGGAATGATACCATACACCCATATCTGTACACTGCTGTAAGTCCAATGGCTCAGGGTGGTGCCAGCTTCAGCCCCACCCCGGACAACTTCGGCTTTAGGTCTGACTATGTCAACCATATCATGTAATCAGTGTCTCCTGTAATCAGCCTAGGAATAAAAGATGTACCCAGCTGGACTCCACCCAAACAGTTGCCTTTATTTCCCACAAAAATCCATCGGAGATTAAATACCCCTCGTCCAAGCAGAGCAGACCTCCAAGGACATAAATCTGATTTCAAAATCAGCCCATGTTCTCTGAGGCCCAAGCCAATGGCAAACGCTTTTCTGGTTCAGCTTTGTTTTTAGGTATTAGTCGCCTATGAAAAGATGGCGGTTTAGCAAGTGAAATATAACCAAAAGTGTATTCATGTTTCCCCAAGGCAGCACAGTCAGCTACTTCACAAAGATTTGTCTACAACGTTAATATAAAACATGTTAAAAATGAGTGTTCAAAAGCTATTAGGTCATCTTCCAAATGCCATCTACTGTAGTAAATATGATTTGCCTCAACTTTTCTTTTTTTTTTTAAGCTTGGCTGTACAAAGGACAATTGAGCAATGCTACGGTATGTAGACCAAAAAACGTCATATTAAAATATTTTGTAAGGATCTGAAGAGACTGAGCTGTGGCCCCGCCAGCATGAGCAAAGCAAATCGCTGAGTATGTTTAGTCCTGTTTGTTTGTGCTGGTGTATAATGCTAACAAGGTCGTTTAGCTACGGAAGGATTGACAGAGAAATCTTTAAATGCTGATACATGATCAATTTGACTTAAACTTGACTCAATGCATCTAACGCTGGCAGGACATCAGTGGACTGGACTGCAGAGAGCTCCGAAACGCCGGAGCGAGTTGGCGCGGACTCGGCGATGGCTGCGTGGAAATGGGTGAAACAAGATATTTTGCCATTTTCATTGCAAGAGATCAAAAGACGAGAAAGCCTAAGTGGGCAGAATGTGTACAGAAAGTGAGGCAACGGCGGCCCGAGAATGATGATGTTAAGCAGGCCCCCATGGCTTAGAGTGGGGGTGGGAAGGGCCTGTGCTGAGGAATACCTGATGGTGTCGATGGCAAGTTCACAGAGATGTTTCTGCCAGAGCTGCATTGTGGGAAACCTCTATAGACACAGGTACATGACCTTCCCAGGAAGTGAGTAGAATATATAGGTTGTGGGAATCAGTCGTTAAGTTTGATTGCTAGACCATTGGATTCTGTCAGTTCCATATGTATTTTCTGTGTGTCATTAAGTAATCAAAAAGTGGTCAACAGTCCACTGGGGTTGATTTATGGTACATTTCCCTTTCTGGTTTTATGGACTGAGTCCAATGAGATTTCATGCACCTGGTGGAATGGCAGTCATCCGAACCACTCGGTCACTGGAGTCACGTAACACATTCGGAGACCAGAACCCTATATTACCGTTGACCATGGGGGTCCCTGCCAGCACCACGGTGCTGACTTGTACAACTGCTGTAACTCAGGGCAGATGCTTTGTCATCCTTAATTTATTTAGGTACCACTCATGCACTGTACTCAAGCATTTGTCATTGAATTACAAAAGGGGTTGGCGGTTGGGAGGTGTGCCTCATCATGTGACCTCAGTGATGGGGAAAGCCATTTCTGACAGAGGAGTTAAGTTAGAGGAATGCTGGATATCCTAACCATTCCAAAAGAACTATTACCTTAGCATGCATGCATGTATTTGCAAATCCTTTGGTTCTAAAATTTTGAAGATCTTGCGTGGATCTTGTTCACTGTGCTGGGGGCCCCCTGGCCAGCCCTCAGTGTTCTACCACGGGTCTTAAGTGATTTACCAAAACAGCAAACGCCGGAAGCTGCGTGATCAGATCTGGTGTGGAAAGACCGGTTTGCAGAGGATGGAAAGCCCGAAGACAGAGACAGGCTAACAGCGGAATTAGGGCTAATGGCTCGTGTCTTAATGATCAATGCCCAAAGTCCGTGCCCTCTAGAAACAAAGGCAGAGACGCTCGCGGCAACACAACTGTTTGCATTTTGTGCATTCCTTCGTGCAAATTCCTGCCTTCCGCCTCCCGTGAATGAACCCAGACATTCCAAAGAACCACAGGACCTGAGCTTCCTAATTGGCCTCCATTGTTTACCACAGACGTATTGAGAGATGGGTACAGTGTGCAGGTAGACGCTGGAAAGAGAAAAGGCCCCTCATTTCCTACCATGTAGCCGTGATGAAGGACGACAGACTGTGCTTGTTTTTCTCAAATGTACTTCACTTGACTTTATTCATGTAATCTTTCTATTTGTAATCATTATAATTTTATACAATAATATTGGCTATCTTATAACTACACAAAAAGCTGCATAAATAATTTAAATGAGGAAATAAAAAATAAATATGCAGGTTCTTCTCTGGAACGGTCCCTCACATCTAGAAGTGATTTGCCCCCCCCCCCCCCCCCCCCGCCCCCCCCCCCCCGCCGGCGCCCCGCCGGCCGGCGGGGGGGGGCCGCACACAAAA
>JAODKM010000088.1:25929258-25948323 GCA_026780845.1 Petrocephalus sullivani | reverse complement strand
GATCGATGATTAAGTGTGGCATACATGCCTTTGGAGGCACATTCATTGTTCACACCTGTCAGCAGTTATGTTTTGGGGGATGTAACTGTCCGGAGATCTCCAGCTCAGGCCAGATCATTCTCTGATGATTTACAGGCTAAGAGCGTGTTTATCGCAATAACAGTGCAGTGGTAAAGTTTCTCCTATGAAATAACAATCATATGTGCTCCAGGCTCGGGGAGATTGCCTGGTTTCACAACGCCCAAAGGATCGTGGTGTCTAATACAGCATGAACCGAGCCTCTAGTCTTCTGATTGATGCGGTGTCCCTGTTTCATACAGGTTTATGATTAGCCTATATTTAGAGTATCAGGTGAACTGTAAATAAGACTTATTTATGAAGGCAGTAATAACAAGGCAAGGCCTGTGATCTGCTCCCCGATGTCCGTTCCTTCCCAGGAAAATGGCCTTTTACCTGCCAACAGCTGCAGCAGGTAACAGAGCTCATTGCCAACTCAGAGCTCATCCCTGGTGTGTATTAGCATGGTGCTGGCAAACCCACAGTTCTGCTCAAAAACGTGACATTCGGAAATCCCAAGTGAGTCATCTCAAGCTTGGCACCAGCCTCGAACCCCTCATCGTCAACTGGTCCCACGGACCTCGTGAAACTCTCCTCACTGATTACTGGGAAAACTTCATAGACTAGTTTGTATGCTAAGCACCCCAGTATAACCAGTATATTATTGTTGCTATAGTTAGTCGCTACCCATAATTGCTCAGCAAATTGATCTAATTTGATGTTCTCACATGCTCTCGTAAAAATGGATCATCTCTGGCATCTTTCTGGGGAGGAGACCCAAGCACTGTCATTGCATAAATGTTGCTGTAACATTACAAATCACCCCTAATCTCTCTCTGTCTTCACTTTCCTCTCCTTGTTTGTCCGTATTTGGTTGCCTTTCCTGGTTCATTTACGATATCATGCAGATTGCGTAATAGAGGTCTTAAACCGAAGTTGATATTATGCACTGTCAGTGGCATTACAGCTAGTCAATTCCTCCATTATTATTTAAAATTTTACAGTCGCTACAGCATCCATATTTATTCTACCCCCAGAATAATTTAATAAAAGGGAACTATGGGCTTTTACGTTACCCACCAATCGCTGTTGTTATTTTTAATGCCTCTGAGGAACTGAGCTGCAAATCCAACATAAAGCACTGATGACAGAGTTGGCTGGTAGTGACATGGCAGCCACATTGCCAATAAATTTGTATTATTGTAGTTAAACTCGCCATGTGTTTAGAGACACCTGTGAGGTGCCATGGAAAACAGCTTAATTACAGCCTTGAGCAGTGGGGGAGGGTCATCGCCGATGTGATAGTCACGCTCTCTTACTTTGTTGTGCGCTATGACACGTACAGCCTTTTACACACTGTCCTGCCGAAATTTAATTGCAAGTCAGATGCATGTAAACCATGCGGGTGAGAGGTAAACATTTTAGGAAGCCCTCAGGCTCCTTTGAAGATTCATAGTACTTGGGACTAGCCATGTTTTTCCTGGAAAAATAAATGTGACGGGCCAAGTTGAAAAGGCGAGTCTCAGCTGTCGAACATGCGGGAATTTGGCTCTTCAGAAAAATATTTTTCAAGGGCCGCCTAAAAAGGGGTCAGGCGTTTGTTTTTTTTTTTTTTTTGTAAAAATCCCAGAGCAAGCATGCAAACATAAATACCGGCTATCATATCGCGCCCAGTATAGACTGGAGGCCACATGACTGCCTGTCACGTCAAGGTAGCTGCTGGTCATCCCTGATTCCTGTGCCCACCCACAGAGCAAGAGCATGCTCCCCGCCCAAGGAAAGTGAACCCGTGAGCCAAATAAAGACGGGTAAACACCTCACGCGATCCATCTGAGCAGCGCACTTCCTCCGTTTATGTCAGACTGTAAGAGAGATACGTGCACTGGGGGCGGGGGAGCATTCTTAATTTCCTTGTGCTGTTTGGGCCAGATCTTATGGCTTCCTCCTGCCATCCAAAAGAAATACAGTTTAACTGTGTCTAAAATGCCATGGGCGTGTCTGCAAGTGTGTGCCCTGCCGCGTACTGACATCCCACCCAGAGTGTCCCCTGTGCTTCCTAGGATAGGCTCCAAGCCCCCATGTGACCCTCTGCTGGGTAAGTAAATGCAAACTATGGATAGACATGAATCATATCATACATGACGCGGCCTTCTGCCATCCACTGGGGCGCCTTAAGGAGCAGGACACAGGAATGTGCCGCCTTAAAGAATGCGAGACTCGGCCGCTGGTGTGTAAATCACGCTGCATCCCGCATTTCGATCTGCGATCGGCTTCCGTTTAGCAGAGATTTATAGACGCCCGCTTATATATGCAAGGTCTTCCATCCAGTGGTAATTGTAATTGCACTGTGACTCTGGATGCGGGCTCGCCCAGGGCTGCTGATGCCGCTGCTGCTGCTTCCCTCTGCTCACGCTCCTTGTGTGCATCATCCTACCTGCAGCATGAATCACCCGGCCTCCCCTGGCGCCTCACTACTGCACATTCATTAAAGCTGACAGTACGGCCTGCGCTGACTGTCATCTGGGGACACTTTCCCAGCACTGGAGCAATCGATCCAGCTTGCCCAGTTCGCTTGCATCGCACGCACTGGGTTAGGCCCAGATGGGCAGAGTGTCCCAGTCAAACCCAGCTGGTATGCCCATGTGAATACACACACTAGCCTCTTTTGTGACTTTAGGGTAAATTTTCGCCCCGGGACGTCTTTCCAGATCCGCCACGGCATTAGACTGGCCTCAGCTGCGTCTCTGCGTTTGTGAGGATGGGGCACGTGCCCCTTACGGCCCGCGCCGAGGAAATTAATAGAGTGATTTCAAAATGTGCTCATATTAGGGTAGAGATCCTTCAGCACTCGGCTGTCTGATAATTACTGGCGTCCCTTTTAAAACCATTATGTCATTATGATATATTTTCATTAATAAACTGAGCCTTTATACATACCAGACTGCATGGACTCTCTTGCCATTGGCAGCTTCCTCCTTTGCAAAATCCCGAGTAATTTATTGCGAGTGTGCTGCACTTTGCTCCTAATATCTACAAGCTGAGATCATCTGAGCAAATAATAGTCATTCGCAGAGCCGTTTTTGGCTGGAATGTGTAGCACTGCCTGTTTTAACGAATTTAGGCCCAAATGGACCTATGAGAGATGCTCATTTTCCTGCCTACAGATCTACCTGTGCTGTTAGCTATTTTTGTTTGTTTTTATAGCACGTTCATACTATTGTTTTTCTAAGCCTAATCGATTCACTGTGGAGACATTCCTAAACATTTGATTTATATATTGAATCGTACGCTGCTCCTAATGTTTGTTTATGGGCAGCTAAGTGGGCTACTCTGTGAAATTACTGCCCAGGCTCCATGTGCGTGTTGTCTATGAGATTTTCCCATGCAACATGCATGTTTCCAAAGACACATGTTTTTCGATGAATTGTGTCTCTATATTGCCCTTGGCATGTGCTTGTGTTTGAATATGGGTGGGTGTATGTGTGCTTAGAGATGGACTGGCATCTCATCCAGGGTGACCTTTGCTCTGTAACTTGTGCTGCCTGGGATTGGTTCCTGACTCCCTGTATATCGTTATGGGAGATATATGGCATTATTTATTTCAATTGGTATTTATTGCATATTGATTCCTCTTTGCCTTTGCTGGAGCTTGATGTGCACCTTCCCCCTGCCAGTACTGGCTCTCCATCTGGGTACCAGTGTGAGTCATTTGCTAATAAATGTTACCTGACTAAATAAGGGATAAATATGCCAGGCCCCAGACAGCCGTGGAGGGAGATTCCCATGCCACTCTGCCCTCAGTGCAATCCTTACCAAGGATCTTGTGAGTTCATTTTCCGTTTTAAATATTTCCCTTGTAGTTTAGGGATTTTTTGGGGGGTTTGGGGGGGGGGGGGACTTTGGAGAGGTTGGCCTCCCCCTCAGGGAAAAGTGAGATGGGAATCATTCATCACGTCTCCCAGTCTCAGTTCACATGCACTGTTGGGCCGCAGTCATCCTCTGAGTGAAGACACCCATTCCATAAATAGCACCTTCATGTCATCATTTGCACGTATTTTTAACTAACGCTGCTGCTTTTTATTATTTTTATCATTATTTTATCATTAAGTTTTGCCACTTTTGCTTTACACAGACCTGTGGTCCGTTGTATATCCCACCATAATTAAGTTCGCTTATCCGTTAAAAAACAAATGTATTGTTATTATTATTGTTGCAGAAATATTATTGTTACAATTACAAGTATTTAACAGCAATTCAAGCATAAAAGATTGAGGGGAATAACGAAGATTCTGCCAAGCAAGAAGTATGTTCCCCCGGAGCCCCGGGAGAGTGTGAGAGCAGGTCATGCTTTTTGTTACTGCTGTCATTACTGCTGGGAACGCTCCCTCTGGGTCCATGAAGGGAGCGCTCAGCATACATGACAGCGTCTTCATAAACACGGCCGCTGCTCGGCAGGCCCGGCGGGAGCGGCACGTCACCGCACCGCGGCAGAGATAAAGCGAGTGGCCCGTGGCCCCTGCGCCGGGTGCCTGGACGCCGATCTGAAGCGCCGTGCGATCCGGGCGCACCTCCTGACCCTCGCCGGTCATTAGCGCTGCAAAGCGCTGAGCTGCAGATGTGGGCGCCCTCCCCTGTAATGCGTCCGGCGCGATGCAGGGAGGGGGCGAGGCGAGCGCGCCAGGTCATGCACTCGCAGTCCTTACGCGATCGTTAAAAAGGGGAGAGGGGGTAGGAGAGAGAGAGGAACGACCTTGAAAAGAGACTTTTGCGGACGAAAGCTGGTCGTCGTAAACTTAGTGGCGGAGGCCGGTGCCGAGGGTGCGAACGCTGGCTGGTTTGTCGCGAACGGAGGTCGCCGTCGGGGTCGTGAGCGCGTGCGGCGGTGGCACCAATGCACGCTGACGGCAGAAACCACCGCTGGGTGCTGCTCCGTGGACTTGGCGGTTCCAGCGCAGATTCGGCAGTGGGCTGTAGGATTTATAGCGCAGCTGTGCGAGGTCACATGTAGGTTTGTGTTTAAGCAGCTGTAATCGTGACCAGAACACCTCCAGTTTGAGACCAATAAGAGGTCTTCTAGCTGTTGCCTCAAACAACATGATAAACTGCTGTTGCGTAAAAAGTATCAGATTCTAAGCTATATATTCTCATCCATCTTCCATAAGTGTAGCCTCCAGAACCTGGAGCCTACAGTATGCCAGAGGTACAGGCTCCAAGGCAGGAGGGCCTTCGATGGGATGCCAGTCCGTGGTTGGGCACTCTCTCGAGGCCACTTACGCAAACAAATTTACCTGACTTCATACGTTTTCACCAAAAAGACAAAGAGCATTCTAAGTGATCGTCTCTCCCAGCTCTAATCCTTCTCCAGACCTGCTCCAACTGCTCCAGACCTACTCGCGGCCTACTCTGGATGTCCTGGAGAGCAACCTTTCTCCCTGTGCAGCAGAAAGCAGCCAAAGCCAAGAGCTACTACTGCTGAATGGGGCTCTGGCACTGAATCAAGCCTATTGGCCCAATAGCGGGGGGGGGGGGGGGGCACTCTCAGGGGGGCCCAGGGTGGGGGTAGCCAAGACACGTGCAGAATCGATACCAGCACGATGTTTTCGTTATCTGGACAGCACACAGCAACCGAGAAGGGCTGGGTGAGGGGGACGGACATCTGAGCAATACTCACCATGATCAGAACCCCCCCCCCACAACAAGTGGAGTAAAATCACATGCTCTGAACATGCAAATGTCAGCTTTGTGTGAGAAGGTCTGATCCTACTCACCAGAAGACTCATTTCCTGCACTCTCTTCGCGAGAGAATGGTGACCGGCAATCCGCCCCAACAGCGGGCTGAGCAGACTAAGGGAATCCACCGACTCACCCCCCCCCCCCAATGCCCCACCCCAGTCTCTGAACCCTACACCTTGTTCTGTTTTTCATCCACTAAATGCCAAATGTGCTGTGCTGTGACCCTGTACTTGGCTTTCTGAGTGGCAGAAGCATCCTCAAATGATCTCTTAGTAGAAAGGGAGACACCGTCGCATCCGAAAAGCTGAGGCCAATGGGCTCATGGGACCGAAAAGTCACTGCTGAAGCGAGCCATGATTTCTAAAGCGATGTCATATATCACACATTTAAAAACAAAAAGAGAGAATCAGTTTATAACGTCATTCAAAATAATGAGCCAGATCACCTACAATGCATACCAGTCAGCTTACACACGACAGGTTCCTAAAGCCACATGATATCACCCATTATTGATATCTTTGTCCATATGTCACTATTGTAGTGGACATGGAGCAATAAAACAAGGATGTTGAACTTCATATCCTGGCAATGCTATTCAAGAGTTTGTCTCCACCCAGCGGTCACAACGTGTAATAGTCATTTCGCGAGACTCTGATGCCGTAACAGGATTATCCGGGCCACCTACATTCTGAAATCCCCGCGGGTCACGGACAATTACACGGAAGTAATGACTTCTAACTTTACATCTTATTTTAATAGTTAGCTTAAGGCTGCGAGACCTAGATCGGCTTCATAAATTAAAAAAATTGATCAGATGCAGAGTCTTTTGCTTCAATCTGAAAATCGTTCTCTTCGCGCATTTTATATATGTCTTTATTATATTATATTGTATTATTATTGTTTCTCTGACTGCATTCTTTGGGTATAGTAACCCTTGCAAGGAGAGAAGCGGAAAAATATCGTTTGAGCTGTATGAAGAAGCATACAGTGTAATGATATGAACAATTTCACATTGCATGAGCCTTCTTGGGATCAAAACCCATCTCAAACTGCCAGTAATGTGATTTTCGCCTCCTGTATAGACGGGTTACCTGAGTGAAAGAAGGACGAATTTAATTGAATAATTACAATGACGGCATTATAATACAGTACATAGCACGATTCTCGATCGATAATAAAGTAGGAAATTGCTTTATAAATAATTCACTTTTCGACGAGAAAACTGTTGCAAAAATGAATATGACTCAATGTGTGCATTTATTAAAATGAAGAACCAGACAGAAGGGTCTTTTTCTCCCACAATTTAATGTTTAACGTAAAAAGAAGACAAACTCTTCCAGGTATGAAAAAATAAGACAAATCTCAAATCAAGTGCACTTTGACAAACATCAGTGTCTTTGTCAGCAGGAGAGGTTAGAAGTTAACATAAATTAAAAATATATAAATTAAATTTCATTGTAAGGCTTCAGGGTTGGGCGTTGGATAAGAAATACAAAAAAATAAACCGTGTGCTATGTCCTTTGAGCCGAAGCAACCAAACACCTTCATGCTGAGGCTTGGGCCGTGCCATAAGGACACGCATTCTTCCACATGGCAGGACTCGTGGCACAAATGACTACAGCTATGAGGTTCCTCCAGGACGTTAAATAGACTCTTGGGACGCAGGAATCGGAGGACAAAATGGAGGGAAAGTGATGGAAGGCGTTTTGATTTTATCAGAGCAAAAACGCTAACAAGCTGCTGTGGCTGTAAACAAAGGATGAAGATAAGATGGAACATCAGAACCAAACCACAACACTTCACCCGTCCTAGTGGGTCCTGCTTTCCAATACCAGTCAATCCACTAGGCAGCAGCCTAGGGCACCATGTTCGGAGGGGGGGGCACGGACTTAGCCAGCCAGCCTCGCTTTGTCTCGGGAGGTGCAGACTTGGCCACTGTGTGGGTTACAACCGGTATTGCTGTAATCCCTCATTGCTGGAGAAACACCGGCCTATGTCATTAATAATTCATTCATAATTAATCAAACGATTAGAAACTGATTGCGGGAAGGTGGGGGGGGCTTCTCCATGACCTTTGACCTCCCTCCCTCCCTCCTTGTCTCATACAGACACAGGATGAACACTGCTAATTGGTATTATTTTCATCTGCCTGATGATTATGGGGAGCGGTCGGTCAAGGGAGCAGACCCACTTGTGCTGACTCAGCCAGCGTTCCTCTAATGTTTATTTAATGTCAGAGCGATGCCGAGGACTGACTGCTTCTGGGCAGCGGGGCTGCCTGTGCAGGAAATGCCCCCGGAGCGGAGGGAGCTTGGTGCAGGACAGGGAGGCGTAAACGGCGCTAATCTGACAGCTACATTAATCACGCAGAGGTGGAGCGTGCAAAATACCGGGCCTGGTATTTGTGAGGTTATGTGTGTGTGTGTCATTGTGCAGGCAGGATTTGATGCACACAGCAGTGATACACAGATGCAAAACAAGAAATAATCCCATCCATCTGCAATATTCCTCGCAGACGACACCAGGAAAAGCAATACAATGCTTTTGGCAAGCGTTACATATCACGTTACCAAAACACTATAACAAGTGGATGGGGGAGGCAAATATTTTGACAGTCTGGCATGAACATTCACCATTATTACAAAGATGTTCTGGGTGCGAGCTTGCAAGGAAACGAACAAGAATACTCTTCTGTCAAAATGATGGCGTACTCACAGAACCGTGGGACTAGAACACGAGGAGGAATTTTATAAAGCCACTTGCCGTGGACATAGCAGGGCGGCGATCTCTCAGCGAGACGGGAAAGACGCGACCTCGGTAGAGCCGCACAAACGGTTCATCGGCGAAGCCGCCCGCCGGCTTCCGTGGGGCTCACCATCTGACACACAGGACCGTCCAAGGGCAAGAGCCTTCATGCGTGACGAGGAACCAAAGGAGATCAAATAGGAACGGAAACAGACAGAAGCCGCTCAACAGCAGGGGGCGGTCTTTCCTACACCTACCGGCAGGGGATCATCGCAAAGGGTCACAAAACATTTATGAGAGTTGACTTTTAATGCACAGTCTCACAACACAGTAGGTTTGTTCTATTAAACGTAATCTAATCAGTAATTTGAAACCTAAGGCCAAAATCAGCACAATGATACCGCAGTTCAAGGCAGGAGGCTTAAGGAATGAATTTCTGCTATACACACAAATATAGCCCTGGGTACTCCAAACAAACACAGACTTCTGTAACTCGCTATCACTCAGCTGAATGTGCTGACTGCTGTGCTCTGGGCCAACAGTGACACAATAACTTCTATATAAGTTTCCTGGCTTCTTTGCATGGAAAAAATCCTTTAAATAATACATATTCTTGCTTTTATAATAATGTTCAAGAGTTCATTAACTGAGAGGTAGGGCTTTCGGCTTTAGACACCTATATATATATATATATATATATATATATATATTTATATAACTGAAGCAAATGTTAAGCTTATAAATAACCACTGCGTCCCCCGCAGTGAATGCATTTCTGCAAATCTTAGGGTTATAAATAGCTTCTCCCACCCTCACAACAGTGCCAAATGGACCTGATGTTACTCACACTACAGCCCCGAGGACCCATTGAACAATCACACGACACCAAGCTGTGGTCCGAAGCGCACGGCCTCAGGATTGGCCCACAGGGACATTCCGCGGCACGCTGAGTCATCCTAAGGAGAAGATTCATTACTACATATCATGCAAGATAAGAACGTGGTGGCCATTAGCGGCCCGCGTGTGGCGGGAGTGCAACGCCGTGATGTCGGGAATGGGGTCTGATGCAGAACGGAGCGGGGCGGCTGGTGCCTCTCTACACCGAGATTTACAGCTGCGAGTGCTTTTATCCACATTATGAGCCATCGATCAACCTTTTCCGTGCTTTTTACGTGCATTTCCCCCCGGAAAGACAGACTGCTAAATGGTGCCCGTTACTTGAATTTATATTCTAAAGTCTACATACTACTGATATATATAGAACACAAACAGGAAGAGCCAGAGAATACAGAGGACTAGCAGAAACACCTGGACCTTTAGCGTATCGATTAAATAGTCACTCTATGAAGCACGTTTTAGTTTAGTGTTAGTGTAAATCAACACGAGAAGGAATAAAAGACACAGCAGAGTGTTCATATATATCAACATTATATTGGTGATGATATCTAATGAAGTCTTGGCTCCTTGTTGGCTCCCTCACTCTAGCAAAACCCCCTCCAGTGGATATGAAAATGCCCCCAGGCTTCGATCACCAATGAAATCAGATCTGACAACTGAGATGGGCAAAGCTGGCCAGCCGCCACGGAGCACAGAGCCGGCCATCCGGTCCAGGCCGCCTGGCACATAAGCCGCCTGCACCCGAGTGCAGTGCATTGGCGTACGTCAGCCGGCACTCCGCTCTCCTCCCAACGCCGTGGTTTACCACACAGCAGAAAGGTCTGGAGTCCCCCTCGCTGAGGCAGGATGGATGAAAAGCACAAAGCGAGCTCAGAACATCCGAACGGGGCCATCCTGACACAGACACCATTATTTATAAGCTGGTGGCGTATGTCCTTTTTCGTCTAAGTGTGACGCTCAGCTGTCCGAGCCACGATAGCCTTCCGCACCCGTGCGGGCGAGGTCAGGGTCTCTGCTAAAATCGTGGAGGTCAGCTTGATGTGCATAGAAAAGTCCTGTAACATAAGATCACTCTTACTGAAGGCCCCAGTGCTCAACTCCAGCAGCTATGGTAAGGCAGGCAGGGTACGGAGTGCGATGGTGAGTAAGACACCAGGCGGCCGTAAGGCAAGGACTCTGCGGGGGGGGGGTTGGTGATCAAGGGTCCCATCACTGAGGGTTGGTCACATCCAATAGCGACCAATGCGCTCTGACGGATGGCAGTGACTGGCAGCCAACTGTGAGTCTGTCTATCCTGAACTACTGCGAGTCACAGAAGTGTAGATACGTTATATCTTGAGGGCGGTTGTGCCGGGGGGGTTGCACCAGGAAACTGCTGCATAAAATTGCATTAAACATGGAGCTGGGCGCACTGGGTAAGAGGGGGTCACCGAGGCTGCATCAAAGCCAGCGGGACGCTCGGTACTGCCGACAGGAGAGTGCGGCCCACCCAGATGTGACACCCGAAGGCTATGGGAAGGTTTGCGAAGGACTGACACTGCAAAGCAAAAGCAGTCAGGAGCCACGCTTCAAAGTAAGCTTAAGACATCAACCGGAAGACCTAGAGGGGCAGGTTGGAACCAGACAGAGGGAATGGAGCTGACCTTCCTGGGGAAATGCGATTGGCTGTTGGGTGTGTATCTATGCATGCCTGGCCCGATTCTGAACCTTACAGAACCGTGGCAGTTAGGGGGAAGCACGCCTTCAGCTTTCAAACCACAAGCTCGTGCTTCCAAAGAAAACACCCACCTATATTGTGTCAAAATTTGAAAAGAAAAAAAAAAAAATTCTGCTCAGGTAAAAAATTTTTGAACAGTGGGCAAAAAAATTTTTAGTCAGAGGGGGATTTTTCTACCCTGAAATGGTCTGGGCACCAGAACATTCTTGGAGGACGCTCGCGTCTCAGTGGCACAGACCTGGGAAGGTGCAGTGACCTTTAGGCGAGAAATGGCACATAGCTCGCTAGCATAGCACGCTCACTGCAGGTCAATGGCAGCTTACTCTCTTCTGGGAGAGATTATAGACTGGTCAGTGGTCATTGTACATACGGCCTTTATTTATTCATTTTGGAAATGAGCTTTGACATCATAACCATCCGTTAAAAGATGGGACAAGGTAGCCTGGTTATCTGTGGCAGTGGGCAACTCTAAAGTTATTGTGCTATTCTTTGATGATTGCATCGGCATAAATACTCCATTTCCACTACATGGCTGAACTGGTCTCTAATCTCATGCACAAGATACTCTGAAATAAATGAGCTTTAAGGGATACTGTCAACTGCTAGCTGCAGCAATCACACCAGCCAGTTAGCAAACACCCACCACAAAGTTAATATAGCAGGTTTGGGGAAATTAGTGCTGGTCTGCAAACAGTGTGGCACTCGAAGGGAAGGCCGAAAGGGAAAGCTTTCCAAACTGCAAAAGGATTCTCCAGCAAAGGGTGTTTCTGAGATATCCGTTCAGGAAAACTTGAGTGATCTCCCAATCTCACGCAGAATAATGAAAATTGGAAAGGCTACTGAACTTGAACACTCAAAAAGGAGCAGGAAACCAACAGGAGGCTTCGGAAGCCTGGCAGTGGGACACCTTGTGGACAAAGGAATGAGGGGGGTGGGCAGGCAGCGGATGCATGCACCGTGAGCTTCCCTCATTGGCTCCCCGCCGTTGACATGGGCGGAGCTTCCTCTTGACAGGCCAGCAGGTGAAATGGGGGGGGACGTGTACAAATGAAGGCGCTGGCATGGCGATTGGTCAGTATGGGTATGCTGGGTAGATGATTGGGGGTGCACTGGCCTGGCTGGGTGCTGGGAGGTGGTGCCCCCCCCCTGCGAGAGGCAGAGTAGGAGAGATGCCAGGGGCTCTCATTTGGTCTTTAACTTGCCCTCCCGGCCCAGGCGCTCGTTGAGCTGGCACAGCTGCCTCAGGAAGCCGTCGTTGGGGCCGATCTCCCGTTTCTGCCGCACCATCGAGAGCGCGGTGCGGACGTCCATCTTGTGGCGCAGCATGAGGTAGGCGATGACCAGCGTGGGCGAGCGGCTGTAGCCCTCCCTGCAGTGCACGTACACCTTCCCTGGCGGGGAGAGAGATCCCAGCGAAGGATCAGCAAATCTGCCTAGGCAAGCAGCTTCGGAGCCCGCAGATGGAAATGTAGCCATGACCTCAATAACAGATGAGCAATGTCGCCCGAGGTCGACGCCCCCCTCTGACACTTCGCTGCCCCCCTCCCCCTTTCCCTCGCATTCATTATCGACCCCTTGGCACCCCCTGAGGATTTCCCCTTGCCAGGTCTTGTGCCGCTCCGCCGCATGCTCAACTCCTCGTGTTTCTGGAGTCGAAGCCCTCAAAGCGACATCCCCCTGCAGCTGGCCGACACCCCGATCCCCCACTATAACCAGGATGCTACCCTGTCGCCCTCCTCAGTGAGACCGGTCCAAAAGCATGTTTGTTTCGGGACTGATTTACTGCCCTGGACTCCTGCTGCCAGAAGGCCGGGAATTAAGACGCTCCATAATTGCTCTTTTGTGTCAACGATGGGCATAAAATCCATGCAGATAAATAGCCAGGTTCAAGCCTGTGTCTGCACCAATTAACAGCGTCGTTCTCTGACGCCAATAGGATGTAAATTTAGGAGTGGGCGCACAGAGCCATCTTGCCGCTCCAAAACTGAATCGCCTCCTTCGCAGTACAGAGAGGAGAGCTTCCCGCGGCGAGTCTGTATATGTGATGATCCTGCAGATGCTGTTCCTCCTCTTGAAGCATTGCGCCTGGTTCTCCTACAAGGGGCCAGGATCCGGGCTATTCCCGAAGGCCCCTTTGTTCCGCTATAAATCACATCCGTTTTTTAAATGATAAACAATCTGAACAGACTCTGCTGGAAAATGGGTTACTCTGCTCCTCGCTGCTTCTCGATAAAAACCTCGGCCGATCGCGTTTTGCGAAGACTTCATAAGAAGACTGACAGAGGCCTTGTTTGTGGAGATGACCCAGCCGGTTACCTCCACCCCGCCCCCCGAACCAGGACGACGACTCCAGAGTGGCTTCTTCTGGGTTTATGAAGCTGCAGCATGTGCTAAACGCTTCAACAGTAATGCTTCTTTATGCACAATGCCGTATCAGGTGTCGTGTTCCTGGACAGGGCCTACTGCAGCTTACCCTTGCCATCCTTGTAGGCCAGAGCCTTGTCGATGAAGTCCGCACCCTCCTCGAAGAAGGCACTGAGGTCGAAGTGCTCCGTGTCGTTGGCCTTCATGCCGTGGTAGGTGATGCCGGTGCCGGCGTAGAACTCGGCGTTGGTGTTCACGTGCATGAAGGAGTTGCCCTCGGCGGCGTTGAGGATGTGTGTCACTCCCAACCGCTGCAGTCTCATCGAATTCTGAGCCACGAACCTACGGTAGAGGAATCAGTGAGCAGCAGGGGAGGAACGTCACACAGCAGCCTACACACAGGCAAGCCAGGCACGGAGAGGGACAAGGAAGGACACTGCTTACACACTCCTGAGGATAGGACAGCTTTAACCTGGGAAGCCAAAGGCCATTAGGTAATTGAAAAAAAAATGTACAAATAGGGCTGAGTGTAGGTCAGCACGATAGTGATCTGTGCCCATAACCAGAATTCAAATCCCATGGTCAGCAGAGGAATCATATCGCTGGGGCCCTTGAGCAAGGCCTTCAACCCCAACTGCTCCAGGCACTGACTGACCCTGCTCTCTGATTCTCACTGGAATGCCCATTTAGACAAAAGCATCTAATACGTAAATACATGTAAAATGATCAGCTGAGAATAATATTGCTGTTCTCTAAGGTAAAGGCTTGGGAACCATCTATTGGCCACACTCAGTTGTCCTATGCAGGGTCACAGTGGTCTGGAGCCTATCCCGGAAGCTACAAGGGCAAGGCAGCGAATAACCCAGGAGGGGGAGCCAACCCATCGCAGGGCAGACACACCATTCACACCTACAGATAATTTGGCAACTCCAATGCAAAGAGGCTTCCAGGGGAAGCCCCACAGGGATAAAATGCAAACTCCACACAAGTTGTGCCAAGGCTGAGATTCAAACTCTGGTTTCCAGCGGTGTGAGGCAACTAGGCCAGCCGCTGCACCACCAAACATCCCAATTTGGAAACCATTTATCAAAAAATTTAAATCTTGCAACTGCTTACAATACAGGTTTTACTGGACAGCCAGTCCCATGTGATGTACTGCTTTATATTTTATCTTCCAAAAAACATTCCTCAGCACCCTTAAATCTAAGTTTCTTTTAATACCAATACTAATAAAATAAGAACCATAATATGTTCGACTCTTTTGTTCAATTGTTATGTCGAAGCATCATATTTAAATTTTATGTTGAAGTTCGATTATGCTAAATCTTTTTACTCAATAGTTGTGTTAAACCATAATAAAAAAGACTCCACTTTGCTAAATATACTCCGCCCCAGAGACAAGTATTTTTACCCAGTCAGATTTAATTAGCAAATTACATATGTTTAATTTCTTATACAGCCACCTATCTTCCATAATGACTACAGGGACAGAGAGTCTGCAACCGAACCCAGGAAGAGCAAAGTCCAAGGCTTGGGGCATCATGGAGGGCAAGAAAAGTTAATGAAAAGGCAGACACTATGTGCAGTTTAGAGACACTGTGTTTCTGAGCGGTGGGAGGAAACGGTCATGTCTGCTGGGCCTTCAGCATGGGCCTCATCTCCCAGCTCCAGGGGAGCTGCACGCTGCACGCTGCACGCTGCACGCTGGCAAACCCTGCACTGTGACCCAGAAAACAACGGATGAAGTCCTATGTACCTGTACTTGTGCAAATGACCAATAAAGGATCTATCATCATCACAAAACAGCCCGAGAGGTGCGAGGTAATGGTACTGCCCACTGAGACTCCTCTCCGTCCCATTTCCCATATTTGGTTTTCATTACTTAAGGAGGTGCAGCACCTGACACGAATGACATTTACAGCCGTGGCAGGTCTCTTTCGCACTTTGAAAAATGGTGGAGATCCAGAAACTTCTTACAGAAAGACTCCTGGATAAGCGCATGAGTAGTGCAAGGTGCCATCTTACAGAAGCGCAGTCCTAAATGACATCACCAATCTCGTCAGATGTTAAAGCTGGAATGTCACATGGAAACAGTTTGAGCGTGTCTTTAAATCCACAATAACGCTGCCCCCCCTCCACCCTTAGCCTGTCTGTCTGGGCATTGAGCTTGATGGGAATAAATCTCTGAGCCACTTTTAGACAGCAGAGATGTCTGTCTAAGCTGGCAGCCCTGGGGAAACAGCAGAGTGTTCCAGACTTGCAGGGCCACAGAGGGGAATTTGGCTGTCACCCAGCGGCATTCAGATGCCGGGATACAGCGGCAGCGGCCCTCAGTTTCCCAGAATGCATGGCTCTCACTCCGCCTCACCCACTTCTGTCCTCATCATCCCCCTGCCCACCTTCTGGGCCCCACCTTGCTGAAAAGCCCTTTGCTAATGGACACTCAGATTCCACAAAAATCAGGACGGCCGGGACCGCACCAAGCAAGACCTCCCCGGTTCCTGTGGTTGTCAGTTTTGGACTGGGGTGGGGGGGGGGGGCCGCGGTGTGTGTTGCTTTGGGGGTTAAGCCTCTATGCCCGTGATCAGAAGGCTGCTGGAGGCCTGTAGAGTAATGTCACCACTGAGCCCTCGACTTAGGCCCACCACGGACAGGCTGACCCTACTTTCCCAATTGCATGTCGCTAAAAGTGTCCGCTAAATATAAGTAAGTAAGCAAATAATGTTCCTCAAGCCAAACGGTCTGTGCAAAAGCTCCTGCTGTGGATGGAAACCCTAAGAGCTTCCTGCTTGAGTGCAAAGCTGCTCACTGAGGCTCTGGCCTTAGCAGCAGCACTGCCCTTCACCAGGAGAGGTGTGCTAAGGGAGGAAGGAAGGGAGGAAGGCCCCTGGTCGCAGCTCAGCAGCCTCTACTCCTCTAGTGCCATATGCTCACCCAGTGTCAGCCTTGCTAGCTGTATAAAGGACAAAAAACTGCAGGAATCTCAGAGGGCCTGATTCTGGAGGTGGTGGAGCTGGTCCAAGAGGATATCACTCATATTTCTTCCCCCGGGCCCCAACACAGACTTGTGGAACAACCTCTCTGTCAGCAGGGTCCCGACGTGCCGCGCATTACCTGGCCATAAATAATGCATTAACGTTCCTAACGAAGAGAGCAGGGTCGTGCGGAAGACCGCCGCCGCCCAGGGAGCACGGCGATGCCGGAGGAGCGGGCGTGCGACGTGGATCCGACCTGTAGTGCATCATCTACCGGTGCACTGTCATGTGAGACCCGGCCTGCAACACATCGGAGAGCCAGCCGCCTCGCACACGCATGCTCCTCTGCCAAGTGACACGCATCACTGGAAGGAAGCAGCTCTCTGATTATTTATTAAAGAGCGTTTGTTCCATTACTGTGCCGCGGGACACAAACACTCGCAGAAGGCGCCCCGCCGTGTAACAGGCCAGCGGAGTCGGCGTAAAATTCTGCCAGAGGCTAAAATTAGCAGGCAGAAAAAAACAAATACCTCTCCCAAAGGCAAATGTTTGTACTTGTGGCTAGTCTTTTAGACTATAAAAGGTGCGCAGTGTTTCGGTAAATTAAGCTTATTTGTCTTTGGCTTTTTAATACCAGATTAAGAAAGGGGAGACATGAAGGGTCTGGTCAGGAGTGAGACTTCAGGGTACGTGGCAGAAACAGCTCAGTGCACTTTCTAATAAAGCAGGATTAGAACGAACTCGCACATCAATAACAAGCCATTTAACTGTAATTAAAGAAACTGACAGGCTAACAGTAATCTAACACTATTGTGTTGCTTGTAATCAGCTCCTTGTTTTTGGAGGACGCTTGCTCTTTCAATTTCTAATCATCTTTTAAATATCACGACACCACTTAATTAATTACCTGGAGCTGGGAGGGAGCAAAACTGTAGACTATCTGGGGGTCTCCGAGGATCAGGTTGCTAAACCATGACTTAGATCAGTGTTTCCCAATCCGGTTCTCGGGGGCCCACAGACAGTCCACGTTTTTGCTCCCTCCCAGCTCCCTACCAAGCAGTAATGTGGACTCCTGGGCAGGGAGCTCGGAGGGAGCAAAAATATGGACCGACTGTGAGTCCCAGAGGATTGGATTTGGAAGCACTGACTTAGTAGATTTCCTAAGCCATTGGCTTTCCATGCCGCTTACTCAGCACATGGTCTTGGTGAGCCTCTCGTAGGAAGCAGAGGGTACAAAGCAGAGGACACCCTGGATGGGTGTCTTCTGTCCATCACAAGACACACACACATAATATGGGTAGTATAGAGATACTAATTGACCAGAATGCATCACTTTGGTGTACCGAGACCCCCCCAAACCTGGGGGAACAGGAAGTGAAATCTACAACCCCAAAGGTGTGAGATGATGTTGGTACCCAGGTAACCTCTATGCTGCCCTATTATAATTGATAATATGATCCATTTCTTGAATTACAAATTACAAATGCTGAATATTTAACTGAACATCCATGCACAATTAAATGGGGAAAAAAACAAAAATCATACCTGAAGCAGGAAGCAGACTGTCTATCTCTGCCATGATTTGGCTTATAGGATATACCGCACTTTCTGAGTGGGTTCAATGGGGCAGCGCTGGGGGCTGTACATCGGTTATATGAGCATGTTGTGCTCTAAGCTGGGGAAGAAAAGGTGCACACTGTGTGAACTCGGCGCCGTCTACCTCTTTTGGTCTAAAGATACTGACTGCGGTCAAAAGAAAAGACGGATTAGACGTATTAGGATGTCGATAACGTTTAACGGAAGCGCGGACGGGTAAATGGGGGACATGAAACATCTAAGCGGGCGCGGAGTGCTTTAATGCCGTGAGAGCCGCTAAGGGAAAGGCAGGAGCCAGGTGAGGCAGGCTACACCCACACAAAAACAGATGGGTGCTGGCAAGGCGGAATAGAGAGGATGCTGTCAGAGAGCCAGCGCAGTTCAATTACGGCACCGGTTAAAGAAACACCATAGAAGCAGCGACGTGGCGCAGAGTTTGTTACTGGGCACAACTTCATAAATAAATAAAAAGGTCGTTTTTAATTGGAGGGGGGTGAAGCCAAATTAAATATTGGGGGTACACGTCCCCGAGTTCCCTATGTCGCTGCAAGGGAGTAATATCAGTACTTGTGGGGTGGGGAGGCAGATGAACTCCAGCCAGACGGAACGATACTTTTTAATAACTTTGAAGGATTTATATACACAGTACACTGCATGGCCCTGTGCAACAGTAGGCTGTATATTACATGCATGGTTCTTTAAGCCGTTTTACCATGACTGCATGCATCTGATCACCTGGTGATGACCTTAGAGGAGGTGGTAGTTTATGAGATGTATTTGCAGAGTGCGTGAGTTGTGGTGCGGATCGGTTAGCAGCGGCTGCAACTCGGCGATTGACAGCGAACTTGTTTCACCTGCAGGACAAAGCGGTGGAAGGTCGCAGCCATCGATCAAAGCGATCGCAATGAAAATCTGAAAGGTCCGTCTGTCGCCCGGAACAAGCCCCGCTGCCCGGCTTTGTGCCCGATTCTCCGTGACTGG
>JAODKM010000088.1:25918030-25929223 GCA_026780845.1 Petrocephalus sullivani | reverse complement strand
ATGAAAATCTGAAAGGTCCGTCTGTCGCCCGGAACAAGCCCCGCTGCCCGGCTTTGTGCCCGATTCTCCGTGACTGGCCTTAATTACATGGCCGATTTTCCTGCACAATGCGGTCTAATTAACGGGAAATGTCAACCTGTTCTATTCGTACGGCGGCAAGAAAAAAAACACGGTAAAAAAGAAAGCATTATAGCCCAGTTATAACACCGAGATGGTGCCAATGACAACAGGGGGGGGGGGGTCATTTTCTTAGATAAAAACCGAGAAATCCGAGGTTACATCAGATAATGAAAAGTACCTGACGATAAATCAGAAATGCATTAACGTCAAACGTATAATTTTCATTGTTATCAGTCCCAAGAATACAGTAATACATTCTTATATTTAAATTATTCACATTGCACACAATACAGAATAGTAAAATCGTTTAAGTGGCAGCTTTTAATTTTTTTTTCCAGGCAGTATTGAAAACTGTAAACAAAAGGAGAAAACGTAAACTAATCAAACTTAACCTGCTGCTCATTTAGCCAAACCCTCGAAACACTCATTTCGAAAAAAAAGCCAAAACAGATATAATTTGTATTTGCATTTACATGTCTTCAAATATATGAATAACTACATGAAAGCCGAAACGCTTTCGATTTGACATATTAATTATTTTTATTTATTTATTTTTTCGAAATCGGGGGGTGTGGATAACAAATTCCCCTAAATGTCGTCATTGAGCCTGATAGTAATGTGTTTCTGAGGACAATGGAGTAATACCTGTGCCTGTCCTCACATACAATTGTTGTTCTTTGGGGGGGGGATAAATTGTGGCGAAATATGCATATTATATTTAATAAGAGAAATAACTCACGCGTTGCCTACGTAAATCCTGGGGAAGACCTCGTGAAAATGTTGCGTGGGAAGGCTGTAATATCCATTGCCGTCTGACAGCAGCTCGTTGAGTTGCTGTACTGAGACCTCGTAGTCTGACACGCCGACTTCAGCCGGAGCCGGAGACTGAGCCGGTGCCGCCGTCTTGAGAGGGCTCTGGTTCTTCCTCATGCTTCCTTCCAGACGGTGGGTCCAGCCTGGGTGGGGAGCAGGATAGTCTGGCTATTGTGAGAGGAAGGACAGCTTGCAATCGTGCCGCATCGCTGTCTCGGAGCCGATGCCCCTGTCGTGTGTGCACGGTGTGCGGATCGCACGATCGCTCTCCGGGCGGACACACCTCCCCTCCACCCCGCCCAGACGCGCCCCGAAGCAGACACAGCCGCCCAAGATAGAAAACTGTCTTCGGACTATGAGGCGCCGTGTAGGACATAATTCATAGTGTGGCTCGCACACGTACAGGCGAACCGCACATGCATTTTCTTAAGCTCGGGGAGATGCAATCTGTAGGACATTCGGCAGAAAGACTGGGTGTTACAGAAACACAGAGGATGTATGTCACGTACACTACCAATATAATAAAAACTGATTGTAAAGCGTTAAATAGCAAATATGGGAGTGTACTCTAGTGGTAGTTTCTGATTTTCACTCTTAATGATTTACATCCATCCACCCACCCACCCAATTCCCATACCAACTTGTCCTGTGCAAGTCCGGAACCAGAGAGGGGTCCAGAGCCTCTGTCACCGTTTTGGTATGGTGGTAAGCATGGTGGCTTGTGATTAGCACTGTTGCCTTACACAGGAGGGACATAGGTACTCTGTCAGATTCAGGGAGCCCAGTACTTGACTGGGGCCCTTGAATACCTACAATTATATATAAAATTGGGTGGGGACACCCCAGAATGACATTTTGTCATGGGGCTCAAGATTTCTAGATGTGCCCCTGTCTACACATCTGTAGGACTGAGCGTTCATGTCCCCCCTCTGTTCCCTAGGTTTCACTCCCGTATCTTGGTTTCCTCGTAGACATACGGTTTGGCTAGTTGGTGTCGCTAAAGTGCCAGTGGCGTCTGTGCCCTGTGTTGGACTGGCAGCCAGTCCAGGTTTACAGCAGCTCTGTGCTTCATGGGATAGGCTCCAGGTGACCTTGACCAGCTTAAGTGCATGGGAGATAAATGATTCAACATGGCTCACTGTCATGACCTGCCTCTGGTGGCCCCTGTCCTGATCCTGTTTGGCCAGCAGGTGTCGCTGCTGCCCATTCTGGCCCTGTGGTTTGCATTTACCCCAACTGTTACCTATCATCTTTGATGACTTAATTGTTATGGTCCACAGCTGCCCCTGGGGTACTCCTCATTTTGTGTGTATATATATATATATACATGGGCCAGCTCTCACCAGCCTCCCTGGTGCGATTATTATTGTTCTTTGTTGTAGTATGGTGGCCTAATGCACTTCGCACTTGTGATTGGTAGGTTGCTGGGTTGAATCCCTGACTTGCCAGGTACTACTGAGGCACCCTGAGCAAGGTGCTGCTCCCTGGGCGCTGAATGAGCCGCCTGGTGCTATATCGCATATGGGTTAAATGCAGAGGGCACATTTTGTTGTGGTGTGTGAATAATAACAATCACTTCACTTGCAAAAATAACCACTTTGGTTACAAGTAATGCCTGCAAATGGATCGTCATTCCCTCCTTTTGGGCATGCCAGCTCACTATCCACAACAATGTTTGATACTATCATGATTCTGAGGCTGATATACAGTAGTTGTTACTTGTTGAATGATGTAATTGACCATAAATTCAACAAGTTTAGCAGATAAGTTAGCTGCCGAGGCCAAAGAGAGGGAAATTTATTTGCCAAAAATATCATGGGATTTTTGTAAGCATGTTTTATATTCTGATATGACCATTTTGGGATACTAGTAGGTGCTGGTTACAACATGCAAATTAATAATTACAATATTTTGGGGAAATTCATTAGAACACCCATATCCTGGAGTTAAATTTCCAATACATTATGTCATTAAAGATAAGCAGGATGCATGTGACTCAGTAGGCCACGCCTCTGTGCCTGGGATTGGACGGTCACTGCATGATTTGAGCTCGGCGGGGCCGGATTGGCCATATCTGTGGGCCCCTAATACCCAGCTCAATGGGTGCTACAGCCAAGCTCGCTCTCACCTACATGTGTGTCATGGAGAGCAAGACGGCGTAGGTGAGACGAGAGCTTCCTGACAGGGATCAATAAATTCTTATTATATTTTAAGCAGAAGTTCATTTTAAGAGATTTTCTTTTCCTCAGATTTCTTATAATTCTCTCTGTGTCATTAGACCTATGAATTCTCCAGACCATTTGCAACCCAGGTCAAGTGTAAGGTTTGTTAATAGCCATCCATGTAACTTTACAATACAGAGAGTATGTGCCCATCACAAGCCCTTTTTATGCTAAATTGTTGAGTCAATCAGGCAGCAGTTTCCACCAGAGTGTGGTGCTCCCAATGGAGGGCTGTAACAGACAAACTAGGCCTCAAGTGAGTTATTCTGAAGGAGGCGAGGCTGGGCTTAGAACATAGGATCCCCCAAAGTCACTGCAGGCATCCACATGACACTAACATCTGGATTAATTGTCTTTAAACACTGCCAAAACAACTATATGCAAGTAATGCATGTGTTTTTCTGCAAAATAAACACGCACCTAATTTGTCAAGCTTCAGCACAGTGCACACAAACTTTTGCACATACAAACATTACATCCCCTTTGAAAATATATGTTCTCAAACATTTAAAACACATCTGGCCAGCTGCTTGTCCACTATAAGGTCACGGAGAGCCTTTCCCAGAAAGCAGAGAGGACAGCAGTCCGTCACAGGCCACAGCAAACTATGGGCAATTCATAATGCATAAGAGCCTAAATGCATGTGTTTGGGCTGTGTGTGGAAGTATAAGCAACACAGGAGATCATATAAATTTCACACACAGAGCGAGATTTAAACAGGGTCTTGGAGGTCGGAGGCTCAATTGCTAATCACTGAGCCGCCATGCTCTTTCACAAATACTATTTTGGAGTAATGTTCATCCTCTGCCTGTTCTGATATTTTGAAGGGTTGAATCCCCCTCCATCAATATAAATATAGATCCTGGCATCAAGCTGCATCCCAATCACTGTAGAAAGCAGTAAAAAAAATCGCAGTGAAGGTCTCATGATTCAACCTTCAGCAGTAAGGTCACCAGCCACCTGGTGACAAATGGACTGTCCTCAATCCGTTGCAATTTTGTCATTTCGTAAGTTTCTCAAAACAGATTCTTTTTTTTAATGCTAGCTGTGTGATAGTCTTTAAATGTGTTGTCACCAGCAGTGTTTTTCACCTGGAATTCTTTCAGGAGCATTTCATAGACCCCACTAATTTTTTAACATTTAATTTGACCTTGCAGACCTGCATTAAATCTGTTCCACAATGACATCATTCCACAGCAGTGCACTACAGACCATACAGCAAGCACCAAATGCAACATAATAATATGACTTTGTCAGTCCATTATTTATACAACCTACCTATTCTCCACATGAAATGTTCAAGTGCAGAGGGCAGTTTATTTATTGATGCATTACTGCACAACTTCAGCTACAGATGAAAGCCTGCACGCCTTGAGTGTTTTGAGTGTCTACACTCCATTTGAGATCATATGTCTCAGTCACCACAAGTCTCTCACAGTGCTCTGGAGAAATTCCAGCTCCTTTCACCGCAGAGCGTTGTTCCACTGAAGGACACTTTTTTTATAAGCACGTGCTGCCCTCTCCTCCATGAGGCTTTGGTGAGGGGTTCATCACTCTGCCATAGCCGTACCCCTTACTGCAAAGCAGTTGTGCCTCCGCTGCAGATCGAGCTCAGCTGGCGCGGTGTCATCCGGCGCCGCTCTCTGATTACGGAGCACAGTTCAGGCTTCCTTCTGCGATGACAAGCTGTTTCACATTTTCCCCGGAGTGGCTTTCCGGCGACGCCGTCAGAAACGCGGGTTCCCGAGGTGTGACAGGCCCGTGCAGCGCTGTCAGAAAGGCGGGTTCCCGAGGTGTGACAGGCCCGTGCAGCGCCGTCAGAAAGGCGGGTTCCCGAGGTGTGACAGGCCCGTGCAGCGCCGTCAGAAACGCGGGTTCCTGAGGTGTGACAGGCCCGTGCAGCGCCGTCAGAAACGCGGGTTCCCAAGGTGTGACAGGCCCGTGCAGCGCCGTCCTCGGCTGCAGTTTCAGGCGTCCTCTCAGTCTTGGCATTTATAACCGCATAGCCACTGATAATGGGGGCGTTATTGTATTTTATCTTGGTGTTACTGTTTGTGCAGTTTGTCAAAAAATTTACAGTTTATATTTAATCCCTTATGGAGAAGAAATTATTAGAGGAAATTATTCTATCAATGTAAAAGCAAATGAACTGCACAACTGTATTACCTGCCCCCCCCCCCCCACCCCATATATTTTGTAATTTAAAAACACCAAAATAGCACTACAATACAAAAATATGAAACATTTTGCTGTAATGTCAGCATGCACACCTAGGGGCTGGATGCTTTGGAAAGGTGCACATGGAGCAGTGAGAAACACAGTCGACTCAGGGATCAGTCATCAGCTGCTCCTGTGCTAAATGTACAGCCTTCTGCAGGCCATATGCTGCCCACAGAAGCTCTCTGGGGTGTTTCAGCACCTTGGAAGTATTTCTGAATTAAGAAACGGACTCTTATTATATGATGCCGAATTAAGCACTTTAAACATCTTCCCTGTGGTCTGTTTTCGACAATGTCTTGTCACTGTTTTTACAAGCTTTCTTTAAACAATTTTCCATTCTAAAAAAAAAAACAAAAAAAAACACTGTGATCTCATACCTCCTTGGGTGTGGTCAGTGGCGGATTAACAATTACAGAGGCCCCTAGGCTACACTTTCAGACGGCCCCTCTAATGCCCCCACTCCCCGAAATGGTACAACGGTTACCTATAAAACTATTAAATATTAGGAAGCTGTTCATTTATCTGCCCCTGAGTTGGGTTTGCTTCCTGTTCAACCTCTATGTAGCTGCTATCTTTATGTTGCCCTTCTCCCTGCACCAGATCCTTCCAGGTCCTGGCCCGTAAACTCCTATAACCCAAAAGCAAGCAGTTTGCTGCACTGACGTGTCTAACCTGGGTTTAGTATGTGAGCATGTGTGCCTGGTGATGGACAAACATCACATCGCATGTTTCCTCTACACTGTACCCTGCGCTACCTGGGATAATCTCCAGGTTCACCACAGCACTGCGCTGAATAAGCAGTTATAAGTGGAGAGTGGTTATGATTGACAGATGCAGTAATGCTGCCATGTCCGCACAGCCTTACAGACTTTACTTTTGACATTTTTAGAGATTTTAGAAAAGATAACATAAGGCCTTATGACATTAATGTCATAATATGTTACATAAAGTGTTTTTAGAATGACGGTAATGTCAGCCGGTTATGACTTTTATCAGTGTCTACCTTGTGCAAGGTGTGATATACATGGAGAGAGTGTTTGTCAACCAGCTTCCGAAACTGAACAGGATTAGAGGATGAAGGATGGATGGAAAAAAAACAAGGGTTGGACATTAATACACCGTTGTCCCTTTAAAACATAAAAATCCATCATAGTGATATAAAAGGTGGATGGGGTGTTTGAGGCATTGAGAAGCTGAATTTTAACATGCTGTATGCCAGCAATGAGGTAAATTATCATGCTCAGTACATTCAGACAAAAAAACATAAAAAAAGAAACAGAAAAAAGGAGACAAATTGAAACATACGAAATCAGTAAGTATTTCATGCATCCAAGTATATGCAACAAAAATCTCATCATCATAATTAACCCTTCAATGTGCTGCCATTGGTGCACGAACATTCCAGTGTAAGATCAATACGTTAGCAAACAAACAGTAACACAAAAATCATGTTGTTATCATTTTCCATAGAAGTACATAACAAACGTGTTAAAGTATAGCCAAGGCTAATATTGAACATCTTGTACACCAAAAAATCTACAGTACTGTCTTGAACCCCAACTCATCGCTAATGAACAGATTATGATACAGTCTATGATTTTTACTTTGACTAGGTGCAACAATTGGATCCAATCAACCTTTTTTTAAATGTTTTATGCATTAATTTGATATTACCAGTGTAAAACCAACTTTGTTTATGGAACTGTAATGGACGTAACATGACAAATAGTCAGGTTACCCCAGTGCCCCTCAATAAAGTAATCTTTGATTATAAATGCCCCTGCTTCTGATAAGTGCTGCCAAATGGTTGGCTGGTGACTCAAAATACTCCAGGTTTACTGTGAAGCTGTAATTGCAGCAGTAAACTAATTACACAGGCTTTTACAAGTTAATTATTACAAACGGTACAAGAAAGTAATTGTAAATCATCAGATCAGACAAGATCGAGCAGCCAGCTAGAGTAACCTGTACCAATGCCAAAAGATCAGACTGATATACATATGTCGTACTTATTCATGCCGAAAACAGCATTCATGTTGAATGGCGATTAATATTTTGGAAGATGGATGTTAAAATGGATGTTAGGGACTTTGAGGATCAAGCCATACTAAAGCTATCCAAATGAAGCTTAATAAGAGATGTGTGCCGCACTCCACATAATTCAGAGTGCGGCCATTCACCACATGGTAATGGGTGGTAATGGGCCAAAGTTGGGGGCTGAGAGTGCATTGCATGAGGCAGACAGTGCTGAAATAAGCCGCTATTGCTAAACAACACCATTTTTGAAGTTTCCCGCTAGGCGACATCATATTTTCTCTAAACATCCGGCCAAAGCAGTAGGGTGACTGATCCTAAGGTTGATGATAATATGACAGTGTTTTGTATAATTCTTTGCTCATGTAAGGAGAAATCGAGGCTAAACTGTATCACAACGAAAAAACGGCGTGAGGCGATTTGCAGAGATGCTGGAGGCGAGTTGAAAAATTATTAAAGGTCCTAAGTTATCTTATTCCTCCCAAAACCGAATCAAAGATGCAATAGTCTTCAGATAGCAATGCAGTCCCAAAGAGAATCTTACACTTCAGTATTCTTTTTCAGTGCTGTAATAGGAGCATTAATGCAAGTTTTAAAACAAGTAGGATATTGACAAATTAAGGATATAACATGGAATATATGAATATTTTTCACAGGTGTTTATTGATAAGGATACAAATAAATATCCCGCTTTTCTGTCCACCCTTTCTCTTTTTTCCTTTCTCTGTTTGTTTTCTGACAGTATCCAGTGCAGGGTCATGCCAGCTCCTCTTCTGCACCATCAAGGGTTACTGTCTGAAAGAAAAGGTCATAGGCAAAGTCACAGAGTCTATCATTCAGACTCAGACTTGTTTAAACATGGCCTAGATTCCGCATGAAGTATGATCCCAAAATTCAAGCTTTGGATCATATTTAAAAACACCGGATGAGCCGAACAGTACTTAGGAGACCGCTCAGCTAGCTACTCTTGTGAGAAGCCTTGGTGATTTGGCAGAGCTGTCTGCGGAAAAGACATTGTTAAAAAAGTTGCAGCTGTGGAAAAGAGTACATAGTAGCGTGCTGATTCATGGTGAAAACCAAAGCACAAACATACAGAACAAAAATATCTGAATGCGAGTGTCATTCTGAGGTGTGAGCAGGCACAGTCGTGCACAATCGTCCACTGGGAAATGATTTCTTCTCACCGAGAGAAGAAATGCATATTACAGTTGGGTTGCAGTGCAAGATACCAAATGCATATTACTGTTGGGTTGCAGTGCAAGATACCAAATGCATATTATAGTTGGGTTGCAGTGCAAGATACCAAATGCATATTACAGTTGGGTTGCAGTGCAAGATACCAAATGCATTGATCTATTTTGCAACCATTTCTCTAGGTCATGGGGAAAACCTTTTATTATGCCTAAGCATACTTTTGTGGTTAAAATGGCGCAATGAGGCATTATAACACTCTATACAATAAACTCACAACTATTCTAATAGGAGTAATTCATTTATTCGGGATCACTGATGTTTAATGGCACTCTAATGATACCTGTTCAATATACAAATTTTTAATTAACGAATTTTCACTTGCAGTATTTTGATGCGAAGGTCCTCCAAGAATCCCCTGCCCACCAGCAGACGGCGAACAGCACAACACAGCTAGACATTAATTGTGGTTTCTTCATATCTAGCCACAAGGAGCCCTAACTGACCAAACTAAAGTGCAGGATTGTCTTCCCTAGTGCAGTTTAAAGCCTGTGCTGGTGAGAAGGAAAGGAGAAGATAGTCAAGTTACTTACGCTCTCTCTGCCCTCAAAAATAGACAGACTGGAGGACATCTGGTCTGAGGGACTATGACCTTCTACCCAACCCATCCATGCTGCAGGAACCATGACAGCTGGCTTGGAGGAAGTGGTGCCTCCCTCTGAATTGGTGACCAAAGCCTCTTCATTGCCGCAACCTGTATGCATCCACTGAACAAATCTCACCACTCCAAGGGTACTGGCCGATTCCCTCGTCTCTAGGGAATCCCTATAGCTTCAGCTTCAGCTATATAACCAAGGGCTGACATAAGTGGTACGCAAGTACGCATTCGTCGCATAAACGGTAAAATGCTCGGTAATTTCTTGTCATAAGAAACGCATTTGCGCTGTTATAACAAGAAATTACCAAGCATTTTACTGTTTATACAGCAAATGTGTATGTCAACCCCTGTATATAATACATGTGTGGAAACATATTAAATAGATATGTATAAATGTGCTGGTAGAGACATTTTTAGTGTGAATACATATCCTATCCATCTTCTATCTGCTTATCCTGGTCAGGGTCACCTGGAGCCCAGCCCAGGCAGCACATGGCACAAGGCAGAGGTGTACCCTGGGTAGGATACCAGTACATCTCAAGGTGAGTATATGCCCCAACTGATGCATATACACAGTGCAATGAAACCATCATTACATACTTCTGAATAATGTATAGTTTATTCTTGGCTATTTGCCATCCACATACAATACAGTTCTATTTCAAGGACAAAAAACCTGAGTCAGGCATTTATCTTCCTCTCTATATTTAACCATCTGAAGATTGTTTTCATGCCAGAAACAGGCCTTTAGATGCAGCTTCACAGCCAGCTGTCAGCTTTCCAAACGCCTGTTTCCCCAGCGTCCTGTGTGAGGCTCGCATGTATTCCTGTGGTTGGTCTGACCTTTAAGAATGTGGCGTTACTTATTACTTTATCAGTTACAGCTACATTTCATAGCAGAGAAATGCCGCTGGTGTTTTTCACTTGGGTTTAAATCACTGTCCTCTTACTCTCTAGGTTTTAATCTAAGATATTTAAAATGTATCTCCAATCCCAGCGTCCGTCAGAATACAGTCTGCAGATTTCAGTGCACACACTTGGTTATTATCCTTGGTTGTGTCAGTTTGGATTAATATATATCTGCTTTGTTGCTTTTGGGGTGAAATATCAGGGTTCAGCCCACATTACCAACTTTTAAGAGACCCTCTTTATTTCACTTTAAATAGTATGCTTTCTTGCTAACAAACTGATTGAACTTTCCCAATTTCCCAACCTAACTGTCTCTAAATGTTTTGAATGACGGTAAATATACAATATAAATGTATAAATGATTGATACAAATGCAATTATAGTGAGCATGTGAGGCTATAATCTAGGCTCAGTGATTGGTTTGATGATCTGGGATGCTGGAAGCAGTGCACAGAAAGTGTCTGATGCTGATGACTGGCCCAAAGTGGTGCATGGACACTTTCTCTGGGTGTAGTAAGCAGCCTGAAGTCTGGGAGCAGCTGGTTATCTGTGAGCTCTGACCAGATGGCCTCACGGAGGCCGGACAGCGAGCGGAGAGACTTATCGTCTCTGTGCAGAAGCAGCGATAGCAAAATGCAGGACAGAATCAGTCCAGCAGGCTATACAACAGCCACGAAAACAAAGATGTGAGACAGTTTCTCCTGATCCTGGCACAGTGGAACAAGCATGCTCTATCCAAAACGTCAAGATTATAGCACAGACATCCATTTCCCTGGTCATTACCGTGAGCTATACAGTAATTAAGTTTAGATCTACAGAATCCCATCAGAATTTTATATATCGCCCACCTTCTGTTCAGTTCAAGGTCACGGGGTTCATTACACAGCCATCTTTTAGCTGCTCACCATGGTCACAGGAGCCTATTGCAGCACGAGGCAGGGCTGCACCCTGGATGGCCACTCCATTGCACATGCACACCCTGGATGGCCACTCCATTGCACATGCACACCCTGGATGGCCACTCCA
>JAODKM010000088.1:25906216-25916324 GCA_026780845.1 Petrocephalus sullivani | reverse complement strand
TTGCCAACTATTTCTTACCTGAACTTACCTCAACGCTGCATTTCAGGGATTTTGAGTCATTCTGCGCTGCAGATGAGGTAAATGCGTTAATATATTTAATCAGATTAATCACGATGCTGGATTAATTAACGCGTCAATTTTGACAGCCCTACTAATTTTACAATCAACGTTTCCACACATGAGAAATTTTACTAAGAACTCCTCCAGCAGAATTCTTAATAAAAGGATTTTTATTAGCTAATATGTCAATATGTTTTGGTTAGTGTGAGTCATAATATTAATTAAAGAAACTGCTTAATATGGATACAATGGGTTAAGCTGTGTGACATATTTGTCGAAGTGACGAATCTCAGAGGGCACCAGCTGTGAATAAAATATTATCATTAATATTGGTATTAAATAAAGCTTCATTTTGATGACAAAATAAAAATGAGTCAGCCTCATATGACAAAGAATTCAATTAACAATTTCATGAGTTCCCCCTGGCATAAATAAAGTTCTTCTTATCTTATATTATTTTTTACAGTTCCTTTAAATTATTAATACTCGGGACACTGAAGGATTGCAACAGCCCCAAGAGGTCACTGCTGACAGACTGGGTATGTAAAAACTGCAACGTACGCAGTGGCAGCTGGCTTGCGATAAAAGAGACACCCGGAACATGCAATATAAGAGAAAAATAATGGTAAATAATGTGAGCATGGCAATGTTTGGACTGTTGGTCGATGGAGAGTCTGCACTGGCGTGTCCTTAGCAAACCAGAAAGGTTGTTGGCGCATCCTGGCAGGTTTGAAGGTCCAGGGTAGTCCTGCAGAGGTGAGTCAGCCATGCTGAGTGCCTAGGTGGCTGCAGTTTATTTTTATTATTTTTTAAAGCTATTCCAGCAACCAAGGCTAAATTCATAACAAAAGCCAGATTGCAGTTAAGGATAAGATTAAAAATAAGTAAAATAAAAGGAAATAAGCAGTGAGTAAAATAAGTCAATGTCCCAAGAAGAAAAAATATATATAAATATTTCATACACAACAATAACATAATTAAATGTAGTTATTACAATATCTAAGATGTTTAATTTAAATAAGAAATAAAAACAGCATAAAATTCCACCTGATTTAACTTATAAGTCCTTTACTGTTCAATATCCAGTATACAATTCAATAAAATATGCTTTAGTGACCCAAGACTTTTGCATGTAAGACATTAAGGCAGTTCCTCGTCTGTTAGTAAAAATGTGTGTAATCCCAGTATATCCACCTGGTGTAAACAATCCTGTCCTGAACTTTTGAAGTTATTACTCTGCTACCAATAACAGGGCTCATTTAATAAAGTTTGTTTATTCATTCCTTATTATGTATGAGTTCAGGGAAGGCTTCAGGATTGAAAGTTGAATTGAGTACTTCTAGGTTCCACAGACATGTTGAGGTAACAACGTCTGCCAGCTCATTACCACCACAGACTTAGATGCTATAGTTTTGTTTATTACACATTGCTACACACACACTCACAACTGTCACATGGTCGGTTTTTACAGATTCAATGCTTGGAGACAAGATTTAACGTTTGTAAAATTGCTCTCAGTGCAAGGCAGTGTTAATGAAGAGCACAGTCTTCTGTTGTAAAAAGGGAGATTTCCCCTGGTATACAAATACCAATACACTGCTGATTAACTGCAGCCTCGGAAGATGTATGATCATTGACTTGTGAAATATCTGTATATTGAGGGGTATGGGATGGAAAACTGCCCAATGTCTACAAAATGCTGATCCTAAGTAGGCGAGTAAGTCTGAGACTTTTCATTCGTTGCCACATCCAGAATTGAATTTGGTTTCTTTAGGTCCCTGGTGATAATGCTGCAGTGTGTCTGATGCTTAGAATGTTTTTGTTTCATGAAGTTTTATAGATGAGGTCAGATGCATATGCACTTAGGTTTAGTCGCATAAATATTGAGGGCTGAAGAGTTAGGTGGACTGCACTCACTGAACCCCAGCTTTACTTTCTATTTCCTAGCATCTGTTCTAAAGGAAAGACAGATTTGCTTCTACATACAATGACACTGTATATGAATGCCATGCATATAAGAATCTATGAATACATTCATAACACATTATGATACACTCATAAGGCATTATAAACATGGCTATAAATACACTATATGGACAAAAGTATTGGGGTGCACCTATTAACCACTGAAATCAGGAGTGTTCTTGAGACCCATTTTCACAGGTGTATAAAAGCAAGCACCTAGCTTTGCAGTCAGGTTTACAAACAATTTGTGATCATTGCGAAGAGGTCAGTGATTTCAAGCATGGTACTGTCATAGGATGTCACCTTTGCAATAAGACAGTTTGTGAAATTTCTTCCCTGCTAGATATTCCACAGTCAGTTGTAAGTGGTATTAGTGTATAAGAAGAATAGACCTCTGCCACAAAGTGGCAGACCACGTAAAGTAATAGAGCAGGGTCGCTAAGTACTGAGGCGCATAGTGCATAAAAGTCACCAACACTCAGTTGACTCAATAACTGCAGAGTTCCAAACTTCCTCTGACATTAACCCCAGCACAAAACCTGTGTGCCAGAAACTTCATGGAATGGGCTTCCATGGCTGAGCAGCTGCATGCAAGCCTTACATCACCAAGCACAATGCCAAGTGTTGGATGTAGTAGTGTAAGGCACACCACTACTGTATTCTAGAGCAGTGGAAACGAATCCTGTGGAGTAACGAATCACGCTCTGTCTGGCAGTTTGATGGATGAGTCTGAGTTTGGCAGATGCCACAAGAATGGTACCTGCCTGACTGCATTGTGCCAGCTGTAAAGTTCGGTGGAGGAGGGATATTGGTATGGGGTTGTTTTTCAGGGGTTGTGGCTGGGCTGGGCCCCTTAGTTCCAGTGAAGGGAGTTCTTAGTGCTTCATCAAGACATTTTGGACAATTCTATGGTTCCAACTCTGTGGGAACCGTTTGGAGTAGTCGCTTTTCTGTTCCAGCAGAACTGTGCCCCAGTGCACAAAGCAGGGTCCATAATGACGTGGTTGGGTGAGTTTAGTGTGGAAGAACTTGACTGGCCTGCACAGAACCCTGACCTAAACCCCATAAAACACGTTTGTGATAAACTAGAACAGAGATTGCGAGTCAGGTCGTCACATCCAACATCACCCTGACCTCACTAATGCTTTAATGGATGAATGGGCAATAATTCCCATAGACACACTCCAGAATCTTGTGTAAAGCCTTCCCAGAAGAGTAGCAGCTGTTAAAGCTGCAAAGGGTGGACCAACTCCATACTGATGCCTATGGATTTAGAATGGGATGTTATAAAAGGTCCTATAGGTGTAATGGCCAGGTGTCCCAATACTTTTGTCCATATAGTGCATTTATAGAAAGGCATAACACATTACAGCCATGTACACCATTATGAATGTAAAATTCAAACCACATACCACTGGCATATTTCATGGGTTGAGCGCCCGCACCTCAAGAAGTGTCTCCATGGCCCTAAACTTCTCCATGGGTTTGCACAATAACTGGTCAAGGTTCTTTAAGGTAATAATTAGGGTCAGTATGTTTGTTGCATGGTGTAAGATCTGGTACACTTCTTGAGTGGAACATGATATATTTCCTGATAATCAAGTGTAGTTGAAATATTTGCGGTAAATGTCTAAGAAATTGGCAACGAACTTTATCTGTACCAAGTGCAGTGTCATTTCATCCAGATGTTTAAGGAAAGCAAGGACTCTTCCATGATCGAATCAAAGGCTGGTTATAGGGTTCCTCATTATTAAAGAAGAAATTTATTTGCTTATTTTCCGGCTGAGCCTGAGTTGCTTGGTATTTCACTAATGAATAATTCATTTGAAATGCCTAGCTTGCTGTTTTGTAATTTATTGCACTTGTCAACAATTTTTTAGGTGAATCTTATAGTATGGTTTGTGCTGAATTCAAATATTTAAACGAAATTTACTTATCATGCGATGATTATGAGTGACACACTTAAACCTTATGCTATACGTATATTTGCATATATGTGAATTTTGGAAGTGACCCATCTGGTCCTAGCCGAAATCAGCAAGCAGACTGTAACTCCACTTGACTTGATATCGAATTTCCATATCATATTTGCTCCTTTCTGTAAAGTCCTTAAATGTTGTATACTATCAATATAGCCTAAAAATGTCATCACTGAAAACTATGGGTGAGAGCAAAATTCTGAACGCATTTCTTACACCAGCAATAAAGAGCAGATAAAACACAGCCCTTAGTTGTTTTATACTCTATAATTTTTGTTGACCAGTGTTAGGCAAAATACCCATTTTTTAAATGTTGTACAATAATTGTAAAAAAATGGCTGTTTCTCAAAAACCTTATATGATGTGAAAATGTTGAAGCATCACAAAATCTCTCTGGCACACCAAAAATGATAGATAAAACAGAAACCCAGTAAAACAGTGTAGTGGATAGCAGTATGATATTTAATAACTCCTTCTCCCTTCATCCTTTGGATCAAATTCCAGTCCCTCTTTGTACTAGAGCTTAAGATACATATCTCTATCATACCTCTTCATTTCATTAATATGCATGCCTGTACCCTACAAACTTTGAACTTTTCTATTGTTGATACCTAAAGAAAACACTTTCTACCTCCTGCACTTCAGTTGCCTTTTTTGCATATGCCATTAAACCATGGAACACGTCTACTATTCAAGGGTACTGAGGATGAAACCGAAATGTCAGTTAACTTTGTTATTGGATACCGAATATCCTGAACCTCATAGCAGAGGTTCTGAAACGCATACCAATTGTTTCTTCTTCTCCTTCGTGGAATACAATCAAGGGAAAGTGATCACTCCCATAAAGATCAATGTCCACTTTCCATGAGAAGTCAAGGAGAAGTTCAGGTTTACGGATGGTTAGAAAATCAATTGCTGAATACATTTAGTCTCCCATAAGGATCAAGGTAGACGGCAACTGATTAACAAATCCAAATACTGATGTGTCAGACAAATAAGGTCTTATGTAAACAGAACAAACTGAGATGGCTTTCTGTAAAGTTGAGCAAACCATTGTTGCCTGTAGGTTGCTGTTAATTACATTTATTTAGCAGATGCTCTCGTCCAAAGCAAAGTGAGAGAGCAGGGTCAGCCAGTCCCAGGAGCCAATGGGGTTAAGGGTCTTGCTCATCAGCCCACTGGTGAGCCAGCGGATTTGAACTGGTGACCTTCAGGAAGAGAGCCACACACTGCCCTAATTGTGTGGCTGTGGAGTACATCCTGTCTCCTTAGAATCACTATACCACCAGCAGCACATATGTTATTTGTTCCATAACTATTGAATACGACGCAATTTTGCAAATACACAGCAGTGAGTTTCTTGGAAACAAATGCCGTGAAAATTAAAAGCTGTAGCCAAGCACTGCAGTTCAGCAAAAAAAAAAAAAAGGAAAAACTGTAAAAATCTCAAATCAGAGCAGTTCCATAGGAAAATACAATTACTCAGTATCAAGATGGTAAAACAGCCCCTCGGCATATTGGGAAAGGACTCTGGCTGTGTGAGGTGCGGTCTCTCCCATTTCAATGTCCCCTAATTGTCTTCTAAGATAAGAACTCTCTTCTTGGCTTACTTTTAGTGGTTGACAACCACACCTCTTTTTGTTTTTAACAATACTCTGAATTTGTATTGTTGTAAGACTTGAAGCCCTTTCACACCGAAGTTTGGGAGCCAGGTTCCAGTTGTCCCTGGGCAGTCTCGCCTTGGAAGTTCTGTAGATTCTGGCCACTTTTGTGTGTTGTTTTCACACCACACCACAGGACCTGGGTCCTTTATGCTAAATAAGCATGAGAGACACAACAAGTCCTTAGGTTAAACTTCACACGTAATTTCATACGAAACTACACTACCACGCCAAAACGATGGAGGACAATGGAATTGTTTTGTTACTTATTGAGGGGATCGATAGTGATCAACACAGGCCACAGCTTTTTATGCTTATTTTATTTATATGACCTACTACATGTTCTTGATCCTTATTAAATCCGACTGATGGATCTTTCATGTTCCACAGATTAAAAAACAATGTAACATTATCCTGCTAATAAGCACTGGCAAGTTTCAAGATGGGCACAAGTGATATTAGTGAAGGTGATTAATTAATTGACACACCACAGCAATGAAATGTGTCCTCTGCATTTAACCCATGTGACATCGTAACACAACAGGGGGCAGCTAGGTGAGCAGTGCTTGGGGATGGTACCCCTAACCACTACACCACCTGCCTACCCACCTGCCTGCCAGCTAGGAGGCCGAGTAACGGAAGGCCTGGCATGGTGAGGAGAGATGTCAAGCATGCGGGCATCCAGGAAGTCTCCCCAATCAGCAGTAGGAGGTGGGGCCGCCAGGTTGCCTTCACCTTCAACGGCCCTTGGGCATGCTCTGAGCCAGGTGTGATGTATGCCAGGCTAGGGATGGCCCGCTACACGGCGGCTCGCTATCGCTTCTCGGTGTCTTAGACAAAAGTATACTCAGTGACAAAAAAAAGGTAAGCACCCAGACTGGTGGAAATGAAATGCATCAGCATGTGAAAGGTCGTCTGACTGTATCACAGTGATTACAGTATCAGATTAAACGGACAACAGAGTTGGCAGTATGGGCACACTGCTGGTCCCATGTCAGGGGGGTGGGGCACCCCCCCCCCCCGGGCCTAGATACATGTGGTGATGCGGTGCAGAAGGGAGCCGTACAGCCTTTGTATCCTCTCCTGCAGCAAGTCGGCCCACAGCTGTTGTAATGGGCCCTCGAGATCCTGCAGGTGGGCGGTATGTGTAGAAGGCTATAAAAATAGATTTTACTCTGGGTTTCCAGTTAACCGTTAATTTTTTAATCTGTAGACTATGGTAGTTTCAGAACCTGACATCACATTTTTAGTTACAAACAATTGTAAAAATTGTAAAAAATAACAAATACACTTAACAGTACTGATAGAAAGTGGTGTATAAAAAGCATTTGAATCTAGATCATTTCTGGTTGACTTTTTCTTTAATTTGTTTTCCTGCTGCTGCAGCACTGCGGCGTCTCCCACAAAGTCCTGAGGTCACTCCTGGGACACCTTTGATGTCCTGGCCAGATGCTGCGTTAGCTATGACGTTATCAAAGGTCACTAAAAGGTTAAGCACTCCCCCACTGATTTACAGCAGATCTCTTTCTGGAAGGGATGTGACCGATTCCTTGGAGCCTCCTGAAGAGTTTGTCAGGCAATCCTTTTTTGAATTTTAATTTCCTGAAAACCCATTGCCATTCCATGAGCTAGGCACGTGTAACTACATTCAAGAGGGGGATTAAATGGCGAACAGCACAGAAAAGAAGCAGGATTTGTTGGCTTCTGTAACATCATATGAAAAGGACAACTAAAAGGGAGCAGTAGGGCGAACTGCAAAGGGGGCTTTATTAACCAAAACAGATTTAAACAGGAAAAACAAAGGACCACAAGGGGTAGAACCAAGGAACTGGGAACACCTAAGGGGGAGCCTGGACCAATACTCGAATATGGGGAACCACTCAGGCAGGGGAGTGGCACAGGGAACAATACGGATGAGGGGAATGACTGGACTGGGGAGCAAAGGACAAGTGGGTACTTTATACACAGACTAATGAGGCTAATTGAGTAGCAGGCATGACTCAAACAGGGAGGAGAAGGGAGAACCGGACTGACATGGCAGGCCAGATATAACAAGTTTTTTGCAGCAAATTCAAGAGATTGCGAATAAATGTTCATGTAGGAACATTCCATTTACCATTTACAGTTCTGTGCAAAGGTCTTAGGCAGTCATACAGAATGATGTTTAAAAGATATTTATGTTGGTGTAAAACCATTATGTCTGTCAAAGTGTGTCAGCTTGGCCATTTTAAAACTGCACCTGAAATGTATTTGCAGAAACTGTCCAATAGACCAATCTGTTTTTGACTCGACCCATAGCACACCTTCTATGGCTAATCTATACCTCATTGACTTTTTAAACAATTTAAATTAATTAATTAAGTCGGCTTGTGATATAATTTACCAAATTCATTGACTGGCTTGAGTACCTGTGTGGAGAGGTTGGGGAACTGTTGAATTGCATTTTTTTTTGTTCTGGGCAAATATACATTTACAACCCAAATAAACAGCTTTAAACATTCCCTTTGATCTTTGCACAATACATACAGGGAAGTCTGTTCTGGCAGCATGTTTGAATGATTATGCTTAAAAAAATCAAATTCATTGGTTATCACCAATGCTGAATATCTTTGTTTAACCATGATAGAGACATTCTAATTCCAATTTGTATAAATTTTTTGTGTTTGTATAAAACCACACTTTGGGGACATTTTGGTTCCCAAAACACAGTATTATGCAAAAGCTTTAGACAGACAAAGAAAATGTTTAAGACTCGTGATCGTGGTAGTAACTGTGTCACAACCAACCCCTCCCTGCATGTCTAGTCCCCGTGCTTCCCTCTGGTGTAACTCCTAATCAGCCACACCTGAGCCTTGTTAGTCTTGCCTTGTGTTCCTGCCCTCTTGTTAATTGATCACTATTGCCTAGTGTTTGCTCCTTGATTAGTTCCCTTTATAAGTGTATTTCAGTCTCGTGATCCCTGTCCGGTCATTGTGTATGCTGCCTGTTGTCTTGGTTCCCATGTCTCCCTTTCCCGCCAATAAACCATACCCCCTTGAGGGGTTTTGCCCTAACCGCTGCATCGTGGGTCGTTACTTCCCTTTGCATCGTGACAGATTGTATATTTGCTCAGACAAATAAGCAGTATTGCATTGTTAACAGTAATACAGTAAAAAAACAAGAATTTCATCTTTTATTCAAAAAGTCACTGATATCCTGCTGGATAGCTAGACAAACTCCGCTTTGGTTCCCAATCCTCTCTTCAGGGGTCCCTCGGCCATTTTGGGTATTTGTTAAATTTTTCCACCAGCTCAGTTAATTAACTTGATTTACTCAAAGGGGTATTGATTAGCCAAACAAGGTGGGGTACTGGTTGAGTCAAAAAATACATGGGTGTATTGAATAGTTGCTTTGAAGGTTTTGAAATGGTTTGAAATAAGATAGTAACAAAGTAGTGAAGTACCATATAGTAACAAAGACTGTGAAAGTGGACTCATCAGAAAACAATACATGTTTCACATTGTTCATAGCCCAAGATTTGCACTGCTGGAACCATTGAAACTGATGTTTGACATTAGCACGAGTGACCAATGGTCTGGCTATAGCAGCCCAACCATGAATATTGACCCTGTGGAGCTTTTTGTTGGAAAGAGTAGAGTCATGGTGCACATTTAATTCTGCAGTGAGCTGGGCAGCTGAGGTATTTTATTTTTTGGGTACAATCTAGGTTAGTACCCGGACAACTCTTTCAGACAGCTTCCTCTTGTGTCCACAGTTACTCCTGTTTTTGTTGGCATATTACCGTTATGTATCTTCGACACTGACTTTTTCACTTTTTAACTATTTGTGGATGGGCTGTTTCAGGTTGTCAGTTTAGTTTGACCATCTAGTTCAAAAGCAAAACAAAAGGGCCTCTTCAGTTGACACTGCTGCAGTCTTCGAGACATGCATGTCAACCTAACTGCAGTGAAAACTCACCGACACACCTTACAAAACATCACATTTGCCTAGATTTCATTTCTCGGTATAATCATACTGAAGGCTCCACTGATCTGAAAACTGACAATGCTGGGGAGCATTTGGCATCTGTCTCAGCCACTTCAGCAACTACTGACAGCAGTGTCGCAAAACTACTTTACCACCCCCTGGCATATTTGTTTATAACCTGGAAATGAATGCTAGCATAGGAATATGCGAATACAAAATAAAAACATTGTGAACCCATTCTTATGGTGATACTTACTAATATGCTGTAAAATAGAAGTTAAAAATAAAACTATGAAAATATTTCTTAATATGGAAATGGCTCATGTATTTTATAATTCATACTACTATTTGTGTGTATATTATAAACTGATCCACAGGGTATGTTATAGTATAGGGCAGGGCTGCCCAACCCTGCTCCTGGAGATCTACCACCCTGCAGAGCTTAGGTGCAGCCCTAATTTAATAGACGTCATACTG
>JAODKM010000088.1:25871318-25886052 GCA_026780845.1 Petrocephalus sullivani | reverse complement strand
CTCTCGGCTTATTCCAGCCTGGAATTGGCAGGAATATATTTTAAGTTAAGATACAGCAATTAATTTTGGGTGTATGTGTGTATGTGTGTGTGTGTACACACACTGTCAGAATGAAAAGCACCAATTTGTACCTTTGTCATTTGGGCTGTACCCCAGTGTTGTTCTGGCAATTATACCCTGGCTGTAGGTAAATGTACCTTTTAATTTATGGTACAGTAATGGCCTCTAAGGAACATTCCTGAGGTACCACGAATGTTAAGGTACCCTCTGTGGTACAAGAATGTTCCTCATAGTCAATTTCTGTATCTGAAAAGATACTTGAGGGTACAGTCTCAATGACAAGCAAAGGTACAATATGTATGTATGCGCATAATGAGCCAAACATGAGTTTTTATAACGACTTATTCTGAGAGCCCTTGAGTGTAGCTAAGTGTTCCATGACACATTTAAAACGTGCATTATGAATATAGAAAATGTTTAAAATGACACACGACATGACAGTACTAAATGTAGTTTTGGATTTCTGGAGAGAGTCATCACACGTGGATGGACAGCTAATGAAACTCACTCGTTTTGCAGTAGAGGGTGCTGGTGCTACACATTTTGTATGTTTATTGCGGTCAGTTGGGAGTTGATCCTTAAAAGTACCGCAGATCAAGCATTGGTAATAGGCAGAAGGAGGCATATGAAAGGAGTGGGGTCAGCTCTGGTGTGAGATATTAATATGTAATCTACCGTCCAGGCTAATATTTCACGGTCTCTGCACGCGTCGGCTCTGAGCAGCTAAACCCCTGCCCAAGTTAAGGGACCTATTTTGATTGGCTGGCAGACTCCTGGGGGAGGGGTGGGGAAAGGAGAAGAGGTGGGAATCTACCAGTAATCATAAAGCATGCAATAGCAGTTCTATCTCCTAACAAAAGCATAGCTGTTCAATCATATGGGTGGATTAGCAGGATACTGAATCAATGCCATTGTCTTCTACACATTATGTTTCAGGAACAAGTGAAGTGGGGAGTATGGTTCTTCCTGAGGTGTCATCAAACTGCTGTGCAATGCAGGCAGACCAAATCACTGCGAAATCTGATGGTTACGGCAGAATATCCCACTGCTTCTCTCGCTCCCCTGGACATTTTGTCTGCCTCCTCCAAAGTACTGCACTCATCAGTCATGCCATTTTCATTTGCTAATTTTATAGTGTCTTGCTGCACTGTGTGTCTACTGACTGTGTGACTAATTTGATTAGTATGAGTGGTGTGTGCATATAACAATATGGCCAAAAGTCTTTGTGTGTGTGTGTGTGTGTATATGTATATATATAATATTACAGTAGTGTAGCTCAGCACTTATGTACTTTGGAATCTGACAGACTGGCTACACGTGGTCCCTTTCAGACAGGTTGCAGGATGTATGATTGGTTCGTTAGGCCCACTAAGACTTCAGCTACACTGCACGTCTTGTTCCCATGGATATGCGGAGCGAAGCTGTGGATTGCCACAGCAACCAACCCCTTGCAAAGACTTTTGGCCATATTGTTCTTATACGTCGTTTAATCCTAATGCTTGTGTGCCTCTCCTCTTTCCCATTGCTTCAAGATGCCAGTACTTAGCGTTAACCTGGAACATTAAAAAGGAAGGCAAGTAGAGACAGGTCTGTGTGGATTGGGTGGCTGTGCTCAGTAGTACAGTTACTTTATTTATGCTAGCTTGCTGGTTACGTTGCTATCAGTCTAGCTACTTTATTCAATACAAGGGCAATGGCCTGACCTTCAATATCTGACTTGATTTTTTCTTTTTTCATCTGGTACACAGCATCACTCCATTTTCACCATTTCATCGAAATGGGTTCTCTTGTGACGATTGCCTTGCTGTATGTCAGGCCTCTCGCCGGTTACGTGCAGGGTTGGTGTCGCCAAAACCTTAGCCATCAAAATTTTGGCGCCCTTTGCATGTGTGTCATGAAAGGATGCCTTGGAGCAGAGTCCCATTTCCAACTTATCAGTCCGGACAATCTCTGCTTTCTCCTGTCATCACATGTCCCCTGATCATCATCTTCCAGAAAGGACGTCCTTGTCATCAGAGGATCAGTTTACTCTCCCTCTGACCGCAGGTGGGGTGGTGGAGGGTGGTGCTAGGGAGAAGCTCACTGAGGATGGAGGTGGATGGAGCTCATGAACATATGGACAAATACCAGATCTTGCAGATAGAACTGACTGACTGGTAGTACCTCAAATAAGCATCTTGCCTGTTTAGCCAGTAAATACCAGAACATGGATTTCTTGTTCTCTAGAGAAGAGCTGAAGTCATCTTTGTTTATACGGTAATTACAGTATAGGCAGTCATTTTCTAAATTAATTGTTTAGGATCCAAATGTCAGTGAGGAACCCATCCATTTTCTGAAACTGCTTATCCTGTTCAGGGTCGCAGGATGGGAAACAACCCATCACAGGGCACACACACACTTATGGGCAATTTGGTAACACCAATTATCCTCAGCATGTTTTTGGATTGTGGGGAATTGACATACCCAGAGGAAACCCCACGATAACACAGGGAGAACATGCAAACTCCACACACATGAAATCTGGGCAGAGACTTAAACTCTGGTCCCAGAGGTAGGAGGCAACAGTGCTAACCAGCACACCACTGAGGAACCATTAGCACTTTATAATACATTTCATTTGAACATCTAAACTCAAGCAACCACGGAAAATTGCTAACTGGATTGCTGACTACAAGTATGAGATTCATGGCTTGGATGAATATGCATATGTTTCTAACCCTCTCTTATCATAATACTTACCATAAAATAGTCTTTTCACAGTCTCCAATGAACATTTGCAAAACACAGTCACTCAATTTATGCATCTAATGAAAACCAGAGAGTGTGGTTAAAGTAGCATTGACTGTAACTTTTACCCACGTCCCTTCCAGCTCTGCAAAACAGGCATGGTGAACTTGTACAAAGAATGGTGCAGTGATTGGCCAGGAATATCTAATGTAGCAGCCTGCTACTATAGCCATCCGTGACCCTACAGGAGCCCAACACTAATCTCTGCAGAATGATGCTTTCTAGACAAGAGCCAACTCTGCTCCATATAGATACAACAGTCCGTGAGCATTCATAGGGCTGTATCTGTTTTACAAAAAATAAACAGAAGAAAAATGTTAAATTTGCTTTAGTTATCTATTCAAGCTTTATAACCAAATGTACAGTATAGAATTAAATTTGATTAATGAAGGGAGTGCGACATTTTCTATAGCTAACAACTAGCATTCTTAATTGGTCGCTTCAAAAAATATGCAATAATGTTTAATCAGTAAAATCCCTTTCTTGTATTTTTAACTGATTATTGAGACACTCCCGGTGAAACATGGTTAAAATGTGGGTGAAATAAAAAGCATGCTCGTACATTAGAGAAAATTTTAATTCAAGACACAATTCAATTTTGCTTAAGCTGAATACCTTCTCATATGCTATAAAGGTCTCCCCTGTTTTTACAATACTGATAGCCTTTCACCCTAAACTGATTGCATGGGTCCTTAATACCAGGAAGAAAGCTAATCTGTCAGTAGACAATATATTGCCTGTAGACTTGATGAAGCATGAAGCACTTGATCCCTTATTGTTTGGAGAATGGTAAGTGATTACCATTGATATTTTTTAGCCATGGACAGTCCAGGCTTCTGGTGGTTTTGAGAACCTTCCAAACACGTATTAAAGACCTGTTTTATAATGCATTTCTGAAAGTACAACATAAATGCCGTTTAGACCTTTAAAGTCACCACTATGCCAAGATATCAGCCCCCCTCCACGAGTGAATAACAGTAATTCAATCATGGTGACTCCATCCCCAGTCTTTCCCTGCAATGGCTACATTTTCAGGGTATCATCTCAGGGGTGGGGGCCTTCTGATAGAGAAGCCTTTCTGGAATAGTTACTGAGATCAGTAGGCCTATCATGATCTTATGAATGAGGCTAGCACACAGACTATCAAAGCTGTCAAAGATCTGATTTTCCACCAAATTGTTGGCCAAAGTTTGAATTACATTTAATAGCATCTATTTATTACTTCGACAAAGCCTGAGTACATAAAATATTAATACTAGATTTTCTTACCTGACATCTCCCGAAATCTTTCCAATCATTCCCTTATAGGAGAGAAAACACGAAACACGAATTGTCACATTCTTTTTATTTTACTCACTCTGCCAGGATTGGTGGAAATCCAATGAAAAGTTGAAAAGTTCTGCTTGTGTTTCACAGGTTTCCTCCCCCACTCAAAAGAACATCTGGTTACAAACACTGGCCTGTCTAAATCGCACTTGGTGTGTGGGGGGACAGGCTCCAAGGTCACAGTGACACTACGCTGGTGAAGAGATTGGAAGATTAATGGATTTTATTAAATGAATTCTGACTTTATAAGCATAGCAATTTTCTGATGTATCTCTAAGCGAAAATACTGGCGATGTGAGTAGCCTTTGGCTGTTTTGGTTTAATCCCACTCACCTACCTTCAGCAAAAATGCATTTTGATTTAACTGAAAATCCAAATATATAAATGTTCTGATGTAAACGTTTAATGTGCTTTGATGTCAAAAGAATGCACCTAAAACCAATTTGAATGGTTTCTATCTTTTGAAACATAAAAAATATATATTTTTAAAGCTAGAATAGATGGTGATTTGCTACATCATTAGTCATGCGTCGCTTAACAACAGAGATACGTTCTGAGAAATACATTACTAGGCAATTTGTACAGACATCATAGAGTGTACTTACACAAACCTAGATGGTGAAGCCTGCTACTCACCTAGGCCATATAGTATAGCCTGAATAACGATTAAAACGTATGGAATAAATAAACTGTAATGTAGTATTTTCAAGTATTATCGACTGTACATTATTGTATGTGCTATACTTTTATACGACTGGCAGCACGGTAGGTTTGTTTCCACCAGCATCACCACAAACGTGAGTAATACATAGCGCAACCAAGTCAATTTTATGCTCCATTACAGTTTAATCCTAAGTGGCCACCGTCGTACATACGGGCTGCTGCTGACCAAAACGTCATCATGCGGCGCATAACTGTACGTGTGCCTCTGGAATCCATGCTGTTGCCATGTCAGATGGAGATCTGCAGTGACCTCTACAGGGAAGATGGTCAGCACGGTGTGAGCACCCCGTATCTCCTCTCACTGCCTTCTCCTTCTGGGACCGTAATATCTGGGACAACCAAGTTAAAATGGGAAAGGGACAGTGGGGTTGCATTTGGGGCACGGGGAAAAAATCCAATAAGGGGCAGCTCCTAAACCAAATACGGGTTTTATCACTTCCAGAGACCTCGGATTTACCCGTGTATTCAAGTTGTAATGCTGCACGCCATAAAGTATATGAAAAATTGCCCAATTATGTGAAATATTCTTAGCCGTGCAAAATAAATGCCTTTTGTGAACCTAGGTGAAGAGTTTTCTGTTTGTGACCTTTCATGCAGTATGCCTGCGTGAAGAAGGATGGATGGTCAAGTAATTTTTCAACAATTAAAGAAACTGTTCAGTAAAAGCAGTTTTATTCAGTCCTGCCCCCCACCAGGTGCTGGTCCGCTCATTGGGAATTTTTCAGCTCCACTATTGGGTATTAGAAGCTCAATCTAGGCTGTTATCGCACCACCACAATGATTCAACTGAATTTAGACAGATTACCAACCATTTTGGATCAACATTCTGGAACCACGATACACATCATTGCTAAATCCTATATGTGGGGGGAAAAATCCTGTTTTTCAGGCAGCCAGTTCAGGTAGATATTTCCCTTCTAGAGCAACATGAATGAATCCATATGTACGTTGTGCATCAACGGTTGATGGCCATTGATTGAATGACCTCTTTATCAATATCGCTCCCCTGCCAATTGAGAAGGGCGCAGAGGTAATCAGGATAAGAGTAAGACAGCACCTGAGTCCAGTGAAAAATCGCAGCAATCACCATCAATCTAAAGGCTTCCTGTTCTGTAATAGAGTACTGGACATTTCTTTTTGCATAATCCATGCGTTGTGTAGGAATATACTGGGTTAAATTACTTGCATGCACTTGCGGCTGGCCAATAGGGGGCGCTTGACTGTCGCTCTCCCTGGTGGCGTTTTTGATTTTAAAAGACAATAATTACTTATTTTGAGAATGTGTATTTTAAAATGCGCAGTAATGCGTACTATATAAAGTATAAGTAATTTTTGAGAGGATATTGGCTTCTTGTTCATCCCCTCTCTCTCAATATCTGTTCTGGGGCGCTCTGCATAGCCCATTGCTGACCCGAGATATGCACATAGCAATATATATTTAGCCCAAGCAGAGTCCTGGGCCGGCTCGTGGTCCGGCCTAACCTTGTGTTTGGCACTGGCGCGAGACCACTAGAGGCGCATGGCAGGGCTGCCGTCGTATTGCGCAATCGCCTTGTGCCCCCATCTTGGTGCATCCATGTTCAGTCCGCTGTACACGATGACGCGAAATGAACGGTGTAGACTATGTTTCCAGGTCGAATGTTTAAAGATTTGAAAACTTTGCAAGCCCCATAATGATACTTTGTATTATTTATTAATTTGTTGATTTTTAATGCCAAATAATTACTGACAGAGCACTGGTATCCTGCAGTTTGTGTTTTGTGGATATTTATATTATGTATAATTCTGAAATGGTTGCAGCCGTAATTTAACACACCTGTTAGAGGTACTCAGATCCTTCAGTAGCCTCTTAGTATTAGAGCCAGCTATGTTGAAGCCAAGTTTGCTCCAAAATCAAGATGCTATTGAATCGGCTGATTATCAGTATCATGTGTGTTAAGTTAGGGCTGCACCTAAGCTCAGCGGGGTGGTAGATCTCCAGAAGCAGGGTTAGGAAGCCCTGTATTAGAGCATTGACTGGAAAAGGATGACATGATGGACAAATATATTAGCAACACTTTTTGGTTCCTGTGCCAAAGGTCATTGTGAAAGATGCGCTTCATAATCACTGTTTGTTCACATCTGGAGAACAATGGCTACCTTCACGTTTGGGCTTTCGTGGTTTTAATTTGATTCATTTTCACAGGTATTCCCTGGGTTAAGAATGTCCGACTTACAAACAACTCGTACTTATGAACCGACTGCCATAAAGCCTGTTATATTAAAAAACTGAGTTAAATGGTTCGTAGCAACTAATGCACAAGCTACTTTGTGACTCGTGAAAACGTTGCCTTGCTTCAGCGGTTTGTCAGCTCATGTAGTCATTATTATTACTGTTATTATTATTATGATTATTATTATCATGCTTTGCAGAATTTCCATTAAGGTTCATATATGTACTTGGAGTAAATCCATCCAGCCATCTTCTAGCTACTTGTCAGGGTCAGCATGTCTGTCCATTACGGGATGCTGAGAAGGAAGCCCCTTTTTAATGTATAATGTCTGGAATCCTCTTGCTTTTATTTATAGGCAGGAGCTTTGTTAAAGAGCAGTGATACATTGCAGTAATAATCCCGGCAGTGTCCCACTGGGAGCAGTGGGATATCTGCAAATCCCAGTGCTGGAAGGCCAAGAAGTGATGACATCAGTGGTGGGAGGGGCAGATAGAGCTGGGAGCCTGGCACTGACTGTACACCATAATAGGCCTGTAGGGAACACCTCGTAGGTGAAAAACACGTGAGCCACCTGGAGCCATGAGTGGCCCTGCTTGTCCGGTACCCTTGCACGTTACACCCCAAGTCTGCCTTAAGCTTACATTTCACTGTAAGTTTTGCGAGGCTGGAACGGAGTCACGAGTGATTACAGCTCCACACCCTATTCTACATGCAATTACTAGTTAGGACAAACATTCGGGCATTTTTAAATAGTAACGCTCATTTAGAAAGAGCAGAGTTTTCCGCCCTGTATTTTAAAAGCACCACATGTGGCTGTGGCTTTTAAAGGGGCTGGGCAAACATGAAGAAGTGGAGGTGGTCAGCTATCGCGTTGAGGTCAGAAGTTGAGAGCAGTTCCTGGTCGACCAGCAGCTGAAACCTTGAGGGCAGGGAGATGATTCCCTCTGATTTCTGTTGATCCACAGCCCACCTGTCTCCCTCACCCGTGCATGTTGTAAAGGTAACTTCACCCACTTTTATTGGGCTACTACATGACATCCTCACTTAATGCATTCATGGAGATAGTAGGTATAACGCCAAATTGGGATTTCCTATGCATATTCAATACTTCTTTGTAGCAATAACAATGCGCAGCTGATGGGAAATCATTATGTTTACTAGATAACTCCTAGGTGGCTATGTAGTTTATGTGATAATGCCTTCTGGAGAACTCTACACCCACCTGTAGGCGATTTTATCAGACGAGTGGGTGGTGCAATTTCACCCCCTACTGGCAAATGAAAATACTATTTGAACAGATGAACTTCAATGATATGTAATTGTTGTAAAGTCCTATTTGAATATATGGCTTGGGTTAGTCGTATTGATGTGTAGTAATTTGTTATCAATGTATTTATTTTCTTTTTAAAAAAAATTCTATATGGATGAATGACTGGTCAGGGTCTGCCACCTTGCACCCCCTGGGAGAAAAGCCTGGACTCACCTACAGTATGCACCCACCTGTAATTCAGATCAATTCAATCACTGAAGAATTTACGCATATTGCACAACTGGTGTTTGACGACGTCAGTCCGTAAAGGTGCTCATTTTAACCTTGCACTAAATTCCTGAGTTGAGAAGTTAATTTAGTGTCTTGCTAGATCTTTCTGATGTTTTCAAACAGCTAGCAGAAATTGACCTCCCCTTCCTCTGTTGTTTCACCATCTCTCCTGCTCTGCGCTGTTACCTAGGAGTGCAAAGCCTGCCTTTTAGGGATCTGGATGGGCAGGGGGGAATTGCAAACATGACTTCTGTGCTATTTTCAAAGTGACAGGGAGCCGTAACATACACAACACGCGGCCTGCGTAGCAACTGCAAATGGTGTAATGTGCCTTCAACAAAGGACATCATAAAAGCATGGCAGGTAATACCTGAGACTCACTACAGAGGAACTCGCGGCTAAATTTGAAATATGGTAAACACAGTGCTGTTTTGGCTGCATATGCAAAAGCACTAACGGCAGAATAATGCACACACGTCTTCACTGAGTCAGAGTCAAAGTCAATACGATATCAATAGTTCTCGCAGTCTATTTTACTTGCTGACAAATGCAAATATAAACTGAATGCTTGTTAGCTGGTGAGCTAGCTGTATTAAATGCTTATACATTAATAGCCTGTATTAGGTAGTCGGTTCTATGAAGACCTGTTTAATTTGGAGCTAAGATGAATTGAGGGGCCCCCTCAAAGGCCCCCTAAAAATGTTGTAGCATAACTGAATTGGTCTGGATTGGGGGGCCAATATGATATGCTTTCTAGGGGCCCAAAAGCTCAAGTGGCATCCCTGTTAGCAACCACTCTTATTTGTTACAGTTTATATCCATTAACTCTTAAATCCATTAATTCTATAAAATGAATGAACTCATTACTTGGATATAAAAAGCATAGCATTGTTTCAAATATGTAGCAAACATACTGTAACTCTGGATTTGGCAAATCTAGGTCTGTTGGCACGTGTTATTTTTGGATCTTTGGAGACACAACAGAAGTGACACGAGTACAAAGAAATATCTCACAGCTAAGGCAGTGCATTTTTCCTTTTCTTTATTTCTCCTTCTATTCTGCTATAAAGCAAATTATAAAATAATTTGTGAAAACACCTTAGAATTGTAGATGCATTTATCCACATATTCACCTGTAATACTGAAAAGAATCTTTCCACAGTATTATTTCTGATGTTTTTTGAATGTCCTGCCAGAAACATGTTTCCTGGACGGCTGCCGCAGTATGCGTGGGCGTGACCGCGTGCACAATATACTCCAGACTCCGCCCTTGTTCCTTTAGTAAGAACTGCTTCCACATGCAAATAAAGCAAAAAAGAAATCTCTTATTTGCCAAGAACAGAGATGGGATTTCACTTTGTTAACATAGAGTAATGAGATCTTTATTTTTAACAGAATTAATTGAGTGCGGTATTGCATTTACAAATAACAACGAGAACATTTCTTTTGTGTGTGTGTGTATGTGTATCGTGAATCGAGAATCGAATCATCATGATAGGCTGATACTTCAAAAAATAAATAGAAGTAAATTGAGTTATTTAAGCATGGAGCGTCATCCTTTCTACAGTGAATAATGGACAAAGTACCAGGAGCTTATGCAGGTATAGGACCTATGAGGATATGGTCAGAAGAACACAGTATGCAAAATGCCTTAGTAGCCTGCACGTTGGGTACACCCGAGAGGACTCTGCCTCGAGTCCAGTGTTACGGGGGAGGTTAAACGGGCGACCTTTCCACGGTGATTTGGGTGAAGCAGCTGCTGTGAAAAGCTGTCCTGAAGCTGGTGTTCACCTGGGCTATAGAGAGAAGAAACGGAGGAGACTCCACAACGGCACTGTCATGATCTTCTCGACTCCCCCGCATCAACAAAAGGAGTCAGAACCTGATATTTTAACTGGAACATTTTACAAGTATAAATACATTTACATGCATAATACTCGTGGCTCATTTACATGCATAATACCTTTTGGAGGCTAACAGCTTTTGTTCTGTTATTATAGCACAATTATAAATACCTGCTGTTGTTGATTGTGTGGGAAAAGAAGGAAAATAAACCAAGTAGTTTGCATTTGAATTATGAGCTCGGGGTTGTTTGAAAGGGACCTTATGGATAGACTGTTCATAACGTGGAGGGGTCCTGTACAAGCAACAAGGCAAACGGAATTGTGGGCTATAAAGGGCTTCTTTCAATAAATATGTCTGTGTAGTGACAGCGGAAAGTTCCCACCCCCAAACTAAGTGTTTCCAAATTCTGGCAACATCTGCCCCGCACCATTGTATATCATATTTTCTTCCTCCACTGGCGTGCAAATGCTGCCTGGTCGTGTTATTGAAATAGATCTGCGAGTTTATTATTAGCCCCAGGTCTACCAGATGACAGCGTTCGTCCCACGTCTGACGCACCCCGACACGGATGTCGTCACGAAGGTGTGCTGCATTCCAGCTATGCTGCACTTACGCGAGTAGTTTCTGGTCCGTCAAGAAACGCAGCTACCTACACTCCCAGACCTCACCTGATGTCACACCCATGTATTCTCCAACGTTATGCTCTGTACGTAAATCTTTTGATATTTGAGAATGGCTGTTACCTGTCGGCATTCTTCCTTTCAACTGTCTGCAATTACTGAGCTTTCTAGTAAACCCACGCAAAGTGTTACTCTCAGACCTGTTTTAAATTTCTTCCACCTAAATAAAATTTGGGGTGAAAGTATTTCCTTTTTCCCTAGCTGAGACTGCTTTTCCCATACGATACGTGAGGCACGAAAGTGTGATGGGATCTTAAATGTCAGTGAAGGAAAGAGGAATTGTAGACAATTCCCCTTCGATGCATAGCAAGGTTGAAACCACACATTTGCAGGGGGCTCCTGATTGTTTAGGGGCCTCCTGTTGACCACAATCAGTCACTACTCTGGAGGGAATGGAGTCCCAGTAAAAACACACAGACCTCTAGATGTCAAGGCATATACATCATGAAATAATTTAAAAGTTATCAGGATGTCCCAAAATCGTATGTATAAATGTACATTTTTGTCTAGCACAATTTCATCAGTGAAATTAACTTCTGACCCAATATGCGTAAGCAGACCTTATTATGCATTTTTAAATTAAAAAAAGGTTTTATTACCTATTTATCTGTTATTTCATTATCAATTTTATATCACTGAGCCTTTTCAAAAGGCTCATAATTAAGAATCGCTTCCTAAATGAAAGTATGAACGAGGCACAGATAATACTATTTTTATATTATTGTACCAAATTTATTCAGGAAATGAGATATCACATTCTCCAGATACATTGTTAAAATCAATACCCCACCCCCCCCCCCACCCCCCGTAACCACCTCAGAAATATGCATGCATTTGAAAGGCAATAATGTTCACACGGAGCATTGGGTGCATTATTTAAAGAGCCATTATGATACTGGCATAATTAAAAATTCCTAACAAGCTGTGATGGAGAAAAAAACAGAAATATATTAAATACATATTCAATCAATGATGAGTGTAACTAAATAACATAATATTACAGAGAATGGCATGCTTGGTATTCATTTCAGAAGGAAAAATGCGATGACTCAGTGTGTCAGGAATGAACCTAATCGTGACGGATTTGCACGCTCAGAGGAATGCGTGACTTTCTAACGGAAAAGATTTGTGCAGTGTAAACTGGAACTTCAACAGCTTTTCATGAAAGCAGCTGCAGACGTACGTGTGATGGCATTTTCTCTCTTCTGAAACTATGTAGTGCCTGAAGAGTCCATCCATCCAGTACAAGATTGCAGTGAATAATGACCACACATGACTTGTGCCCATCCTAGGACACAAGACAGGGGACACCCTGGACGGGATGCAATTTTATTTAATTTCACTACTTAGTGAAATATTGGAAGTTATTTGGATAATAAGCCAAATCACCTGTTTTTTAGGTGCAAACAATGTACTAATTGAAAGATAACAGTAGCTCCATAGGAGTCTGGCTCTGCAAGACCGGCCTTGGCCACCCTTAGTCTGCAGTCTCACCTACGCAATGTCCATCTGTTATAACACAAAGCCCTAACATCCACCCCCCCATTCAGACACTAATCCAATTAGAGAAAGACTCAGTAATAACTAGGCCTCAGCCGTCGTACGTTAACAAGCCGCCCTGTGAGAGGACAGACTGCCAAAGCCTGCTCTTTAATTAAACATCCCCAACTGGCCGATGATTGGAGAGGCGCTGAGGAGCCCCTGACTGACCCACTGACAGATGGGTCCATATCAGTATAGTAGCCCAACAACGCCTCTCTTTCCCAGCCCTTTTGTAAACAACACTCTGCTCTTCACTCAATCAGTCTTTGGAAGCGATACCACTGATACGAATAATACCGCCAGTATTAATTATCAGAATAGATGGCTGTAATAAACATTTCAACAAAAAACTCAACAAAGGGAAGCGTGCCCACCTCACATTTCACATGTTTGCATGTTCTCCCCGTGTCATTGTGGGGTTTCCCCACACAGTTTAAAAACATGCTAAGGACAATTGGAGTTGCTAAGTTGTCTGTAGTTGTGAGTGGTGTGTGTTCCTTGCAATGAGTTGTCACACCATCCGTGACTATTCCCTGTTTTGCCCCTATAGCTTGAGATTGGTTTAGACCTCCGTCAGACCTCCGTGACTGCATAGGACAAGCAGGTATGCTAGATGAATGGAATGCCCCTTCTTGTGATTCCCCAGTTTTCTGAGCATTCCAGGCATACCAAGTGCTACTACAAGCATATATTGTGCCCTGCTTAATCAATTCTGTACTAAAAATATCTAAAAAAAAAAAAAAGGTTCCAACGTACATTTCACATTTTGAAGGAAATTGTATTAAATTTTCTATCTGTGTTTGTGGGGAAATCTGGTGCAATTAACTGCATTACAGAATCCCATCATGACACAATCAGAGACCTGAGTGTTGAGTTTATGCCTCGTGTGTCAGGAGTAGGCCACTGGCCCGTGTGCAACAAGGCCCAGAATCTAGAGGTACGCTTTTGGAGGGAGTGGCAATGTTTTGCAGCAGAATTCAGTGAAGCACAGCCAATCTAATGACGATGCACAATCCAATTAGATCCAATGACAAACAGCTTCAGAGGGATGGATGGGGGAGTGTAATTTGCTTTTTTTTTCAGTGAGATGGCTTTTTTGCCATGACACTGAAGTGGCACAGTGGCACTGAAGTGGCATTGAGTGGAGTGAAGTCAGGGGTTAAGGAGCAGGGAGAACATCCTTGCTCCATTTGCTGGTAATACAGCGCATGTTTTTAGGATAGCAGCAGCGTGACATCGCTACTCAAAAGGCTTAGTGTGTGTTGGACAAAGGTTACCTAAATCCAGCTATTGTGGAAACACTGACATTGATGGAAAGGAGTGTGAGTTAATTAGTCCAGCGTTTTTCAATCCGGTTCTCGGGGGCCCACAGTCCACGTTTTTGCTCCTTCCCAGCTCAGGAAAAGAATGTGGACTGTCTGGCAGGGACCTAGGAGGGAGCAAAAACATGGGCTGACTGTGGGTCCCTGAGGACCAGATTGGGAAACACTGTATTAGTATATGAATGCATCTTTTGCCCACAAGAGCTGGACTAATTGAGAAGGGTGATGAGCCAAAACCTGAAGCTTGAAGCTCCTGCATTCTCCCTTCACAAGTTAGCGTGACTCTAATATTGACCTTTTGCACTTGTAGCAGAACACAGACTGGGTCTGAGGCACAGAGAGGTAGATGACCTGAAGCCTGTTCCTGCTGATGTGGCTCCAAAGGGATCTTACAACCTGTCCTTAGACTGGCTATTACAACTAGCTCTTGTACTTTTTAAGACACCCTTTTTTTCCCGTGGCCGAGCACTGTCAAATTATTCATGAGACCTTCGTTGAGATTTTTACTTTTATTACTTTAACGTTATTGGGAAGCAGAGCCGGCCCAAGGCATAAGCGAACTAATGGCGCTTTTCCACTGCATAGTACGGTACGGTACGGTTCAGTTCGGCTCACTTTGGGGGGGGTTTTCCACTGGGAACAGTACCTGGTACCTGGTCCCTTTTTCAGTACCACCTCAGCCGAGGTTCCAAGCGT
>JAODKM010000088.1:25855456-25866309 GCA_026780845.1 Petrocephalus sullivani | reverse complement strand
CGGGGACTAACGAGTGATTCGACATAGGGAGGTTTTCGACTTAAGGAGGTTCGACTTAGCGAGGTCCGACTGTATAACGTGTCAGAGTGTTCATATGTGAGTAACCTGACACGTAACATGTTGTTGATTGATCCAAGAGTGACATCCTCACCCCCCCTCCCCCCCAAGCCGGCCATCAGCAGGAGGGTCATTTCTCTAATGACAGAGACAATGGTGTCCCTTTTAGCAGGAGCCCCGAATAATGTATATCCACGCATAATATAGCCATCTGTACAGGCATTTAAAGGATTAGACACAGAAAGGATTACTGGTTACAGGATGGGAGGTAATGCGGAGGAGAACGAGGAATATGGACCTTAAGAACTAGTAAGAAGATAAGGAAGGTATCAGCATATGGCCTGTTGGTTGCTTATTTTTGTGAAGTACTGTTTTGGGAGAAAATCATGGATATTAATGATTCTGAAGAAGCAGAGTGCTTGAACATTAGAGTCGAAAGACCCACTATCTATCCATCCATCCATCCATCCATCCCAACCACACAGTTACGTGGGCCATGGTTAATACACTTCATTCAGCAGACACTTTGTTTCCAGAGCAGGACGCAGTTGAGAGAGTAGGATTAGCCAGTCCCTGCAGCAGTTGGGGTTAATGTAAATCGCTCTGCCGACCAGAGTACTCAAACCGGCAACCTTCCGATTAAGGGCACAGAGTCCTAACCCAGAGAGCCACACACCGCACCTCCCGAAAGTTCACATGAAGATGAAATTACATAGTAAGAAACTGAATCAGCATAAGAAGCAGGACGTGAGGGACTAGTTGTGGAGACGTGGTCAGGAGAGTCCCTTCCTTCCTCCGCCGGTCATGGACCTCTGCTGCCACGTGGCGGGCCGGCCACACCCAGGCCCAGAGCGGCCTGTTGGCCTGGCACCTGTCCCGCGGTTTGGCGTCTGAAGCCCTCTGCTGTTCGCCAGGCCAGCTGTGTGGCTGCAGGAGAGGGAACGTGGCAAAGAAGAGGGAGCAGAACTTTGGGGTGAAGGGACTGCCTGCGACAATTTGTCCCACCGGTGGAAAGTATTAAAAGGAGCTTAAAAATGCCTAAACCAAGCCAAGAATATGAAGTGTACTGTTCAGATTGGGTCTTGATGATTGTATCAGATTGTGACTGTGATTAGTCTACCATCTGGAATAAATGGCCTCTGTACCTCTGTTGCCTTTTACAGTGACTCCTGACTGCAGAGCCCTTTTCCCTGGATATACTGTCAGGGCCAAACGGCTTCATAGCACCTGGAAGCCACGGCTGCTGCCTCACCTGCCCAGTGGTGCCGGGTGGCCGGCTAGCGGGCAGCCTGTTGGGCTGAGTGGCTTAGGTGAGCAGCACACTGGCAGCTTCTTACCTCTCGTCATTGCCTGTGCTATGATCCATTCTTCCACGACTCCCCGCGGGCTCCTCAGTCCCTCTCCTTAGATCCTAAATCCAGGAGAGCGGCTCCCGTTCGGGTCTTAGCTGCAGCCTGGCGTTTGGTGGCAGAAACCTGTTTAATGTATTGGCAGCCGTACGGCACGCCAAGCGGGGCTCCTCAGCGATTACCGTCTAAGAGAGTGCAGAGAGGAACAATGCAGCTGCTTTTCAATGTGCCTCTGAAAGGCACTTTTGATCAACACAAATTAAAACGTACTTCTGAGGCTGTCAGCGCAAACAGCAATGTCCTCGCTGGACATTGTCCGCGTATTTAAAACCTTGGACCTCAGTCTTTTGACCCCACATTTCATGAAGGCTGGTGGGCAACCTTTTATAATGCATTTGTTTCAATGATATCACTTCAAGGCATGTGAAGATGTCACGCTGATGCCATTCTGTTGTTTTTGTGTGATCTGTTAACTGGAGTGTGCAACCTTCTCTGCATTTACCACCCCTCTCTGTGCTCTGAATGCTAATCTTGCCTCTATCTGACGTCTCGGGTTTTAATCAGAGGCTGACAGATGTCGCCACCCGGCTGCTGTGCTTCTTCTTCCCTCATACACATTCGCACCCCCCAAGACACGACCAGAGCTGTCCGAGGGCCACCACACAATGGGGGCAATACATTATTGGGGGCCTCCTGGTGACCCCCCCAACAGAGAGTCACATAAACGTCAGGAACGAGAAATGAGGTCAGGGCGCCCTCTGAGATGGAAACATCTGCCACCCTCAGTGGGGAGACAGGCCACTTTTTGTCTTAGTGTCTGTCATCAGAGGTCCAAAATCCTCTCTGTGCTCCACTGACCTTTCCAGTTGGGAAGCAGGTGATTATAATTTCATTTTCTCTCTGCGTACATGTTTTGATAACCTTATGAGTTTTTTTTTCTCCAGTGGTGGTCGGGGGGCTGTCCCCAAAAGGATATTAATTCCTGATTATATTCCTCTTTTGTAAGCTTAGCTTTAAAAAGGCACTTTTTTCAAGAAGTCTGCCAAAACTGCCAAAAGTTTTATATTTTGCTTGGTTACTTATGGTCAAAGTTTGGGCCTGATACATCTTTGATGGGATTAAGGTTTTTTCCATAGAAATGAATATGAATGCAAACATATTTAGTCTGTGGGATTCAGCAGAATAAGATTGAGGTCAAAACTGTGTCAAAAAATACAGAAATATACCAGCTACAGAAATACAGAAAGACACCATCAAAACAAGAGAAAATGATCAATACTAGGGTCAATAGAGGGAAATCAATCATGCATGAAGTCTGGCATGAATGCATCTCTAATGTGTGACTGACTTGGAGACAAATGGAGTGACACTTTCACCACAGAACAGGACATAATTAGCTGCATCTGTTCAGAGCATTTAACACTTAACAGTGTTGAAGCAATGAGCCCATCCAAACAATGGAGCGCAGCCCCAGAATAATGCACTGTATGGGGGAGGCAGTGGGCCGTGCTCAGAACAACTGTGGTTCCTACTGATCTATATTTTTCCACACTATACATATTTACTTTAGCAGATGCTTTATCCTAAATTACCATACAATTGAGGAAGTCCGTGGAGCCCCAGGGGTTAAGGGCCTTGCTCAAGGGCCTAATGGTGGATCACTCTACTGACCCAACCACCATCTATTCATGGACCTAATCCACAGAGCCACACACCACCCCAAAGAGGATCACACAGACACACACACACATATTTATTCCCTATTTACGTATTTTAATTGTTCAGTGGTGTTTAAGTTTGATTTGAGGGGCTACAACACTCAACTAAACAATATATACTGCTCTGCAAAGGCAAAAGACAATTACTGCACTGACAATGAAACTCAGACAAAGGGCTTCAAAGTCTTTTGACTGTCCACCCGTATGTATAGTACACAGGTGAGCAAAACACTCCTGTCAACAAAAACATAACGTGTCACAAAGTAAAACAGAGTCTAAGAAACCCCATTTGTGTCATAACTCACTTGATAAAATATATAATTGCGGTGTTTTGCCTTTGTACAGCAGTTATAGCGATTCAGTTTTTCATTTGAATTGTTTTTAGATATTTCGGGTTACTGTTCTTTTTATTTTTGGGAGAAGATTAAAGCGAGGTCTCTTCATTTTGCCAGTAGCTAAACAAAAGCAGTATGACATCATGTGGCCCACACAAAGGACACAGACTGAAAAACAGAACACTCTACTTCTGGAACATCCCTACCCCTGGAGAACATCTGCTGCAAATGGCTAATGCTAACATTAGCCAGGTAGGGATATCCTAGCAAGAGGCTCAAATGCCTTTCAAAGCTTTCTGAGATGATATATAATGAAGCCTCTTTGCAATGTTACTATTCTAAACAACCAACACAAGATGAGACACATATGTCTATCATCTGTAGCTGTGAGCGTGCTCACTTTCAAGGTTTTGTTGACAAATCTTGCCAATGGCAGAATATATACAGTATTCCTGCAAGTACAGTGGTCCCTCGTTAAGGTACGTTCTAAAAATAACCTGCAATAGGCGAAATCCGCAAAGTAGTCAGTTTTATTTTTTACAATTATTATAGATGTTTTAAGGCTGTAGAACCCCTCACTACACACTTTATACACTTTTCTCAGACAGGCATTAATATTTTCACACTTTTCTCTCTTGAAAACTTACAAAGATACAGTACAGTACTTCAGAGCCACACTGCTAGCGATCGAAGTTTTATGTAAATTTGACAAGCTGAACGCATTCTGTACTGTACAGGAGACGGCACGGAGGAGATTGATTGACAATGGTCTACAGCCAATCAGGACCCAGAACACAATGCGCTAATCAGGATGCAGAACACAATGTGCTGTAAAAAAGCATGCAAAATTGCACTAAAAAAATCAGCGAAACTGCGAGGCTGCGAAAGGTGAACCGCGTTATAGCGAGGGACCACTGTATAACTGTCTGTGCTGTCTGTATGATGATAGTACTGTTATCACCAGTGCTGTCTATAAGCCAAAACATCAAAATCGTAAATATCAATTTTTTGCATTCATGTAGTGTCTTTTGATTTATCATCAATATGTATTGATTTCTGTGTCTTCAAACTCATCCTAAACCTAATTTCTAAAGGCTGATGCCTTTTGCAAAGAAATATTAACAGGCTACAGACATACCAGAGGGATGTTCCACAGAGCAGGATTTCCCGGTTAGCTGGATAACTTATAAACATGAAAACTGGCCAATAGGAAGAGAGGCAAATTACATTCCTATTGGACAATCCTTACATTTGGCTTTAGTTATCTGTCTGTTTTATGGAATAGCCCCCAGGTTCAGCTAGTGTTACCATCTGCATTAAGCAAGGAAAATTGGCCAAACTGTTACCAGATTGCTTCTTTTTAAGAATAGAGCCTTAGAGCTGCAAAACACTTGAATTAGAGCACTGGCACACTGTTCAAATGCCTATCATTCTGGCCGCTAGCAAATTTGCTATTCTACAAGAATGTGATGCTCTTCCAAATTTATAAATATTGATGTTATCTTTTCTACACTGGATTGTACTAATAAAATGAAATTTGTTAGTACAATTTATTCTTTTGTTTGGTCACCCTTTTGGAGATTTTAGAGTCTTCATTCATCATTGCAACAAATGCAGAGATAATAAGAAGACGTACTTATTTAGATTGACATGCACTTTGATGAACTGGTGTTTTTACATTACTCATGGTATATGAGTGTGTGCCAGTCCTGCTTCCATCATGCCCCCTGCTTCCTGGGAGGGGCTCCAGGCTGACCGCCACCCTGTATTTGGTGCGTGGCTGCGGAAGACAGATAATATGTCCAATACCAGAATGATGTAAATCCCAAACAGGGTTACCTCTCAGGTTTGAATTAACTTATGGCTTGCTTGCATGTTAAAGGTCAGGTTAAGCGTGTTTATTATTTTCAGCAGAGAATCATGTGATATTGAAAATGAATTAAAATGACAAAAGAAAGCTGACATTTCAGACTTTCATTCCGGGCAATTGCATGTTCTGCTCAAATGAATGGCGTGAAAGCACCAAAAATCTTTTAATGGCATCCAAATCCACTGAATATCTGTTCAGTATTGCCCAAGGACTCCACTGTCATTGAATCTGGCACAATTTCTTGCTACTTCTATTTTTTTTTTTACTAGTCAGCCCCCAGGTTATCACCGTTCTGCCATGCTGACATTCTTGTGCAGTGATTGCACCTGTCACTTCAGAATGCCCACCCATGGATGGGGGCGTTTACAGGGACCCGACTCTGAGGCGGGAGGGTGACCCAGATAGCGGCAGGTCTGTCAGGGACGGTTAAGATCTTACTGTGGACACTTTGAGACTTTCACATGAGACTTGGAAGGGAGGCATCACTTAATATAGGTCAGTTGAGAGAACTGTTAACGCAGTGCTGTGATGTTCCTCCACACATTTCTCCCGGAGACCGCTTTGCCTATCGTAATTATCTTTGTTGATGAAGTGTATCTACTTCCTGGGGTCGATCTTCAGGAGGTTCAAGACATTTCGCTCTATTTCACACCCATCATTGCACAAGAAAATTAATTAGAAACGTTTTGGGAATGCCCGGCATAAAATGTTAAGCATGACCCAGGAAACAAGGCTGGAGATAACGAGAAAGCGGATTTTGTTGATGTCGTAAATCATGGGTTTTAGCCAAAGCTGTCAAAGTCCTCCCCCTTCCTCCATTATTTGTGCTGGCTCCTGTCAGGTCACACCCTGCCCGCTCTGCTTCTCCTGAGTTCCTGGGAGCAATCCATTGTTCTTGGCCGCTGGAGCCCTCCGCTGTGGCTGTGAGCTATCACTGCTGCGCATTTGTAAAGCCCTCTGCATTGTACTCCACACGGTAACCGGCTCCATGAGCAGAGCTCTTAACGTTACTAAACCAGAAGATGGAATCCCTTGCATGCATGACGATGCTCTGCAATCGACACAGCTTTAGTGGTATTCCTTTTGGAACCTTTTTTAACCAACATCAGCAGCACAAATGGAGCTGATTTGTTGTTGGGAAAAGTGACTGGTTGGTACCTTATTAGAAGGAAAGCAGAATTTACCTGGGATCTCTTTGGAGGCCCAACTCAGAAACAGCAACTGGTCACATAAACATCATCAATGACCTGTTTGTTTGCGAAAGACCATTTAACTGTTTGCCTCACTAGAAAAGATAACTTGTACATCCAGTACACCCCGGAAGTGTCTCCACAGCACTCCAAATTAAGGGGACACTGACAACATTAAGGCTTTGTTGAGGTATTTGTCTGTCTGTGTGTAATATTGAAATATTTATGTCTGGAATAGCATTTGTTCCTACGTTTCCTATGAAATGTTACAGTGAAATGATTGGCTAGAGGGGCAAAGCAAATGAGAGACACCCTTTGGTGTACCACTGACACGAGTTCCCACCTGCGCCTGGCCACTCATGGCCTTTCATTGATGCACTGCATTATAACTTGGTTATGAAAATGAAGTGGACCCATATATTACAGGAAGGGGGGCTATTTTTTGCAGCTACCTGTGATAAATATATTGTCCCGCATTAGCCCATGATAATGGCAGATGAGCTTTTTTGTATATACTTTTTTATTAATGCTTTTTCATTACATTATCATTAATCTTGTCTTATAAAATCTAGTATGAGGTATCACAATAGCCCTTTTTCTTATGTTAATCAATCACCCAAAAATCAATAACATTTTATTTATATAGATATTGAATTAAAAATGGCAAGAAATAAAAATGATTCCTTGATCCCCTCAAAGAGTCCATTAAGTAGTACAAATCAGGCACAAATACAATAGCTGGAAAAATACGAGATTGAGTAAGTTAGCCAGCGATTATGTGATCAGCCAGTCATGTGATCAGCCAGTCATGTGATCAGCCAATCATGTGATCAGCCAGTCATGTGATGAAGGTGGTGGAGCCAGTGGTCCTGAGAAACATCTGACACAGATGAACTTGGCCACAAACTGAATCATACTAGTTACTGTGCTTTTCTAAGAGTACTGTCTGTGATCTCTGGTCTTGAGAACAGATGCCCACAAGTAGAAGGCAGACAGCAAAGCTCAGAGAATTACTTTTTTTGATAAATAGTTTAGATTTATAGGAAGAGAGACAGCCAATTACAATATGAAATTGCACTTTTGCCCTAAGCTACTGATGAGAGAAGCATGGATTTGAAACTCAAAGGTTTCAAAGCCTTGTTCCTCCCATTACTTGCTTAAGATATAGTAGCATTATGAGAAAAGTGAGAACTATTCCATATATAGGCATCCCTATTAGGAGGCAGTCAAGGTCATATCAGAGCATGGCATAGGAAGTGGGTGTGTCTGAGGGCCACGCATATGAGGGCATGACTACTCATCTCATCAGTGGCTAAGCAGACAGGGTCCACATCATCGCCTTTAGGTATACCTAAGCATTAACATATAGACTTTTACCTAGGACTTTAATAGAGACTGTGTCTGGATCATGGAATTTACCCAGCAGACTCCTCCACAGAAACACCGACAGCTATAGAAACAAAAAGGTGAATTTAGCAAATAGCCATACCGCTAGCTGCTTGCAGGCAATATGGCATAAGTCTGTTACGTTCCTTCCATTCAAAAATATTTTTTTTCTGAAAACAGCTTTTTCAAGGATATTGCATAGCAGCTTAAAGAGCAGCATGTTTTACCATCAAATTTGATCAGATATTTAGCTGGAGAGGTTATTGGCTACTTGCAGTATGTGGGTATCCAGGGCCTTATCTTTGAAACAATAATGCGCAGCTTAAGGCGGAAGCCGGTTTTGCCGTATGCACAACGTATGGAGCCTCCTTAATATTGTACGTACAAACAAGCATTCCTGCATGGCACAAGCGGGAACATGGATGGATGGATTAACAGCTGCAACAGCTTTGGCAATTTCAAACCCGAAAATGAAGCCGGCTGACCTGCCTCCAGCACACATTACAGACATTTTTAATAACAATCATTTGTATCAGTTAATTACAAGCTTAACCCTGTTGGAATAACTGAGCTAACGAACAGGCAGGTTTACCATGGGTAAAGAGATCAAAACATTTATTTGCAATAAAGGAGATTGGTCATCTGGTGGTTTCCTGCACTAGTTTTGTTTTTTGTTATTTAAAAAACACTCATAGCCCTGAAGTCTGAACACTCAGTGTACATTTGTTAACATGCAATGAGGTCCATTGCCAGGCTAGTGCACTGCCTGCCTCTATGGGTAAAGAGAAACATTATAATGCCCTCTCGATCACCTCATTACCGCGAAATCACATCCCACAGCATTCATGTCTTAGGCTCACTGGGAACCTGCAACAGACTTTGCATTTTTGGAAAACATGGAAAGAGTCTGAATAATTTAAAAACATATTTTTTTTGCATTTTTACTATTTTTGTTTTTTGGCAGAAGGAATATCAGGTTTGCAGCTGTAGGCACACATAGATGTTTTATTAAATCCAGTGAGAAGTTTCAGCCTGTCCTGTAGCGCAGATACTCTGCTCATTGTTTACATCAGAACCTTCTCGTATGCAGAGGCCGTAAATGGTTTCAGATGCACGGAGAATCGTGTTGGAACCACAGGGTCACTGCTGTATTCGTAGGGTTACCATGTACACTCATTGCACAGCAGTCTATTTATTGACCATTCTCCCAGGCCTGCAGGGAAGAGGAGATTGGGGGTGTTAGATCAGGCGTGAAGTTGTGTGTGTGGGGGAGGGGTTGGATTTGGGAGTAAAGATTTGTGCTTCTCGAGGCACCAAATGGGGGCATGCGAGGAACAAAACTAAGCAGGCCCTGCTTTGGGAGACGACCTGCTCACCATCACAGCGGGGCGGCTGGACACATCACAGACACTCTCGAGGTCAGAAGTATGTCAGTCGGCATCAAGTCAGGCTCCCTTCCTGCTTACTGGCAATCCCTTTATCACGAGTCACCTCCGTGGATAATTAGCAGGAAAGATCAACAAACACCGGGACATTAGTGCAGCCCGAGGAGGGAGGAGGGCTTCTCACTGTATCCTGGTTACCCTGTTTACCATGGGAGGGAGAAGCATTCAAGCTTGCTGTCTCACACACAGAGAGGAAAAATCCGGTGACCTTTTATTTATTTTCGTTTATTTATCTTATCGGCCGTGCCTGTCCTGTGCACAGTTAACTTCTCCCTAATTGCCCCATTACTGTTTTGTCCAGCAGTTGGGGCAAGAATAAGGGCACTGCTCATGGGCCAGCGTCCTTCAGTCTTAAATGCGGATACCACTGCATCAACAAATGTGCATATTTATGAGGAGGATGAGGAGCAGCCATATTTAAAAAAAAATCACACTTAGCAGTGCAAGGCTGATTCGCGCCATTTAAATATCCTGCTTCAAGCCTTCCTGACTCCACAAAGCAGCAGGTTTGCACACCAGTCCCACCAAAATCTAACATTTTAGCACAAATGACTGCGGGGAGCTTTCAGAAAGCTTTCTGGGAAACGTGCCTCAGACATCACTGTGTCTATCCTTTTACCAAGTGATGCGAGCTGTGTGTATTCCAGGCAGGTCCATGGACGTGATGCCAGTCCAATAACAAATACCTCTCTCACTGAGTATACTTATTAAAGAAACAACAGGTTGAGTATATTTTCCCAATTCTCTGTAATAACCATAAATAAAGCCATCTTCTAACCTCCTATCTAGTGCAGTACTAAGGCAGCACGGGACAGGAAACATATCAGAACACACAGAATGGCCAGTTTGGCTACATGAATTCATTTCAATTGTCTTTGGAATGCCAGAATTAACTGGAGTAGCTTGAGGAAAGTCACACAACATGGAGAGAACATGTGAATACCACACACAGAGCCAGAGGGGGTGGGTATTCAGACCCTGAGCTCAGAGTTGTGAGGTAATAGTGCCCCCCGCTGAGCCACCCTCAGGCAAACTGTATAGTGCTTAATTGCTCAGCGTCTAGGGGAGAAAACGGAAGTAGTGTTTTTTAATGAACAAAATATAACATGCATAAGTAGTGCTCTTTTGTAAAGAGTCACATGTATCCCAATTAGTAACATGCACTTAGTCTCTACTTTATATTCTAATAATAACCAGGAAGCCTCTAAACCCACTTCAAGATTCAACAGAGACACCTTTGTCATACTGAGCTGTTACTTTGGCATTTGGGGCAACGTGTCATCTGTCTGTCTTTGAACTGCTTCATGGTGGGTGTAAATCAAAATAAACATTCATTTTCAGTGCCTTGCTGGGCTTCTGTAGTGTACTGGTCTCACATGTCTCCCATTGCACCGCCTTGCTGGGCTTCCGCAGTGTACTGGTCTCACATGTCTCCCATTGCACCGCCTTGCTTGGCTTCCACAGTGTACTGGTCTCACATGTCTCCCATTGCACCGCCTTGCT
>JAODKM010000088.1:25814985-25834949 GCA_026780845.1 Petrocephalus sullivani | reverse complement strand
CACACACGCACACACACACAGCTCTGAGTCACTAATTCCCTCTCGCTGCTCAGTTCCTTCATGCAAATGTTTACTTTTATGCAGAACGAGTGCGTGACAGTCTGGGGTGCCAGACGCGAGTTTCCATAACCACGAACGGCCGTATCCTGAGCCTCAGGACATCTGCCCATCAGCTGAGGAAAGCGAATGACAAGACCAGCCTAGTGTAAGACATGCATTGCACCATAAAATACAAGGAAGCTTTGCCACAACATTGATATAATGGAGAATGTTGCTGTCCAAAAACATCAATTTACTTGTATTCCTTTGCTGCAGTTATGCCAAAATTGCTTTTGCTCCACATTCCTTTCGTAGTCCGGGTTCGTGCCCAGACTGAGCATCATGAAATCTTCATTAGCAAAATTAAACTCCACAAGAAACCCTGGGACATCCAACGTTTGCACTTTGCAGACCTGCAGAAAGCAGGCTCACTAGTTTCCAGACTTCTTAAAGGAATGGACGTTGATTGCCATTTTAATGCCTTAGATAATCAGTGTGAACATTTAATTCGATCGATTCTGTCATTCTGGCTAATTATGAAGATAGGACTATGGCACAACATTCTGAATTAAAAGAAATCTGGCTGATATATAATCTATTACTTGGTGCTCAATTATCTTAGGAAATAAAAAAGACTAGTTTCTGGCATACACCATCTCTGCCAGCTTCCACATAATTTAACCATAAAACAGCAGCAAAGCCAAAGGATAAATATTGCTCTCAAGTGTTTGGAGCAGGGGCACTGGAGGGGCATGGATACCCTGACAGATTCAGGGGGCCCGACACTGAACAGGGGCCCTTGAATACATAAATTTGTATGTAAAATTTGGTGGGGTTGGCCCAAGGTGACATTTTATCAGGGGGCCTAGAATTGCCTAGGTGCCTAGGGGGCCATGATTTGGAGTGCTTCCATTTCAATTAATTATTGGGATTTGCCTGCTTTCCAGGTTCCTTGCCAGGTTAGAAGCTCATGCAGCATTGGCTTCTGGGAGAATCAGGTGCATGCTGGGTAATCCTGACTATGGGAAAAGGAAGACTCCAGGAAATAACAAGGGCTTGAGAAGAAAACCCTTAGCTCAGAAAAGAACCGTAGTGCAAAAGGAGACTGTTGCTCTTCAGGTGGATGGACAGTAACAGTTTGTTATTCTGTCTACATCTACTGTCTGAGGATACAAAATTGTATCAATGCAGTCCTCTTCACAGGCGATGGCAGTCTCCCTGGACCACAGACTGACATGCAATGCACCACAGTTACAGCTGCAGCTCCATGAAATTTGACCCTGTGGGAGCCTGTGTAGGCCAGAAGAGCCGACAATACTATCTCCAATGGAATTTCAGGTTCACCTCAGAGGAACGATTTCTCTCAGCTATGGATTTTGAATCATAAGCAGCTGAAGGCAAATCCAAGGTCAAGTATTAAAACAGGACTAAATGCATTTCCCAGGGGAAGACATCTTACATCTGCTGTAATAAAATCACCTCAGAAATGATCCAACATGGCGTGACGTTTGAGGAACTAGAACACATGAAATGCAAATCCTGCTCTTCAGAATTTTACTGGCCTGAAAAGCCTTTGAACAGTTAAAGGTGCGATAGAAAGGCGTCTGTAATTTTGTTACACGCAATTGAACATGTCAGCGCAAACACTACGGAATATCAATAGTAAATGAAAGCTGCAGACCAAACAACGCTCCGCCATAATCCTCCCCCGGCATACAGCCGTATCTGTGGGTGTCCTTCTCAGAACCCACCAGGCTCCTACTCGCCCTGTGGCCTCACAATGCACTATTCATGTTCACTTCTCCCACAGGTGAAACGAAACCTTCAACACCAATGTTTAAATATTTACATTCTGTACACAAGCAAGCTATCAACTTCCGAAGTCACACTCTTACACCTCTGCAGATAATTGTGAGGAGCAGATTCATCAGTACGGAATCAGACAAGTGTCTAGGATGACTGTGAACCATGTGGGGAATCAGCAGTTTGAGGATCCCCTCGTATTTCTGCAAGTCCAAGCCGGAGGGAGGTAAGTCATAAAGAAAATTACTGAACACCCTAAATACCTATGTTTATGTAAGCTCAGCTGAAAGGCTGAATGTTAATTTATGCAGCTACACAGTTAATATTCCATCTCTGTCAGCAGTTAATATGAAATATGTCAGACTGCCCAGTCCAAGCTGGGATCCGGAGCCATGGTGCGTCAGGCATTATTTCACACTGTTTCGGGGTGGTGACGCTCCGAATCCCTCCTCACATGGGAGAAAAGCATGTGATGCTGCTTCTCGATGGAGAACAGAGTGCAGGAAAGACTTAAGGGCGACAAATGTGAGATTAAGGCTGAGCAGGGGAAACATAAGCAGACGGATCCACCAACTGAATCATAAGTCTGTGTTTTTGGCCTTGGTGTGTGGGGGGGGGCATGTTTTTGGACTGAAGGGGGGAACCGGAGCACCCAGAGGAAACCTCACAATGACATGGGGAGGACAACTCCACAGACACGGAGCAACAGTAGAGACTCGAACCTTGGTCCCGGAAGTGTGACACAACTGCACTGCTCAGCTTTTTAACGGGTGGCAAGGCCTGTTTGTTGCTTAGAGTTAAAAAGGGTGGGGGGCACAGCTTTACTAACAGGATTTGATGAATATATGACTGATAGGCGTAAAGCTGCAGTATATGTTCTATAAAACCTCTGACAGAGTAGTTCAGACTGCAGCGTTCTGAACTTTGTAAAATTTTATAATATTATAACAGGATGTTTTGACAAATAACTTCTGTTGTTTGACAGTAAATTTTAAACAGCCATTCAAAAGACTGAATTAATTCAAGGATACAATTAATTCAAGGACTAGAAAGGCAGACCTGAAAACAACAAGGGCAAGAGTCAGGATACAGCAGTGCTTAACTGGCCGTTTAACTTTGTCACAATCCCAGAAGATCTGTCACTTGTCACCTTAAAACAGACACTGATATCTGGCTTTGATTTCTTGGTTTTCTTTTTTAAATTTGTTTTCTAGCTGTTTTGTCTTTTGTCAGATTTCTGACACTTCTGGGTCCTATTAATGTCTTTTTAAATACATATTTAAGGGGTTACAGAGAGAGCTGATGGGAGAGGCCCTCAAGTCCGAACAGCAACGCCCACTCAAGAAACAGCACACACACAAATGCACTCAGTCACAGTCCTTCACAGATAGCTTTCCATAGCCTTGTCTCAAGCACAGAAGATAAAATAAACAGAACGTTATGACTCAGCGCGTTGCAGAGGCTTGTCACTTTACATGTCGATGAAAACCTCGTTTCAGCCCACAATCCCACAACATGTCTGGAACTCAAGCCGTGTTGCCGTTTTAGATTTCGGAATGCTTTTGCTTACCACTTTGACCAGGGCTGAGTATGTATCCTCAACATCCAGGCATGGTGGGACAGACAAGGAAGGTGTCTCTGGGGTGTGTCATGTTTCCAGGGCACACGATGGAGAGGCTACTTTGGTCACCTATAAATCACCTTACAAGACTTTGCATGAAATGCTTTGGCATTATCATTCTGAGGTATTTGATGTTAGCAATAACAGCATCAAACAGTTATATATAATGAAATATATAAGAGATATATAACGAAATATACAAAATAATACACAACAGATATATAACGGAAAAGTACATTACCATAGCCACAGAAAGGCCATTTAAAATCTTGGGCATAACTATGATCTGGCAAGTTGTATCTATAAAGCAGAATTGCCAAAATATCCTGCGAAGGTCGCTGCTGCAGCGTTTAATATTCAGGCTGATAGTTTAAAGAAAACCATGTTTAACGCAATAGAGTGTAGAACAGAGTCTAGAAGCTCAACCTCAAGTTGTAAGACCAAGGTCTACAACCGGCATGACATTCCTATTGGTCATGATGTGACACCAAACAAAAAAACACGCCACGCGTGAAATGCAATCGACGCCCGACTCCAACTTCCCCAAGGTCCTTGTAACTGATCCGTGCTTCCTGTAGCCCTGGAGCATTTGGTTGCTTATTATTCAGGGAAAGGGCTCTGCTGCCATTGCAGCCAGCAGCGGGGAGGAGACGGGAGCCCCAGCATGGCGAGGGAGCACTCACCCTTAACGGGTCAGGGGAAACGACCATCCCCAACAGCTGGGGAGGCTAACAGTGGGCACAACACAATGTGCTACCTTACTGTTTAATGGCAACAATGTAGCAGATGCCACTGACACATAACCTCCTTCCTGACACATGTGCACACGGGAACGCGGTGCTGACAGTAAACAGGGGGACGGGGGACTGTGAGGGAGAGCCTCACGTGCCGGGGACAGGAGACCCACAGAGGGTCAGCTGCTCCTGTGAGATAAAGGAACAAAGACGTCCCGTCCCGCCCGGCATGATCTGATAGGCTTGGGTTCTCCCTGCCTGCACTCGCCAGCCAGACTCCGGGAAAGATGCCCTTATTTACCACGAGCACAACATCCACCCAGCCGCAGAAATACAGATTTCACTTAGTGCTTTAACCCGACTCAGCAACGGCTTGGAGCCCCTTAATTATGAGGCAGCATTAAAACCATTGATTAGCGAACGCTGGATACTCTGAAGCTCCAAGGAGGGTCAAATCAACCTAATTAAGCGAACTGTCACGCCAGCCTGATTAATCAGTCGGTCACACGAGGAGTAAGGGGGCTGCTTGGACCTCCATTCATTCTCTACCAGACGTTTAAATAACAGCAGCCTGCATGGACCTGAGTCTTCCCTAGCACATAACAAAAAAGGAGACAAATTTAGTCTCTGCCAGGCTCATTTCTGTTATGTTTATCCCTGGATCTTTGGATGCCTGTCAAGGTCTGCTGACAGCCAAGCTTTCTGTCTGATAAAGTTCCTGGCCGTGTGGATCAACCTTTTCTCTGCTGGCACCCTCTCTAAAAAACCAAATAAACATGAGTATAGTCATGCAAAATCAAAAGCATATTTGTTGATGGATTCTCCATAACAGTGTATTTCAAAATATTGTGGACATATTTAATATGTATTTCTTTAATGTGGTAATGACATTATATAAATGAAAATCACCCCTCCCCTCATTGCGGCTCATATTAATATAACCACCTTCCTTTATGGCGGCTCTTACTTAATCTGTATCAATAACTTCCTGTTACCTCGAGACTGAACAAGTCACTTAAGCCTGCAGATAATAATACAACAAGACAATCATCCATCTTCAGTAAGTGCTTACACGGTCCCATTGAGGTTTGAGCCTCTCCCAGGAAACACACACTTACATGCTCAGTCACACACCTCAGGCAAGTCGAGGACAATGCTTTACCTAACCACGTGTATGCGGGCCGTGAGAGGAAACCCACAGAGAGCAGCAGAACTCCCCACGCAGAGCAGAAGTCACACCCACAACCTTGGAGGTGCAGGACTGCAGGGCTGCTCACTGAGTCATCACACCGCCCCTGAACCCTTGTCAGCATTAACAACAACAGCAAAACACATATAAAGGGAACAGTGTGTTCAAAGAGAAAGACTAAACAGGCAGATGCTGAGCAACACTCTCGGCAAACAGCCAGTGTGAAGCACCTGTGAAGAAACACCATCTCAGGTGAGATAAAACGTTTTTTAATGCATTTGTATTCCAACATGAAGCCAATATCCCAGGCAGCACAGGACATGAGAACATCCTGGGGGGAGTATAAGTCATCACAAGCCATTAACTCAGAGACCAGTTCAGTTTGGATTGCAGGAGCCGCACACAGGCCAGGGACCCCAAGGTGTGAGAAGAGTACCCCCCCCCATAAAGCTGCGCTGTGTGTTACAGCTCCTGCAGTGTGATAATATCCTCACTGATGCCCATATGCTTTATGTGTATAGGGCCGGTGGCCATGCCTGCAAAATGCCCAATGGCCTTTTCAGTCACTTTCATTTTAACCGGTCCAAATGACAACTATACTTTTATACATGAACATTTTCTCCAAAATATGACGTTATGCCCCTCCCCCAAAAAAATAGATCTAATTAGTAACACCCTTGTATGCAATAATTAAATCTCTAATTAATGTGAAATTTTAAAATGAATGGCCTTATTAATGGATTATTATAGGATGTTAAAAACTTGACTGCAAAGAGCTGGTCTGTCAGGGATTAATCTTACATACCCCAATATTCGAGTAGCTAAACAATATATGTGCTCTATGGGATATAGATCCATCAATTTGGTTTAATCTTAACAGAATGAACATCATACTCTGTGGATAAAAGTTTCGCAAAAGAAAGGAAAAGGAAAACTACATATTCTTTGAAAAAAGGTGCTGGAACCCTTGTTTTCTGTAAATATGAGCTCTTGTGATGATTTAATACAAGCATGTACCTGTCTGCTAATTTCCTCCACACAGAGATTAACCAGGTTTATTACAAATAAATAAGGTCCTCTGAACTAGTTCGCAATCCTATTATAACCATGACATATTATAACCACACGTTTGTAATACTCAGGTTTGCATACCTCTCTGCAACACACTGCTCTTATATTATTTCACAGATGCAAATAAAATCACAAATAATATCTGATAACAGGATATACAGTTATATGATTCGTATGATGCCTTTAACCAGTTATCCATTATAGGGTCAGCCTGCCACCTATACCAGGAAGAGCAGACCACATGGCAGGCTCACCCTAGGTGGGATGCCACTATAATAAAAATATGTATTACAATGTATTACACTATGTTGTTTGGTATTCCAGGACTGTCCCCCTATTAATGTAGCCTTACAGTGACTGATTAAATGAGACAGCCTCAACTTGGCAGTTAAGGCAGTTCACCTCGTTTAGCTTTTCTTAACAGCTCAAGAGAACAAATATCTCCCACATATTTCAGAGCATGAAAGGGTCTTCACCTTTCATGAAAGCACATCTCAGTCTGTATCTCAGTCCTTTAGCAGCATTTTAATGCTCTGGGTGAGAACGTATGTGAGATTCACATAGCCAACATTCCTCGGAGGAAATTTACACAACATCAAGATATCTTCCAGTAATCTAATTGTGTGTGTGCTGTAGAGAAATACACAGTAAACACACCCAGGATGCAGAGAAATGATTACAGTCATAAGGAAAGGATCGAGCAGTTAAAAATTCTTTCTGTGTCCAATCATGTTCCCTTACTCATAAGAGTAATATAGTCATCCACTTCTGAAAAGACCAAACAAGAACATCAAAGTCTGATCTGCAAAACCCTCTTGTGGACTGATATATGAACCATTATGCTCTTTTGTAAATCTCACTACAAGCTGCTATCTTTATTTTTTAAAATAAAGAGGCTTTTACTCAGCCAGCAGCGTCTGCAGTAACCTTAAAGCCTTTGTATAGTATAAAATCCATTAGACAGTCCAGAAACATTCCAACACACGTGACTTATGAAGCTTGAAACTAAAAACAATCAATTTACCGACTCATGCACTGTGGGAGTGCTTGGTAGTGGCTCATTAATGACCATGTATCAAAGAAAGACCATACAAACAAGTCAATGGGACTCGCAGCTTGGGTTTGTGTCAAATCAGGGAAAGTCTTACAGAAATGAAAAGAGATACATCGGTCCGTCTCACCCCAGTCCTTTAGGACCCCCAGATACTCCATGTTTTTGCTCCCTCCCAGAAGAGAGCAAAAAATGTGGAGCATTTGGCAGGGACCTGGGAGGGTGCAAAAACATAACCTGTCTGAGGACTGGGGCGGGAATCAGTGAGATATATATGTACACACTGATGAGCCAAAACATTATGACCCACGTGGAATAATGTTGATTGCATGTCAATGTCTGGTGTATAACACCTGGAACTCATAGGCGATATATTGAATGTGGAAGAAATGAAAGATCTTAGTGATTTTGACAATCATTAAGGCCAGAAGATGACATGAGCGCATCTCACAGAATGGCATGGCATGTGCAGTGCTCACGGTCAGCTGTGACGAGTACCTCAATGTCATTTAAATCTTCACCCCTGCCCATTCCTCATTGCGGAAGGTCTAAGCTTTTGTGTCTTTGGCCATGAATGCTATATAATTGAATTATCCTTTTTAAGTAAGCTACCTAGTATTCATAAAATTACATAAATTAAAAAGAATCCTAGATGCAAAGATGCTCTCTGAACAGATTAAAAGCTCTTGGGCCATTTAGGTGTTGAGGACTATAGCAGAAGGTCCTCTGGCTGACTTTGAACCACACAGGAGCTTTTGCTGAATGACAACATGTGTTTTGGATTCCACCGCGAGACAGGGAGAAAAAGCTTTTCATTTAACTGATAGCTAGGAAAGGTAACTGTTATATCCTAACCAAGCTAATGCTAAATTACCTTAATAGCTAGTGCTTTGATAATTGTGCAATAAACTACATGGTGTTTCCTTGTTAAAAGTTGTTTTTGCTGAACATGGAGTAATTAGTCTCAGGTGGAAAAGTAGCACTCTGAGACTGACTGCAGGATTTCCTGCAGGGCTTTAAAAATGGCACACAAGTACTGAGACAAACTGCGCTGCATCAGAGCGAGGCCGAGAGAATTATGTGTTTGAAAATGCAGTCATGCGTTTGCTGCTAAGAGGCTGTAATTTGACCATTATAATTGTCACTCTAAGTCAACAAAATAGATACTATAAAAAGCAAAATCAGAGACACCGTAGCCAGCCTGTTGACACAAACAGGTTTTAAATTTTATGAATCTGAAACATGCCCTAACTGAGTGCTATTCTTTAACAGAACTCCTGTTCAGAGACTGTCATTTGTAATGTTTGTAGTCGGAATTATCAAACTTCCCCGTATTCAGTGGAATGACGACAAGCTTTTTACAGTTTCCTCAGTGCTTTGCAGAAGCAGACACAGCAGGTATTAGGGCTGCATCCTCCTCGGATGGTCCCACAGCAACTTCCTGAAATCACATTCAATTAATGCCGTTTAAACTAGCAGGAGAGGCTTAGCGATGAACGGGGGCTGTAGCACTGAGGGTTACACTGTACTACTCTTTTAAGGTTTCCTCGAATGTTAACAGGGGCTATTCAAAATAATCTAGTAATAACAAATATCAAAGTTTCATATTATGGGAAGAATCTGAAAGCCAAACTAAAATATTGTAACATTATATAAAATTTTGGGTAATTTTAACTAAAATACCATGGATAATAAAAGGCCTACTCTTACACTGTGCCAGAAGTGTGTGATATGAAAACCCAAACATTGTAACTCAATATTTTATATTAAAAAGCAGAACAGATCCCATACAATTTATTAAATATTTGGCAGGGTACTTGGGTACATCTGAGAGAATAGGATAAATCAGTGTTTCTCAAACCAGTCCTTGGGGACCCCCAGACGGTCCACATTTTTGCTCTCTCCCCACTCTCTGGGAATCTAGAGGGAGCAAAAATGTGGACCATCTGGGTGCCCCCGAAGACTGGTTTGAGAAACACCGGCATAAACAGCCATATAGACCCAAAAGCAATTGGATAGTTTTATTCATATCATTATGTCATAATTATACACCTCCCAATTATGGGATAATAGTTCTTTTTGAAAGGTGTTATCCGCTTCATGGACAGCTTGTGTTCGCCCTAACAAATTAAGGTGTGGCAGAAAGACAGGTCGCAAACATCGCTAGGCTGCCAATGGCAGACCAGGGTCATTTCATGACCTGTAGATAGTTTTATCATTATGCTTGTTCCCCACACCCATGTTCTCTCTCGGAGTGTCTAACACATGAATTTGCATTTTTAGCATGTTCTCTACACTGCCATCTGTCCACAGATAAACAGCTGGCATAATTATTTATTTGGACGTTATACCGGATAATGCTCCTTGGAGAGTGCAAACCATTAGAGAATTCTGGACATGAAACACAAGAGTATGTTATATATTCCACAATTTAAACAGCTGTGAACACACAGATGGCATTTCATAAATATGTAGTATACCTCTACTGTGTCTAGATATTTGTTAATGTGAAGTCCTCAAGCTTTCTTTATCATAATCTAACAAGTAATTTTCTCTTTTTGTATTTATAGATGGTGTAATATCCATGAAATCTATGGGATTGTCCATGAAGCTTACCACAGTATCCTGTGCTGTTCTTTAAATGGTGCCTGGAGAGTTAACTAGGGCTAGTCTTTGGCATGTGCAGTGACCAATTAACTGCCACACTGGGCATGACTCAGACTGCCCAGGGTCCTGTTAGCTCTGTAATGGGCTTTGATGTGTTACAGGTGTGAGCATTGAGGGCAAGGACACCTGAACTCTTCCTTACCCATACCCCCCAAAACCAGATCAAACAGACCCTCGGTACAACCGCATATCTCCCCATTTGCTCCACGGCCCAGATTAATCTCATTCGACCTTCTGTTGTGTTGACCTTAAACTGTTTTCCTTGATATTTCCTCACCAAAAACTTGTATAAGGGGATGTTACATGAGGGGCAGGACAGGCCTTGAAAGTAATTTGCCAGATGGCATGAGGTGTACGGCCAAGGATGAGGATAAACACGGAACGAGTGAACGATTACTGCAAGACGTCAAAGAGTCAAGTCAAACTTTGTTCACATCTGGGCCGTTTGAGATCACAAGAAGTTATGCTCATGCGGCCATTGAGTTAGGCCACAAATCTCCTATCAAATAAATATCCTCCAGCTGTTGCTCACATAAACAAAGCAGATTCTGTTCCTGCTGTGTAAAATTAGAAGAGCTGTCACGATTAGATTTACAGTGCAGTGACAAGTATAGTAGGACTTTAATGTACAGGTGACTGGTGTCTTCCAGATTCATCCACACATGTCCAAAATGAGGCTGAACATTTGAAACACTGAAACATTGAAAACAAAGGGTGTTGTTACAGGGAAAATTGAATATTATGCTGCCTTATGCAGTTTTTATGCTTTGAATTATATTAATAACCAGGTGTCATTTGTTGTAATAAAAGAAAAACTAATTTCACTGAACACTCTGAGAGTGGCTGAAAAGTCCAATCTAACAGAGGGAATGAGTGACCTATCCTTTTTCCAGTCACGGCCCAAGTAAGGAAGTTTCCCCTAGCTTCCCAGTTTGATATGGTAAGCAATCACAGAACAAGTGACTGCATAAACATTCACAGCGAGTTCCATCTGGAGCCACTCACCTGCACTCTGATGCAGAGTCCTGCATTGTTTCAGTTTGCAAACTGGAGGTGCTAACAGTAATACTATCTGAAATGTAAAGCGTGTCATATGTAGTCATTACAGTAGCATGTCTTATGTCCAGAGGTGGAATGTTCAAGTCCAGAGAGTAAAAATCGAGACACGATTTTTTTCAACCATCCAGTTAAGTACGAAGAGTCACATTCACTGAATGTTTTTTACTTTCTGGAGCAGAAGCAGTATGTAGCAGCTTTATTCAGTGTAATTTGCATTCAAACATGCAACGTCTTTGACAGCATTATTCATCCATTCCATGGGATATCTTATGCACAGTAGCCTATGTTGTCTTCAGGCTTTTATTGATGATTTATTGGCCCAATTTTATCACAAATCATGGAAAAATAGAACCCGCCTCACAGTGGGTTCTAATTATAATTTGCCAAAATTAAAGTATATGACATCATTTGATCAGTATAAAAATGCAATGATTTTAGCAGTTTTTTTAGTATTCTGAGTATTGTACTTTAAATAATGTAATGTTATTCCAGCGAACAAAGTGCATGAGACCCCTTGGATGCAGTGCAATTTTCTCCTGAAAAACAAATATCAAAAGAGTATAAAATATCAAATATGCAAGTACAGAGATTTATTAAGGAGTCCAGCAAGGAACTCCTCTTGTAAGTGGCAAACGTTTGCTGTCGTACTGTGCTCAGCATATCACAGGCAGACACGGCTGCAAAGAAGGGGTCCCCATGAAGGTAAACGTGGAACTCATCGGAAACCTGAGTGGGACAATGAAATATTTCAGGATGAATGGAGACAAATGTTTGCTTGTGGGATTGCAACTGATAGGACTGTATCCCCTTTTAAGTGGATGTCTCTGCAAGTCAGAGTCTACACTGCATAACCTTGACTTAAGTAAGCAACATTTGCATGCTCCCTGCCCACTGTGCCGCCCTAATTAGTGTTACCCTTGACTGCCATGTCCCCGTCGCGGTCTGTTTTGCCTGAAGGGCCTCGGTTTTATCTCACTAGCTTGTTCTCTAGCAACAGCTGTTAGCATTACTGCAGTTTACACAAGACTTGTTTGTTTTCCTGCCTGTAACCCTCTTCAGGATACCAATGAAAAATGTATTTAAAAAAAACAAGTAATTTGAGAATTGTTACAATTCCCACAATTCTTTATGGTCTCACACAGGCCAACAAGTTATTCTAAATAATGTGTCCTAATTAATTACCTGAAATGCTTGTGGGGGAACACAATTAACAGGTAATTAAATATTTGTTTAAGGACCCAAAACACTGTCAAGCAGCTAGTGAATACAAACTTCAGTGAAGCTGCTGATTTGGGTTTCTCAGTAACATGACCCCAGTGACCAGAAAAAAGCACGTTGCTCATTTATTAATGTCGAGTGATAACCTAGATTATTATTACATTAACAAAATCAAGCTTTCATGAAATAAATGGCTTATAATGTTGGTAGCCAATCCATCCACCTACCTTCCAGCTTATCCTGGTCATGTTTGCATGGATTTCAGTAGCTCAGTTTCACTAAAGTCAAGTTGAAACTTTAATTGGACCGGTAATTAAATAATTGAATTATTGCGGAAGGAAGCAGGACAATGGAAAGTTATCAAAGTAATAGGATTTGTTAGCAGATCAGGGGTGTTTTCTGAGGTATGTGTTTCTTTCCGAGAGGTGATTCAGCGGTTTAGTGGGTGCTCCAGGTGCAGGCGGGAACAAAAAAAATCCCATAATACACCTATTGTCACATGTAACCAGAACTTACTAAAATGCTCATGTATCGTGTAGTTGGAGGAGAGCACGGTAATTCAGTGCTGCCTTGTGGCCTATGCGGAGCCAGGTCACCCATCTTCATCTCCAAGCTGCTTTTTCTGGGGAGGGTCACGAAGATCAACACTAGCGGTACTAATTATGAAACACAGGAAATAACTTCCAGCTATTTCTAGAACATTCCTAGTTGGTATCCCATTTTATCCACATTACAAATAAAACTCTTCTGTGCTTTCAAAGAGCAGCATACTTTATTACTCAGTCTGTCCTCTTCTGTTAATACCTTGTACAACTGCAACTTACATGCAGGTTTACTGTGGATTATTGTTGTCTTGCATGTGAATTTCACTTTATTACATTATTATTCTATTTGCATTATTACACTCTTAACAGTTTGTCATACTACATTGAACAGATAATAAAAAAAAAAGTTGGCTATTGACAGTCTAGTTCCTCAAACAGATTCCCTTTTTATTTTCTACTTCTGCCTTTGGATCATGTTGAATTTTGTGAGAATTACCTTTTACCATGTTCAAAGATGTACCACAGATGTTCTTAACTAAAGAAAGCAACCGATGACCTCTTTGTAGATACACAAAAGTATGTATGCATGTATTGTTTTTCATTCTACCTCCGCCCAATAAACTTCGCCCCATCACTGGCCCGACATGCTGACCCAATCAGAATCTTTCATTACCTGACACAGCTCATTCCAATTGGAAGAAGTCTAAATGTGAAAAAAAAAAAACCTCAGCAGAGGAGCATTGGTCAGCCCTACTGCCAGTTCTACTAGGTTTTGCCATTTGTCCTTGCAGATGGTCTTTGGTGTATGAAGGTATTTCCAACCCCATATTGTCATGTGTGGCCAAACAGACAAATTTGGTTAATTAGGCAGAGGCCTTATTCGTATCCCTTTAGCACTCTGCCGAAGCAGCTGTTGGGATATTTCTCCAACTGCAAATCCGAGAAATGACCTGACTGGCAACCCTTCACATACTTCTCTTTTTAGTCTAATGAGCTTACATAGTTTAGCACATTAGCTTTTTTTATAAACGTTTGATATTTTTACTTAGGAATTTCTGTAGTAAAAGCGGTGACCTATTTTTTTGTTGCATGAATTCAGTTCTCATTCCTTTCCCAATACTAGAGGTTCAGCAGGAAGGATTCATGCAGATGTATGGGGGAAATGTTATTTTCAGTATAGCTGGAGTTTATTACTGAAATCCCAATGTGTTTATGCAGAATCAGTGTTGTGGCTAGAAAGGTCTTGATTTTCTATGCAATTCATTTAAGGAGCGAAATATTCTCATATACAATGCCCCGAAAACAACAGTCTCCCGCTGTTCATCCCCTGTTCAATTCTGACATGCATATTGCTGCATAGTGCTTTAAATTGTTGCACAGTGCTTTAAATTATACCTCCAATGGAGATGTCAGCCACAACAGAAATCCCACTGTTGCAAACACACTTGTATTACTGCAAATAAGATTTAAAAGTGATTCTACGAGAGTGATCATGTCAAAGTCTTCAATAATTTATTAATTCATATGCATTACAAAAAAAATATATATACAGATTGTAAAAATGGTCTGCTTTCACAACTACAGCTGAGAGTCCTGTTGGCCACCATCTGCTACCGACCACCTCAATGACCAGCAGCATACGCCATGGTGGCTGGCAACACCAAGAGGCCCCTTTTACACTGGTCAACGCCCCACAGTCACCGAGCAGTGTCTTCTTTGCCAAGAGGCCGAGTCTGAGCCTCTGTTAAATGTGATTTTGCAAAATCGTCGACTTGCTAAGCTATGAGCCTCGATGCGGCCGTTTGGAAAACAAGAGAAGGTCTGCCAGTGTTCAGAGAGGCCCAGACTAAAATCTTTTGATGCTACAGCCTATGACAGAAGTCACATATTCCTTGGATATAGCAGCTGCAGAGGAAACAAGAGCTATGGAAGAAAGCGGTTTAATACTGTATGCCATGTAAATGACAGATCCATCTCTCACGGGCCTCTCTGAAAGCATTCCTTCATTGATATTCAAATTCACTCCCTGAACCCAGCTGTGGGCTCGAGGCAAAGATGTCCGTACACCGATAGGTGGGAAGAGACTCATCTCTTTTTTCGGCTGTGCCTGACCATCTTCTTCCGCTTCAGGATCATCTCGTAGAGTTTCTCCAGACCAGGCTGGAGGCCCTGGCCATCGACGGCACTACAGCCTTGCGCGTGGTGTAAAGTGGAGGCACTCAGCTCGTGGAGAGCCATCACCTTCTCCACCTCCACCACAGACATGGCGGAGGACAAGTCCTGTTTGTTGGCCAGCACCAGTACAGGCACGCCCTGGTTCTCTGAAGTGCGGGAGATCTTGTGCAGCTCCACCTTGGCCTCCTCCATGCGCTCGGATTCGGTAGAGTCCACTACAAAGACGATGCCGTCGGTGCGGCGGGTGTACGACTTCCACAGGGGTCGGAGCTTCTCCTGCCCACCGACATCCCACACCTGGAACGTGATGGCGCGCGAGCCTCCCACAGCCACTTTGATCTTCTCCGTATTGAAGCCTTTGGTGGGGATGGTTTTGACAAACTCACGCAACTTTAGTCTGTACAACAGGGAGGTCTTCCCAGCAGAGTCAAGACCAATGACCACCACATGGAGAGACTGGAAGCTTGGCAAGAAAGGTGTGTTGGGGGCAATCTCCGTCAGCTGGTTCCCCATGGCAACAGGATTTTCTCTCCTTGTTAGTAACACGGTGGTGGATTCTTCAGACGCTTGTCTTTATAGGTGCATGATGTTCACACCTACTTCAAAGATAGCAGCAGCAGACTGGCAGAAGACGGTCTGAGACACCTATTCAGAACACAAACAAACTCTGGTTAGAAATCACTGGTGTCAAACTCTTTGAAATAAAAATGACCTCCAAATGGTTTATCCTAAATCAATCAAAGACTCAAATGAGCCAAACAGGGGAAATACGAACGATAAATAAGTGTCAGGGAGAAATATTAGGCATAGACGGGGAAATAGTTATTATTGCAACAAAAAAAATCTATTTACCCAAATGTACATGTTCCGGAGTCCTACATTTTAATTTCCAGTCAAAGGATTTCTAAATGGCTATGCGCACGGTCCTTCCTTTATGTACCCTTCGAAAACCTCAGTACCGATGCGAAAGCCAGCCTGCAGCACTTCAGCAATAAAACAAGCGTAAACTGCCAGAATTGTAAATCACTGCGACAGTGTAACCTCCGCCCCCACGCCCAGAATCGCCTGTTCAAAAGTTCACCGCTGGATACACAGCACTGCACCATTACGAGCACAGGATTCCCTTATTAAAACATATTTTGCACCACTGCCCGCGTCCAGACCTCCATTTCGAATTATCTACACTTAAAATAATTCGCTTTAAAGACTAAAGGCTGTGGGCTGTCGTTGCAGTCTGACCGCAGTGGATAGCCCCTTCCTAATCCTAAACAGATATGGATTTCTCCGGTTCTTCTCGATATTCAGATAAACATCAGCATCGTAAAAGCGGTATATATACGTCTTAAATTTTTAAAACATAGGCAGCTGACAGTTAAAATAAATATGCCTTACACTGTATTTTAGTGTACGCGTCTTTTTCTAAGGATTGGCTCCTTTTCGGGTAGATTTCTCACTGCATTAATACATTGATTTAGCAAAAAACGTCTAATTCCCAGCTATATATAGGCATACACTAATAACGCGCCCACTCCTCAATAAACCAGCCAACAGCAGTACTTCATTACTATGATCTCCGATGACGACCCGGATCAGTTAATTAAAGTGTCGGGAAAAAAATAACCTAAAATCAAATAATTGCACTCCCAGTTGGGAGTATTAATTGTTAAAGCAACAATCAATCGATTTCCATCGCAGCACAAAATGACCAGAATTTTAAACCAGTTGCACTAAAACAAATCTCATAGATATTCAACCTCCATCCATAAACCATCGGCACCCCACACAGCAACATTTTCCGGAAAAAAAAGCATTTAAAAAAAATAAGCAATATTTTAAAATATATACATATATTTGAAATATCTGTATTATCAGCGTCCGCAGCGTTTTCCCGAAGCAGCCCGCACGTAACGCACCTGCAGAGTCGCGGCTCCTCGGGTAAGGACCTTACAGCGGTAATCCCCGGTGCTGCGCAGCGCACCGCCCGGTAGCTCTGAGAGGCGCGTCCTCGCTGCGCAGTGCCAGCTCCCAGTGTGCGGGGGAGAGCGCCGGGCACGTCGTTTAGGGCACAGCCCTCGCGTGACGCAACCCGGCCGCTGGAAGGATCCTCGGCCCCGCTGGAGGATCTTAAAGGGGACGCGCACTGTTTACGGCAGCCGACCCAGCTTATGGCAAACGGAGCTCTTAATTCTACTCTACTCTACTCATCACGCAGAAATATAATTCCAGTGAAGAGAATTTACATCCAATGCATGTGTGACAACCGACATTCGTGACTATGTTCTGCCTTGTTAAAACCATGAGCTGTAAAATATGAGCTATTCTTGCAATTCCTGGTTGTTTTTTTTTCTTTCATATATGTGCATATAAATAGTATATGTCGCATTCTCTTTGACCAGGAATAATACGTTGCCTGGGGTTGGGGGTTCGTACTTGACAGGGACTGCATCTCCGATGGGGCTTATGAGTGGGGAGGCTGCTTGGACCGCAGAAATATACAGCGCTAAATAAGAAGGATAGTGATTTAACTGTGCTCTTGACTGTCTCGATCTGCAACGTCACCGACGACCAAAATTGGCACTGGAATAAAGGAAATCGTTGGTAGAAGTTATTTGCAAATATATTCCGTGATTCTGAAATGTAACAAAATATCCGCCTGGGAAAAACTAGACCGTCATTTATCGGAAACGATAGTCAGTAAAAGGTGTACAGCTGCGATGGATCCTGATGGTATCATCGCATTTATCAGTCACTATTTTTAGATGGAACTCGTTTACATAGAGTATATTCCTAAATGTGATAATAAACGCAATTAGGAAAACGACGTCTTGTATATTATATATAACATTCTGCAGTTATGCACAAGTTTGATGAGACGTCGATTTTCCTCGTTGACTTTCTACCTTCTATCTTACAAGGGCATATTGCGTTTATTAAATACAACGCACAATAGATTTTAAAACTTAAACTGCGATTACTACATTTTTTTTTATTTAACGCCGCAGTATGGATAATATGTATACAGAAGCGGTTCCTTATCAGTCACGTTGCAGGTTATTAGGTGTATGTAGTACTGGCGCGCCATCTCGCGTTCGACATCAAGGAGACAATAGTCACACGATTTATAAAATATACCACAAAAATAAAGGCAGTTTTACATTACAAATAATCCATGCGTGATTTTGCACACGTCAAAGAGAGAAATACTCTCGAAATCGTAGTAAAATTTTTATTTCAAATATATACTTTCTGCTGCTGCTACTAGGTAGGTCGATCAGTCTTAAATTAGAAAGATATTCTAAATTAACGTGGACAATACTCTACCCTGCATCTGCCATTGTCAAAATGTTTTTTGTTTCATAATAAAAATTATAGTGCATGCTTGCAGAAGCTACGTCCTCTTGCATTATCGGGACTCTGACATTCTTCGAATTCTCTAGATTCCGCAAACATCATGTTGACAATGGTGGTGATGGGGGTGGCATCGTTAAACGAATTGAATGCTTCATGCATATTTATCGGTTTAAAGACATAACGCCGCCAACATACCTCCGGGCGGAGTGTTTGTTAGAAAATTTGACGATGTCTAATGACAAAGTGCCCCTCCATGTTATGCGTCCTCAAACAATGACAATTAAAGGGGGACGCTTATTAGTGGACCAGTGTTAATCAGTGTTGCTTGTAAAGCCATGTAACTGATGTGAAAGAGTCGATATAACAGTCAGGTATGTTAGATATATATATATAACGAAAAACATTAGTTTACAAGTCGCATGTTCCTTTTTACATAAGTAGGTGGCAGGGCCAGTTCTACCCGACCGGTCAACCGCACGCCTGGTTGCCTAGCAACACGCGAAGCTGCAGCCGCGCGAGCCGCTTGTGTCGCCTTGGGTAAGGAGAAGATCTCCAGGCACTTTGCTGGCTCTGCAGTGAGTTATTCCTGATGCCAGTTATTAGTAATTAGTAATTACTAGTAATTACTGTTAGTAATGCTGTGTCGTTTGTTCTCCCCGTATTTATCATTCACAGCAAAATTATCTAAGTGACTCTGCAGATCAGTGCTGAGCATTTGGCGGGTTGCTTCGATCTGAGCTGATGCACATCTTAAAAATGCTGTCTAGCTGCAGTAAAGGTTAATTGTTGTTCTAAGCCTGGTTATCGTGTTGCGGTGTTCTTTCAAATAACATATTTACACCGTGCAAATTATCTTAAAGAGGTTCTACAGCCGCTCCATGTACATGGATTTTTTTAAATGAAGTTTTAAAGGTTTAAGCCGTTTCTTAATTAATGAAGTCCGATTAAGACGTTATAAAGAAATTATAAACTAGATGTAGGTACATGCACATTGCTTATGAGCTATATGTACTTTAAGGTTATTTTAAGGTTAATTTGAAACTTACCTTGAAATGTACTGCTATTTAGCATTGGAATAAATGATTTGGTTACTCTGTATCGTTAAGCAAAGTATTCAATCAAATAAAGCAAAGAAGGATGAGGTAACTTGCATTGTGATATTAATTATAATATATATTTCTAATATTTTCTTTTTACTTTCTCAAGCTACAAGAATACCAAGAAATTTCTGAAAAATGTTGGAAATGTAAAGATGTGTAAAATGATGCTGAGGACTTGTCCACAGGATTTGTATTGAGAACCAGTTTTTACTATGATATGACAACCCTCTCTCCCTCCCAAATTTGTGGCTATCTTGAAACAGTCTGATTGCGACATTTAGTTTTTGATTATTGAAATGAATTGTAGACATCTAGCAATCAATCTGATATATATACATACA